>JAMPIV010003845.1:0-99433 GCA_024509875.1 Oreohelix idahoensis
AACCTGCTTATAGCCTTACAAGGCAATCCTTGTTCTGAAATCCCCAAGGTAAGAGAGGTATATGACGACTCAATAACACAACACGGAGAAGATAATTTAAGACAGAAATGAAAGGGATAAAGAATACGTGGAAAGATCTTGAGCGGGTGGCACAGGACAGAAGGACCTGGCACAAATTTATTAAAGTCCGATGGTACGTGGGCTGATGATGATGATGATTATTTTAACTTGTTTCACTACCCGCCTCTTGTTTCAACGCGATGTCCCTTCATTTTTATACATGGTGACTGACATGTCACTTCCTTTTTAACTTAAACATCCTTACTTGTATCCACTGGGTATACATGAAACAAATGTCCAAGCAAGCAGTATTAACTGTCAATAGACATTTGACTAACTAGTTTTGTATTTTATTTCCAGCGGAAAAAACAATAAGATAAAATATAGTATAAACTGTCTAATAAAGTGACGTTACACAAACATGCTGCCTGCTTGTTTACTGACGACTTGTGCTCCACGGACAGCTGAAATGTAATGATATATGATGTTATTAAAGTCCCGCTTTTCAATATGTTTATCTGCAAAGAGATATAAGTCCCCGACCCCCTTTTTTTTTTAAGTGCTCAACTGCCAAGTAGTAAACGCCGCATACTGACAAAAACTGAGTGTTACTAAAAAAATATATGTTTAATACAAAATAGATGTAAACACATTACAACAATTCAAAGATGGAAGTAATACTCGCCTTTGGGTATTGCAAAAAATTAAGCACCAAAGTCTCGACTTTCCTCCATTTAAACTCCGTAGCAAAAAGAACGCAGATACCATCTCAATAAATGAGCTTCCGATCGATTTTCTACTAGGAAGACGCGTAAAAAAACCCCGAAATGGGTCACAGGGATGTCTCAGGCAGGATCTTGTAACTTTCTTGGGCTCTGTCCTCCGCATTTCCAATTCTCATGTTTCTCCGAATTCACCTCTCCATTAAAATACCAGTTCCAATGGTTTCAGGTTATGTTTGTAATCAAACTTATTAAAAATGTCTAATCTTTCTTTTCTTGCTTCCGGGTGCGAAAGTCCACTTGTTAATGCTGGCAGCGAGTAGAAAGTGATATTATATCTTTCACAAGAGTGCAATGGGTAAACTGTACTTTCTACATTATTTAAAAAAAAAAAAAATTTACTGCGTGTACAGAGTTTTACAGTCTAAAACAGAATAGTCTGGACACATCATTTGAGTGTAAAGTCAGCGAAAATAATCAGTCTTTATTAGCACAGTATCTGGCTTGAGGACAAAGGAACAAAAAAGACGGAGATGGTGGACTGCGTTAATGAAATCCCTAAGACTTCGCAGTGAAGTCTGATGACACTAATGGACGGAAAAACTAAAACGACCCTAAAAAAAGAAATCAAGAAAGTGTTAGACCCCGTGACATTATGGTATTAAAACAGGGCATTAAAGTATTAAGACAAGACATCAATTAGCCTTAATGTACTGCAGGTTGAATGTGACGCTGGTATCGGCAAGTAACCGGAGATATCTATGTCATGTGTATTCCTTCAGTTCCCGTACCATCTAAGTTAAAAAGCTCATTTTACAAAGGTTATCCTTCAAATCTCCTACATCTGATGAGAAGCAGCCGTGGAGTCACGATAAGGGCGTTTGACTGTAGTAGGTCTCATGAGTGAATAAAACAGGTTATGTATTGTCAGTCACACGCTGGCACTAAATAAATCAAGGAGGCAGCAATCACAACACGTAAAACACACCGTCCCATTATAGTGACAATCATACAAGGATATTACAATTTAACACACGACAGATAACGTTGTAACTACGTTATGGATGGTGTATGTAAAGCAATAAGAAGCGAAACGTTTCAACATATGTTCAGAATGAAAATAACTAAACCCTCTGTGGATGGGAAAGAGCTGAGATGGCACAGGCGTTTGGCTTCTGACTGGGTGGGAAGGAAAGTCCACAGGCACCCCAGCTTCACAATCCCATGAAAATGAAATTGCTACATGTTATTGGGCAGAAGGTCTACAGCCCAAGCGCCGCTGCATCGAAAACAACACCAATGACAATAACTCAACGTCACGATTATCACAAGCTATTTTATCAGCAAGATGGGCTCTATGAATATCCTAACACATTTATCGAGATGGTCAGAGCTTCAGGTGAAGACGCTAGAAATCAAGCATGCCAAAGAAACAATATATGATGCTACTATATCATACTAATGCTTAAAGCAGCGGTAAAAGCAACACACGAGTTGTGCTGATCTACTTTAGAAACATAGAGGTCTCTAAATATCTACCTTGATCAAATCATGTCCGTGTTTAGGTTGCTGAGTACTGTACTTTGAATTAGGAGTGAACGAACGAACGAACGAACTTTATTTTCAAAGGGTTTAGAATTGGGCACGCAGGCCCGTCTGACATTCTGCCCTTCCTCTCACCTTTCATACTGAATTCATTTATTCTCGCATGCATTTTACATATCAATTTCAAGGAATTCAACGTTGTAAAGTAAAATAAAATAGCACACTCATATTAACATTAACTACTGATAAGCATGACATAACATATGTTGAAAAGTACAAACATCGTCATTAGAACCTACAGTTTATATTATAAGAAAAGATAATCCGATTAGGGGAGCATGTAATCAAAACTCATAAAGTATTCGAAAAGTCTAAGATTGTATGAATAGGGACTGAGGTTGTTTCTAAGGTTATGTGGAAGACAATTCCAAAGATGAGCAGCAGAGTACGCTGAGCTTTTCTTGAATAAGTCAAGCCTAGGCTTGGGCACTTTCAATTTGTTAAAGCGTTGACTGCGTCTTTCATTGTAATTGAACATTGGCCACGTATATGCTGGAGCATTATGTGACAGGATTTTGTGAACAACTGTAGCTTTGTTAAACAGAAGGCGCTTTCTTAAGGGCATTATTTGGAGTTTTTTATATAGATCTACACACTGAGTTAGGTAGTTGTCAGAGACAAGCGGAACCTATATATCACTGTTATTTCTGCTGGACGGTCTGTGTTAAGTGATTCCATCGACAGAGCGACGGTAAAACTAAATGATATTTTGGTTTGGTTTGGTTTGAAGGACTATCTTCGTTGCACACGGACTACTCCATCAGTGCTCCGATCTCCTCCCTTAGATCACACAAAGATGATCTCAGCCCAGTGCACGAACTCCGTAGCACCGGCGAGAATCCCAGTGTGTGTATATAGGAATCACACATATTATAAATATTTCTGTGGTGGGTAGATTTCTAATTTTTGCCAGGCCAGCGGCCTGATAGGCCTACTCTTTACGATTTCCAACTGCCGTGGGATTTTTAACGTGCGCAACTTGCACACGGGACCCACCTATTATTTCGCCCTTATCCGAGAAGGCTAGGTATCCGATCTCACTACCCAGGAGACGGGGGAGGGGGTGGGGGGGAGGGAGAGAGAAAGAGGAGAGTATGACATCATTAGGACCACTGGTTCTGACAAAAATGTTTCCATAAATTATATTCCCACATCTGAAAATCGACCCCGGTACAACTAGAGCTCGAGGCGGACGCCATACCTCTTAGGCACTCCCCCCCCCCCACCCCCCCCCCCCTTAATAACAGACCCCCAAAACCCCCCCCCCCCCCCCCCCCCCCCCCCCCCCCCCAAAAAAAAATATTTTACCAAACCTTAACCACGTGTCAAAGAAAAGATGGCTTTCCGTCTGAAGCATACAAAGCATAAAGAGAGTTTTTCTAAAGAAGCTTATGGGTTTTAACTAGAAACGCTAAAAATGTAATTTAATTCTGAAGATATCGCGTTGTTAAATGCCGGCGGAATAAGGCTGAAATTTGTTTAGTTTGAAGATTCTTTCAGTTTTCATTTTTCGTGAACTAGTGATCTACTAAATCATCCCCCTGCGGTCGCCCGGCAGACGCGCTCGACCGGTTGCCAACCCCTGGCTTGAAGACCGCATTGGAAGCATAAAGTAAATTCCCCATCCCATTTTTTCATCATTTTTTTTTTTCGTACGCCCGCTAATACTCGAGGCGAAATCTCAGGTTATTGTTAATGTCTAACCTGACATTGATTTTACGTGAGAATCCCTTTTTCTTGTACAGAGACAGGTGTCCCTCGCCATTCAGGCAGATACTCTCCGATTTCGGAGGTACCCATTAGAGCTGGGTCGGCTCAGGAGCCGCCAATCCCTGGTCGACGACACTCCTTCAAATGTTCTCGCCAGGTCTCGAGTTAATCCAGTCCAATTCCCGGTCGACGAAAAATCCTCAAATGCCGTCGCCCGGGTTTGATCCTGAATCACCCGGTCGCCAGAGCGGTGTTGTAACCACTACGCTAGCGCGGCTCCTTTTCATCATTAAATTCCTCCTTTGCACCAAATAAAAAAATGTCCTAATCTTTCATTAATGCATTATATCAACATTATCATCCTTTACCATCGTCAAGGACCATAATGGCAACTTTATCATGTAATTGTAAACCAAATTACTTTATAAACCGCCGCTGGCGCCGGCTTCATGCAAGATGAGCTAAGTGCAGTGATCGGTTGTATTCTAATGCATGCTCCATTTCATCTATTCAAACTTCCTGCTGAATAAGACATTCCGCCCCGCATATTCATTATAATAATTCGCATATGGGACAACAACTTAAGTAATCAAACACACAGGTGAAGGTAATATAAGTCACAATACTGAGACCTTGCCGAACATTGTCTGTGGTTTTTCACTGCAACTTAAAATATTCTGAAAGTTACACCTTATCACTGTTGGTACTGATAAGAATAAGAACAACATTTAACCGATGAGTCACTGCTGGTAGTACTGAAACGTGCTGTTCTAAAATCTTAGACGTAGTCTTTCAATTAACTGTACACTTAGTAAACCAGTCACACATTTTGTTTAATCAATGATCAATCACACCATCCATTACCGCGTTAATTCACTGGCAGCGTTATCTTTCCGCCAGCAAGAGCAATTCAAACCTGTAATTACCTCTCGACACCTCTGTAGGTGTTTAACAACTATGGATTTGTCTAACGCATTTTGGCACCTGAGTCACGTAAAGCCAGGGTCTGTGAAAACATGTTGATGTCAATGTGAACCTGTACATGAAACGTAATCTACCTGTCTTGTCCTAAAGGTGGTATCGCAGAGACGACCTAATTCGTGACTTGATATGCAGTATTATAAACATTACGCCGATCAGACAAGCGCAAGACATACTTAAAAAAACAAAAAAAATATCAAACCAGATACAAGGACAGACAATACAACCAATATTGGGTTATCTCTGCTACTTGGTGCCCAGTGATAGTCATGGTGTTTTCTTTTTTTTTTCTGAGATAGGCGATACTGTCATTTTTGAAGTGGATCTAAACCAAACATATCAGTGGAGGTGGAACACTTTGCAATCGCTTGAAGACGTTACTCGAGTTAAGGGTAGACACTACTAGTTACTATGTAGCAGATTAGACGGTTAGCAGTAAGAAAAAGAGTTTCCGTTGAAAAGAAACTATCCTGGATAATGTCAGTCTGTCTCTACATTTAACTTTTCCGCACCCTGTGGGTCATAGCTCTTTAATTAGTTAACGCAATCTCTCGTGTCCTACGTAATTTACGCTCAAGTTCTTTCCATGCCTTCTCTATGTTTTTTTGCCGGTATGTGTATCTTCAAGTGTCCTTCCCTGTATGCTCTCTCTCTCTCTCTCTCTCTCTCTCTCTCTCTCTGTCTCTCTCTGTCTCTCTCTATCTTTCTTTCTTTTAACGTGGGAATTTAATAACAGATTGCCTTGTAATATTATCAGCTGCTTTCTCAATGTATGTCTTTATTGGGGGGGGGGGGGGGGGGGGGGAGGAAGTGGGGGGGGGGGGGGGGGGGGGGGGTGATTGATAGAGGGGGGGGGGGGGGGGGGGGGAGGGGGGGGATGGAAGTAGAAGAAGAGAGAAGTTGGAGTGGCTAAGAGTTTTGTCTCTAATTCTAAAGGTAACGGGTGCGATCCCAGTACAGGGAATATAAATGATGGACATTTTATTTTCAGAACCAGTGGTTCCTAATGATGTCATACTCCCCCGCCCTTATATGCTCGGTAGTGAGATTGGACGACTAGCCTTCTCGGGTAAGAGCGAAAATTGGAGGTCCCAGTGTGCAAGTTGCGCACGTTAAAAATCTCTCGGCAGTTTTAAATCGTAAAGAGTAGACCATACGGCCTCTGCCGTGACAAAATTAAAAAATTAGGAAACCTATCTCTCCCCCCCTTTCCAAAAAATATGTATAGTATGTATGATTCCACTACGCTCACATTGAATCATCACCGGTGCTACGGAGTTCGTGCATTGTGCTGAGATGCTCTCTGTGTGCTCTAAGGGAGGAGATCAGAGCACTGATGTTGTCTGCGTGCAATGAAGATGGTCCTTTAAACCAACACCAAAACCAAACCATGTCCTATCCAATACCAACGTGTTTTCTTCACTTCCTGTTTCACTGGCATTTGTCTGGTTCTTTCTGAAAGTTCTACACTGAAGATGCTGTCATAACATTTTAATACTTCTACTCTGTGCAAGCACCTATTTAATAAGTCTTTAACTTCTGGCTGTCGTCTTCTTAATTTGAAGTGATGAGCATGGTCATTATCGTAAGTTGATTAAGAAATTCTTTTACTTTTCTAGCCTTTAGAACCGCCTCTCTCTTATCTTTGATTTCATCTCCTTTCTTTTACTAATTACTAGCACCTGCGACTGAAATTCCTGGCTCCGGCAGCGTCACTCTTAAAGTAGACAGCCGCGGCCCACCCTCCATCACGTGTTTTGCTTCGGCTATACAGACAGATCTGTAATCTTTTCATGCTGGAAGCGGCGATCTTCTAAATATCATTGAGTCCGGGAACAGCGGACACAAGCAAGTCGACATGCCTTTTCAAGTGACCGGTCGGCTTTTCTCCCTGAGCCCTTTGAGACTGGGACATCAGCGAGCGAATCTTCGCTACTTCGCTGATCACCTGTACGAGAACTCTGTCATCTCTGGTCGCAGGGGAGAAAACTCTCGACTTCCTAATATCTTTGCCCCCTGTATGCCTCGCTGCCTGTCGTCCAGGTGTTCGCGAAATGTGAAGCGATCTACGGTAGAACCTGGCTACTGAATCTTGACTCAAGCAGTATTCATTGCTTGTTGTGTCAGAAGTGCCAAAGGAACTCATACCTGTAGAGTGGAATTTGTGCCGTTAAGCCTGATACTAGATGCCTGTTAGAACGGAATAATTCTTGTAACATCGGTAAGCACACTTAGTTATAAAATAGCCGTGCTAGCTTTTAAACTTATAAATAAACTCGAGTTACTTTTCTAAAGTTAATTTTCCAATGACGGTGTAATTTAATACTATTAACTTTCGTAGCCAAATCACTAGGTGTTAATTTTTTGCTCAAAGGACGGGATGTGTGCGGTTATGTTAATTAATTTGAGTTGCTACCAATTGGTTAAATACAAGTAACTTCCCTAAATTATTGATACCAAACATGCTGGTGGTTCACTACTGATACAGGTATACTGCTATGGTGGCAGTGGCTGGTGATGTATCGTGCTGTAATATGGTTTATCGCGAATGTGTGACATGGAAGTTCGTCAAGGTGGACATCTGTGTAGCAGTGCAGACTTGTGTCACAACAGGTAACGTACAATAGTGTGTGGTGCATTCATCACATTGAAAAGGTGTAGATGTGGAGTTGATGGAATCGTATGTTGTACTAGTTACAGATATGGAGTCCAAAATATAGGTGAACAGCTGTGTACGTTTTCATCATTTATTGTAGTCACAGCAACAGGACGTAGACAACTCCATATAGGCATGACACAGGAACATGGCGGACATGAAAACAGTTCACTACAATGGCATGTACATAAGTTCCAATAATTATATGATTATCAATGTGTTGCAGATTCCAATATATCTCTCAGTCCACAACTAGTAGAAAAACCCCGTATTACACAACGGGTAAATACTGTATAGATATTCAACAGTTTCATACTGACTCATCTTAAGTCTTCTTAAGTCGACCTCCCAAACATGGCGGGCGACGAAATTAGCATAGTCCATCCCTCTAATCGGACGTATCGAAGATAGGCTGTCCTTTCGAAGATAGTCTTATACAACTCCCTTGTACATCAGGCGAGTTTTCATTTTCAAAGTTATAGTAGCAATAATTAATAACCCATCTGTTCTTCCACTCCAGATAGTTATATATATTAGGCCTCTATCAAACAGTAAACACTGTGGATTCCTCTTCTGTAGACATAAGTGTCTAAGTTCCAAAATATCTATACCGCTAAGCATGCGGTTTTTTTAGAATAACATCTATTTTCATGGGTCTCTGTGTGTAAATCTAGACCTAACGGTCTTAGATGGCTCCAACGAGCATAATTGGTAGAATACTCTGCCTTCCAACCATTCGTGAGCTCTCGTCATCGGTTGACTCAAAATATGATCCTTACAAAGGAAGTGTGAAAGTTTCGTTATTTTACCTTGCTACGAATTCCTAACACAACTTAGAAGCAACTGCCGTCTTCCTGACGAACAGAAATAACACAGGGGACTTTCAATAATAGTGGAAGAGTTTCCATCCCCAGAGGCAATGCAGAGACGTAATCAGACATTCCGTCTGATAGACCCAGTTCAACAAAAACGGCATCCCGCCGGAAATCTTCTACACACACCCTCTAGTTTGGACATGCGCAGTTCGCATCCCCTCTGACCTCTCCAGTCAGCTGGTATAACCTTTTAAAGAGGAGTAACTACCTATTTACTTTTCCTCAAAGCAAAAAATGAGTATTTGCCCTTAGATTATGGTTCCAATGAAAAATACATTAGACCCAAAAAATCTTATTCAAAATATTTCCAAACATAACAAGCATACAGACAGACTACATTATCAGTTATGAAAACTGCACGTAACAGTCTTACCACACCTCCCGGGGAAAAAAATGAAACATTTAAAAAAAAATACATCTAGGAGCAACATACAATAGGCTCACAATGCATGAATAATGCGCAGATGAAAGTATCAAAACAAATATAACGCCAAATGTGAGGCTAAGTCGACTCATGGAGCAACCGGTGAGAATATATCTCATAATCTCATAATCTCAGAGAAAGCGTTTCTCTAAGTATAAATGTTTCCAGGGAGGTGTCACCAACGTATTCTATAATGTTGGCAATGACACAATGCAAACAAAAATTTCATCCAATAAATTCATATTAGGTATCTTAAGTTCATGATTAACAAAGAAGAAAAGTCATCAAAGAACAGCGGTGAATATACATCCATGAACCGCTAAGTAGTGATACAATCACTATATTACAAATTACAAATGTGTACCTATTTTGATATAGACAGAAACTATTATAGACTTAGACGTATTAGGAAGTCCAAGATATAAAAGTTAGGTGGAATCATGTGGGCATCTAGACAAAATGTCTGCCATCACATTATCTGATCCACGGATAGCTCGAACCGAGAAATGAAATGGTTGAAGAGCAATTGCATATCGAGTAGACCTCGAGCTCTTCAAATTCTTACTCTGTATAGCCGTAAGAGCTTTCTGGTCGGTTTCTACTATGAAATGTGCGCCTAGAAGGAATCTTTGTAGTTTGAGAATTGACCAGACCATAGCCAACAGTTCACGGTCTAAAACCGAGTAATTCCTTTCTGCAGCATTAAGTTTTCTGGAGATATACATTACAGGATGCAGAGTTCCAGAGTGCTCTTGCATTAGTGCCGCTCCAATCCCAGTGGATGAAGCGTCACTACGAAGAAAAAATGTCTTATCTTTAGTAGGTAACACTAGAATAGGTGGTGTTGAAAACATAGTTTTGATCTTATCCAGCGAGGATTGGCATTCCTGAGACCAGTGAACCATATTAGGAGACCCTTTCTTTAGTAGTGTAGAAAGAGGTGCCATGATACAGGATAGATTCGGAATGAATCGTCCATAAAATTGTGTAAGACCTAAGAGACTTCGCACTTGCTTTTTAGTCTTAGGAATAGAGATGTTAAGTATCTTAGTGATATTATGGTCCTCTGTCTTTAGGAAACCATGACCAACTCGATGGCCTAGGAAAGAAATTTTGCTAAAACCAATGCAGGCTTTAGAGGGTTTCGCTGTCAGGTTATGCTCGCGTAAAGTAGACAGTAATTCAACTAACCCCGAATAGTGATCTTCCCAAGTATCGCTGAAAAGACAGATGTTGTCTAGGTATGCAATGACATCTGAACGATAAGATAGTATTCGACGCATCATGCGTACGAATGTAGCAGGGGCGTTCATAAGGCCGAAAGGCATGAAATTCCATTGGAAAAGGCCTCTGGGAGTAGAGAAAGCGGTAAGAGGTTTGGCGCGTTCGGATAATGGAACTTGCCAATATCCTTTAGACAAATCAAGTTTAGTGAAAAAATGCGATTTAGAAAGACGAGTAAGTAGCTCTTCTAGTAAAGGCATAGGTTCAGCATCGAACTTCGTAACTTGATTCAATTTGCGATAGTCAACGCAAAGACGTATGTTATTGTCTTTTTTTTTAACAATAACCATCGGCGAAGAATATGCAGAAGTGGATGGTTCAATTATTTTTAAATCTATCATCTCATCCAACTCCTTCTCAACCTGTGCTTGAAAATGCATAGGAATAGGATAAGGTCTGACTCTAATAGGAGTATGGTCAGTTAGAACAATGTCATGTTCAATGACATGAGTTTGTCCAGGGATGTCAGTGAGGACATCCTGAAATGTTTGTAACATAACCGAAACTTGACACTGTTCTCCTAGAGATAAATCAGGAGAAACAGTAACGTTTTTCCATGATTCACTAGAATGAAGTGGAATCATCGGAAGCGGAAGATTAACATCCGAAAAACTTGTTTCCTCATCCTGTATTACGGACAGTGATGAGTAATGACCATGTTGGACTGGAGAATCGTCCGTTGCCTGGAAAATAGGCTGTAAATAATCAGGGCGTTCATGGAATTCCGTAAGCATGTTGATGTGGAAGGTTTTATGCTTCCCGTCAATATCAACAATATAGTCAACATCTGAAATTTTCGATATTATATCGTACGGACCTTTCCAAGAAATACGAAGTCTGTTTTCCCTACAAGGTAGCAAAACAAATGCTTTGTCACCAGGACAAAGTTGTCGTAAGGTTCTTTCTTATTCGCAAATTGCCTTGCCTTCTGTTTAGCAAATTCAGAAGAAGTTGCTAATTTGCATGCTTCGATAATCTTTTGTCTCAGCGCGATGACATATTCGTAAGAGGATTTTGTGTCATCTGTAATATTATCAGCGGTTATGAGATCATGAAGCAAAGACATAGGGCCACGCAGTCGCGCGCCAAAGACAAGTTCAAAGGGAGAAAATCCTGTATGTTCATTGGGGACCTCTCTGTAAGCGAAGAGGGCTGCAGGTAAAACCATGTCCCAATCTTGAGGATGATCCTCAGTTATTTTCCCTAATAAGTTTTTGAGTGTTCTATTTAGACGTTCGACCATCCCATTGGACATAGGATGATAGATACTACTCAAAGATCTCTCTATCTGCAGAGTAGACATCACTTGAGACATGGTATCCGATATTAGTTGGGTGCCATGATCTGATAATATTTCTCCGGGGAATCCCAGACGAGAAAATATTAGCCAAAGAGCGTCTGCAACATCGGCAGTGGAAATGCTCTTCAGAGGTATAGCCTCTGGCCAACGTGTGAACAAACACGTTAAGATAAACTGATGTCCTCTGGCAGATTTGATCTTAAACGGACCAATAATGTCTATTGCCATTTTCTGAAACGGCCGAATAGGAATGTCTGCAGCCTGAATAGGTGCAGCATGGCGTGGACCTTTGGATTTCGCCTCTTGACATACTTTACAAGATCGACAATAAATCCGTATGTCCTTGTTTACTAATGGCCAAAAGAAAGCCGCAAGAACTCTTGACTTCGTACGGGAAAAACCCATATGTCCAGCACACTGAGAGTCGTGAGCGTGCTGCAAAATTTTAACTCTCAAATTCTTGGGCACAAGAATCTGAGAATGACTTGACTTAGTGGAGTCTTGAACCATACGTACAAGTACGCCATTCTTCATTGTAATCCAAGAAACTGTTGAATATCTATACAGTATTTACCCGTTGTGTAATACGGGGTTTTTCTGCTAGTTGTGGACTGAGAGATATATTGGAATCTGCAACACATTGATAATCATATAATTATTGGAACTTATGTACATGCCATTGTAGTGAACTGTTTTCATGTCCGCCATGTTCCTGTGTCATGCCTATATGGAGTTGTCTACGTCCTGTTGCTGTGACTACAATAAATGATGAAAACGTACACAGCTGTTCACCTATATTTTGGACTCCATATCTGTAACTAGTACAACATACGATTCCATCAACTCCACATCTACACCTTTTCAATGTGATGAATGCACCACACACTATTGTACGTTACCTGTTGTGACACAAGTCTGCACTGCTACACAGATGTCCACCTTGACGAACTTCCATGTCACACATTCGCGATAAACCATATTACAGCACGATACATCACCAGCCACTGCCACCATAGCAGTAACAATTATACACATATTTCTGTATAAAGATACTGATTTATATGATTTTCCTACCCGCCATATTTGTGTTGTAAACTTTGATGTGTATATTACTTTTTTTGTTCTATTCTTCTTTGATCCTTAGCCGCCGACCGTCAAAGCAGTCAGTGGCCATCATGCCTGGTGGCGTCTTGTAGGGCAACAACAAATTGATTCCACTTTGCACGTCGGTGGCCACCCTTCGTACAGTGCCCAAACTCTGGTTCATTCTTTGCATCTCAGCCTCCACAGTCCTCCGCCAAGTTGTTTTTGGTCGCCCTCTCTTTCGTTTTCCTTCAGGGGTCCATAGCATAGCTGTTCTTGTGATGGCATCGGAGTCTCTTCTGAGGACATGGCCAACCCAGCTCCAGCGTCTGCCAGCTATGATGGTGAGCTTGTCCTCTTGCTTGCTCCGAGTAAGAAGATCTTGGTTGATGATGGTATTCGGCTAAAAGATTCGGTGAATTTTTTTTAGGCATGTTGTATGAAAAGATGACAATTTCGACATTTCCTTCTCTGTAACTCTCCAGCATTCCGCACCATATTTTTTTATTTTTTTTTTTTTTTGGTTCTACGGTAAACCCAAATGTAAGAGAATTTACTGTGGGGAGTAATGCATTCATGAGAGTGAATCCCCAGGACACTATAAGCCCTATATGTAAAACCCCATTGTTTATGGCCTCCCTCCCACAGAGACCACTCTATGCCTGTAAACATTTTTTCCAGGTTCGCCCCGGGCAATCTAGATGACCACACTTACTAAGTGTCGGCAAAAAAGTGCGTGAGCCCAAAACATGTATGTATATTTATGTCATTCTTGGCCTGTTCGTGAGGACATATCCAGTACACCCCATACGTTCTCTTCCCCCGAGATCACTGTTAAGCCCGCAAAGTGTTTACTTTCCTCGTGAACTCCGCCAGCGAGTTCCTGTCGATAAAGGGCGAAGCCAAGGGACCCTGGCGGCTCGCGCCTGAGTCCCGGACACTGAGTGGGAGGGTAGGGGGTGATTTGTATTGTGGTATTTGTTGTTGCGTTGTCTGCATTGCACTGTGTAAAAACGTTGATATGATTGTTAGCTGATAGGGGAATTCTACTTGGTGTTTTTCAGAAAGACCCTGTCAATCGCCTTTCACGTTTCCTGGTTTCATGTATCCTGGTTTCGTGCTCTCGTGAAGTTGTACAGGTGGATGCAAGTTTAAGTGTTGTGTTGTGTGTTAGAGAGATACTGGGAGAAAAAGAGAGAAAATGAGGGAGAAAGAGAGAGATTCATCTTATTATGTATAATATAGTATACTTGTAAACATTATCACCAAGAGTTGACGCTCAGTATGGCCGATCAAAGACAAGACAATCAGTAAACATGTTTCTTTTCTAGTTTATATTTAATTATTAATTAACAATTACAGCATAAAAAAGCAACCTGACAAATAAATAAGAAAGGATAACAGAACTAGTGTATAAATAATAACCTTAGACAACATTCACTATCACCAACGAGTGTCGAAAATATACATAACTTGTTGCTGAAAGATGTTTACTTATGTTTAACGTGGCTTGTTGTAATAACCGTATGCACTGATCTATTACATTTTATATTCTTGTTATTAACATAGTAAAACCTTCATTAACAAAGTCACTATATATGAAGGACAATAAAATACGTAATAATAATAACTATATACTCGTACATGTGTAATCTAATCTTCAAGCGACAAAAAAAAAAAAGCAGAAGGGACAATAAAATTTGCAAATATAAAGATAAATATCTAAATTGCTATTTTATGTTTATTCTTCTTCGCCAACGCTATTTAATAAAATCACACAACTTGCTTTCTTTTTTTTTTAATTTCTAATTCTGATATCACTGTCCGTTCTTCCAACTCCGTCTATGCTGCTGCCCAGCAAGAATCTCACATCTTGTAAGGATGTTTTCAGACCTGGTTAGAACGTTGGCCTCTCGTGGTAAAGGTGCCGGGTTCGAAACGCGGTGGTGTCACGTTCCAGTCTACCCAACTGTAAATGGGTACTTGACTGCTCTAGAGTTAGGGAAGGCCAAGGCAGCGATAAGGAGAACTGGTTATCCCACCTCTCGATGCTGGACCTAGTATAGTGAAGTCTCTAACAATGCACTCCCCCATGGCAGTATCTACTATGGGCTACCTTGAATTGTATCTTCAAACTCGACTGCCGCGACCCATCACGTATTCTTATTTTGTCTCGCAACTGGTTTCGGTGTTTGGAACAGAAGAGCAAGACAATCTGCAACATCTAGATCGCTGGGCTACGTTGTCACCAGAGGCGTCCCTAAAATACTTGGCACCCGGGGCGGTTGTTATCTCTGACATGCCCATCCCCCAATAAAGAAACACACCAGTAAGTAACATTTTAACAGTAAGTAATTAATAGTGCCCGATGGTACCCCTCCCTTTCCTGGCTGTCACCCGGGGTGAACCGCCCCCTCGCACCCTTCTTAGTACGCCACTGGTTGTCACAGTCCGGTTAATTCCATTTCTGTTGGCTGAAGTTGTTGTTTTCATTTTCCAATGTATAACCAGCCAGAAGAAAAATAGTGACAAGCCGTATCGTTACTTCAATTCCAGTTCTGACCAAGGGTTGGGTGTAAGTTGTTCTTACTTAATTAAGAGTTCTGCTTCTCATGCTTTCCTTATTAGGTTAATGAATTTGTAGGGGACATCATTACACTTTATCAGTTTCCACACAAATTCTCTTAGCCGAAGACCTTTTTTTCACATACAACAACTCCAATAGAAAGTGTCGCGTTCAATTCCTGGCTCTGGCTTATTATTATGTGCAGTATTCCTATCTGGTCTGTACAGTTATATAATCTGTCGCAAATTGTCATCTTCCTTCTCATTCAACAGAGTTCTCTAACACTATACACCCTCTTCCTTTCATCTCAAATACGCTCTGTAACACTATACACCCTCTTCCTTTCATCTCAAATATGCTCTGTAACACTATACACCCTCTTCCTTTCATCTCAAATACGCTCTGTAACACTATACACCCTCTTCCTTTCATCTCAAATACGTTCTGTAACACTATACACCCTCTTCCGTTCATCTCAAATACGTTCTGTAACACTATTCATTCTCTTCCGTTCATCTCAAATACTTTCTGTAACACTATACATTCTCTTCCTGTCATCTCAAATACGTTCTGTAACACTAAACATCCTCTTCCTTTTATCTCAAATACGTTCTGTAACACTACACATCCTCTTCCTTTCATCTCAGATCGTTCCTTAACACTATACATTCTCTTCCTTTCATCTCAAATACGTTCTGTAACACTAAACATCCTCTTCCTTTCATCTCAAATACGTTCTGTAACACTACACATCCTCTTCCTTTCATCTCAGATCGTTCCTTAACACTATACATTCTCTTCCTTTCATCTCAAATACGTTCTGTAACACTAAACATCCTCTTCCTTTCATCTCAAATACGTTCTGTAACACTACACATCCTCTTCCTTTCATCTCAAATACGTTCTGTAACACTATACATTCTCTTCCTTTCATCTCAAATACGTTCTGTAACACTATACATTCTCTTCCTTTCATCTCAAATACGTTCTGTAACACTATACATTCTCTTCTTTTCATCTCAAATACGTTCTGTAACACTATACATTCTCTTCTTTTCATCTCAAATACGTTCTGTAACACTACACATCCTCTTTCTTTTATCATAAATACGTTCTGTAACACTATTCATCCGCTTCCTTTCATCTCAAATACGTTCTGTAACACTATACATTCTCTTCTTTTCATCTCAAATACGTTCTGTAACACTTTAACACAATTCATTCTCTTCCCTCTATCTAAAATGCGCTCTCTAACACCATAAAATCCCCGCCCCCTGTCTTTGACACTACACATTCTCTTCCCTCTACCTCAAATATGTCTTTATAACAATACACTCTATTCCTTCTATCTCAATGGCGTTCTTTAACACTATACATTCTCTTCCCTCTATCTCAAATACGTTCAGTAACACCACATATTCTCTTCCCTCTATCTCAAATACGTTCTTCCAACGCCACATATTCTCTTCCCTCTATCTCAAATACGTTCATCCAACACCACATTTTCTCTTCCCTCTATCTCAAATACGTTAACACCACATTTTCTCTTCCTTCTATCTCACATACGTTTTGTAACATACATATTCTCTTTCCTCTATCTCAAATACGTTCTTCCAACGCCACATATTCTCTTCATTCTATCTCAAATACGTTCTTCAACGCCACATATTCTCTTCCCTCTATCTCAAATACGTTCTTCCAACACCACACATTCTTTTCCCTCTATCTCAATATCGCTCTTTGATTCCACTCATGCCTTTTTCTTTGGTGCCCACCGTTTTCTCTCACACGACTCATGCCCGAAACCTAAGATTCCCTTGTCCTCTGACATAACGGATTAGCCCGTCAGACTAACTAAACAAACACACATTTAGTATTTATTTGTGAATGAGATATACCCTGTTGAACTCTACTCCTGTTATAACTAGGGTAAACATCATGTTTTGTCACAAACACCTTTTCACGTATGTATTGATTTGTTTCATGATAACGTCTTTGTTTGATCTTCAACCCAGAATGCATAATATATTTTCTAAACTGTGTCATCTGTTTGTCAAACCTTAGCCTCCAACGCTACCTACATGCTTTCTATTATTACTGCTTTGCGATGGGACATTTAGATATACAGTATGTCAATTTTTATGAGGACAAAAACAACAACAACCAAAAACCTACAGACTGTCGTAAAGGGGTGCTTGCGGAAAATAGAAGGAGTGAAGTGGTATGACAAGATCACTAATGTGGAACTGATGACAAGAACCAGAATTTTGTGCCAGTGGAACACGAGATGACATGTCGCAGGAGATGGATAGGACACACATTGAGGAAACCTGCTGACAACTTTGCCAGGCAGTCCTTGTTCTGGAATCCTCTGGGTAAGAGCGGTAGAGGAAGACCATAGAAGACACGGAGAGGAGAACTAGAGATAGACATGAAGGGGATGAAAAAGACATGGAAAGACTGTGAGCTTTCCAAGAAGCAAAGGACGGTAAGACTTGTGATAAGTCTGTTGAAGGGTTATGCTCCCTGAGTAGCTGAACTGTGATGGATGAACGAAAATCAACTTTAATTACTGTGATATATAATGTAGTTGTGAGCTACCGACTTGCTTACCTTTATAACGTCCAAGACTGTACACCGATGCTCAATGTCAGCATCCTTTTCTATGCCCTCGTCATCAGCGTTCAGGGAATCAGGATCATAATCTAATGAGTTGTCGGCATTGGTCATGGTAACTATAAGAGATTCCAGCCCTGGGCTCAGCTGACGTTCCTCTGAAGCATCGATGCCATAATCCAGAGCCTCGAAGATTGCTGTACCGAGCGACTGAACAGCCTGTCAAGAGAAGTTAGTACAAATAGCTTCAATAACATTGCAAATAATTCATTCATTCAAATCACTCAGCTCCCTGACCTTACAACAAATTCATACCAAGTCTTCATGTCCTGAACCATCCGGTCAAAATCTTCACGTGTCTTCTTGATCAACTTCACCCCTGTCTCCAATTCCATTATCTTTGTGTGTCTTTTTTCAGTCTCTCCCTATTACTGTTACCCTGGACATTACAGAACTAGAACTCATTGCTATCAACTGTTTTCCTCAGTGTGTGTGTGTGTGTTAATTTTTGCTGTCCTCATCTCCGCTAGCTCCTCTACTTTCCCGTTAATACTATCCATAAGTCGTATGACAACATTAGACAATCTCTGAAGGATCGAGGACTAGACTGAAACCAGGCCAGGAGGAAGAAAGTCGATAAGAAATTGTGGCACCCTCTCTGGCAAACCCCTACACCCCAGTGTAGAATAGAAACGACTAAATAAGGAAGTAAGTGTGTCCTAATAATACTATTACCATCAGGTGACCAGTCACACCTGTGAGAATGCAGGAGTCCGACACTGTAGTCCAGACAGCAACATCACAACGCCCTACCATGTACGATATAAAAGACAACTAAGGGATTTGCTTTAAGCTAGCAATCTCACAATGTAAAGAAATTGCCACAAGAACAATCATTACAACCTCACATAGAGTGCATTGGTGCAGGCATCAAACAAAGAAGCTAACTGCTTGTGGCTTCAAGATCCTCACTGAGAGAAAACACAAAAAGAAGAAAAGAAAACCAATAAACTTTGGTTTTTTCCCCTCCTCCTTTATCCAGTTGCCAACAGCTTGGAGAACAAGCTGAATACATTCGAGAACAAATGTCTTAGAAAACTCATGAACATCAGTTGGAAAGAATATCCAGTTGACTAATCCAACTCAGCAGAAAAAACAAGACAAAAATTCTCATACGAATGCACAACAGAAGAACTGAGGGTAAGAGGAAAAAAAGGAAGACCAAAAGAAACACTCAGAAGAACAATAATAAGAGAAGGAAGAACGTTGGGCCTAAATAATGTGCAAGAGCTAAGAGGAGTGGCGTCACAACGAACAACCTGGAGAGCACTGGTTTCTGCCTTATGCGCCATGTTTGGTGCTTAAAGAATTTATTATTATTATTAACAGCAAAAACAAGAAAATTCTATATACAAAGAAGAACGAGGAAATGTGGATCTAGGGAGTGAGGAATCTTTAAAAAAAGGACTACACTGTTACACGAGCCAGTGGATATTTCCATCGATGAACGGCACCAATGGACGGAAACAGTGTTGATGACATGGTGATGACAAACGTAATGTCAGCAATGATGAAGTACATTTGGTGGTCGATAGAAATGATCACCTTACGCCACCTAGCGCGGCACGTGATGATGATGAATGAAGACATCCATAAGCTTCTTCTTCTTCTTCGTACACTCTCAGATGTCCACTTGAATGTTCTCAAAGAAAGCAGTAGTCAGTTTCAGGCTATTTGAATCCCCGTAAAGCTTTTCCACGAAAGGAGTTGGCGTCGGCCATATGCACTTTCTCTGTACCACATATAAGGGGCAACTTTGAAGCAGATGTTCAGTAGTCATTTTATCAGTGCCACAGTTACACTGATCGGTAGTTCCTATCTTTAGCGTGTTGAATAGATGGTATCTCAATCTGTTGTGGCCAGTGCGGAGTCTGAAGATTACCACTTGTTCTCTTCTGTGGAGCTGGTAGTAAGCATCATTTTGTGTGTGCCCTGGATGTTCTACATTCCATTTGTTTCTGTATCTGAACCATACAATTTTTGGGCGGAACGAGCAACTGGATTAATGAAATAAATCAAATATGAATGATTCGTCTTCTCTGTTACCAGCTCAAACACAGTATTTCGAACATAAATAAACAGAAACGCAGATAAGACACAGCAAACAGATAGATCGTGAATTAACAGAAGGGTTAAGTTGTGTGGGGGTTGGGGGTGGGGAACAAATTAAATATGCCATACAAATACACAGAGCATTTTCATAATTACAAAGAATGACCTTGTTACAGATGTATTCATTCGTCACGAAACAAAACATATCTAGACGACATAGTTGGTGTCATAAATAACTGAAGACAAAGAGTCCGTGGTCAGAATCACGCCTGCCGCCTTTAACATTCTCAGATTTGCTCTGGTACCCAAGTTCAGGAAGCTGGGTGGACACCGAAGCCGTTTGCAGGTGTAAAAAATCCCACCTCAACTGTGGATCGAACCATGGACCACAGAGCTCGGAAGTCAGTGCACTAACTCTATGTTGTAAGACCATTAATAATTATTATTTACTGTTCACTAGCCCCGGGTTTCCCTCTGTTTCTAAATTTATACAAACGACAAGGTTTACTTAACTACACTCTCCAGTTTACATAGGTAGCCACGTTTCATTTATTAAAACTAATTAATTTTAACTTGTTCACGACCTGATTAAAAAATAATTACGGCAGATCTCGTGTCGTATTTAACTGTGGGCCAAGATGTGCTGTGGCCTGTGGCGTACTCTTCTAGGACAGTAATTGTGAAGATACAAATAAACGTGTCCAGTACCAGCCTTTACAAACGCTGACTGAAAATAAGAGGTGTAAAAAGAAACCATCCTTCCAACCGAATGGATCATTGCGTAATAACTTCCCTTGTTGAGCAGAAAGCCCGAAGGCTGTTAGATGACCCCCCCCCCCCCCCCCACAAAAACGATCAAAAGTAATTTTAAAAAGGAGTTATTTGTGTCTGGAAATGGGGGGGGGGTGCAAAAACATTAAAGCGGACTGGTTATCGCTAAAATAAAGTAACTCCGCTCCACTCTCTCTCTCTCTCTCTCTCTCTCTCTCTTTCTTTCTTTCTTTCTTTCTCTCAGAACGCCCCGCCTTCTTTCTTCCAGCATTTTCGATGCAGAAGTCGACCGCGTTTCCATCTCCCCATGATGAATGATTTGTCCATGATATAGTCTTTCTCCTCTGTCTGTGCTTCAATTATATTCAAAATGCCTACACCCAGTGTTCCTGTTCTTGTTTCTCTTCCTTGCTATTATAATGGCGCTGTCATAGTTAACGCACACGTATTTCCTGTACGTAGTTTATTGAATAGATGGTATCTCATCCTGTTGTGGCCTGTAAGAGGTCTGAATAGGAACTAGCGTATACGCTGACACTGATAAAACATCTGGTATGTATCTGCTACAGGGGCGCCCCATATATGAGAAACATCATCATTAACTTTCAGCTCCTTAAGGATTATAGGCCTTAACAAGTTCATGCCAAGCCCATCTGTCCTGTACCCGTTCAAGCTCTTTCCATGTCTTGTTTTATCCCAGTTACTGTCCCAGTTCCTTAAATAAACAAATACATAATACACAAAGGTATGCCACAGGCACCCGTGAGAAATAAAGAAGTAGAAGACTAGATAATAGGAAAGCAACAGAAGTGAAAGGTTTACCGGGAATCGAACCCAGGACCTTCCGAACGACACCACCTCCTAGCTACGGAAGCGAATCGTTATCCTCTCTGCCAACTAGGCACTACAAAAATAGTGCTTCGTAGACCACGCAACCCGGACATGCACCTAAGGGCGACCCCGACTAATTATAGACGCAATCACTTCTGCAGTTTTCCTATTTAACAGCATATGCCAGATTACACAAGACAAAGACCTTTAATACTGTGTCTAGTAAATAATAGAAGAATGAGAATAGTAAAGGAAAGAGTAGGTTTAGTATTGTATAATGTATAAACAAGTAAGGAGGGGAAACCCGAGGCTTGTAAACAGTAAATAAATAATACACAAAGTTCCTTTCTCCACGTGCTTTCCTGTCTCCAACTGCACTCTATCCTGGTAATCCCAGAACATGCACTGCCTTGCAACGCTATCAACAGTTTTCCTGAATGTGTGCCCTATCCAACGCCAGCGATATCAGGAACAAACAAAGCGCTTAAGGCAGTTACACCAGCCCAGTTTTTAAAAAAAGTACGGAGATGACAGCAACCTGAGGCTGACTGCTGTTTTCTTGAAGCATTTTCAAGCTGACCTTAGGATGTTCGAAGAATTTTTTTTTTTAAAGTACTCAAGGTACATAATAAATGACCTCCTGTATAACACTTACTGGCTGGTCAGTTTAAAATACATCATTTGTAACAATACAAATGTCTCACACATACTAATAGCGGTGACTGAGTCGTTAAAAGCATGGGTCGTTTCAAGGTCCTATGCCATAGCTGCGTATGTACAGTTGTAGTGTTGTGAGAATGACTGTCACCAGTGAGGCAACACGTATCCTTTCATTCTTGCAACAAGAGGACGGAGCCGTTCAGGTGGTTCCTGGTTTGATTCCGCGGTGTGCCTATCACTCAAGTTACTTTTATGATGACTAGTGTCCTCTTTCTTTCTGTTTTACAAGCGCCTGCTATTGACCAATATTTAAGAATACAAACAGACGATTGAAATGAAAATAGTGGGTGTGTTCTTTGATGTCATCCAAATAAGTCGCTTACTTCGTTTGAGTTAAGATTAAGGTAACTAGTGTAAAAGACCGTCATAAGACGGGAATTATATTCAAAAGCACCAATACCTAACGGCAATTTTACTTATTCAAAAGTATTATAAAAACCACTGTGCATTACTGTGACAGTATTTCCTCCCCTGCTTTGCAGTAGTGGTCCAACAGTGGCCAAAACTCAAGAGTATCTATTATAGGCTTCAATGGAGTCTATTTTTACACAAGATTACTCTTGGCAAAAATGTCGATAGAAGAGTAGTAAAGCTTCTATCACATGGGAGTCTTCATAAGATATTCAGACAAGCGAAAACAATGCTGGCTGTCGCTGAGCACGTTAATTCTATAATCTGCCGACACTTTTATGAAGAATTTAGCAATGGTTTATTCTAGCTCGTTAAGCCCCCACCGCTGAGTTAATCAGGGGAATTTATTATATATATAATATATGTATATATATATGTATATATATATATATATATATATATATATATATATATATATATATATATATATATATATATATATAGCTCTGTTTAGAGTGTGTGTTTAGTAACTTTGACTGGGACAAACATAGTAGTACATTTAAAAGGATTGAATCGAAGTTAAACATGTAACATTACAAATAACAAAATTTAATAATCACTTTAAGTTTTAACAGTTGGAAAATTTGGAAAATAATTTGAATAGTTATGGAAAAGGTTTCATCACTTGATTGGGATTTAACTGAATAAAGGAGATCACTTTTGGCAGCGGATATTTTCACTTAGCTGCCAATGGTAGTTTCTTCTCCCGCTGGGTCAGTTCCTTTCCACTCTGCTCTCGCTCGTCTCTGATCAAAGTTCAGGCGCCGCACGTTACAAGAACGTCAAGGAGTAAAGGCTAAGTTGGTTCTGCGTCTGTCTATAAGACCCTCTTATGATGGCGTCTCGCTAAACGTCAGTCAACTTCTACCTTCACTTGGTTCCACAGATAGTACTTTCTGCTGTTACCACCAATAACTGGTAATAGAAATGAAACGCTCTTCTGAGTATGGCGTTTTCCGACACAGTTATGTCCACCCCTTCTATTCTACCATCCCATGTCAGAATTTACCCTCGATGAGAATTAAATTTAATCCCTCGGGATAAAACTTCCTTTACATTTAAACTGAATAGCTTTAGCTTTATATTACATTTAAATGAAAAGGCTAAACGTACAGATATAATATGGTTTACATTTACATCTCCAGGGTTTAAAATGAATATTTTCACATAGACATTTACACTGGTTTAAAGCTTGAAACATTAATTTTAAAGTGAATACGTTTATAGAGACATTTACACTGCTTTGAAAATGTAAGTATTATACATCATTTCTTTCATCTTTCCCTCCCTGCTCCATAGGCAACCTGGAACTACTTTATGCTTTTAGTTCCCTTTATGAAACTATCAATAAAGCAATCACCAGAACGTGCAATGGTGGTTCATGAATCATCATTCTAGATATTGAGGTTGCCAGCCCCAAATAACTTTGACATCCAATAGCGAGTTTCACACATTAAACTTCACATGGTAATATATACATATATATGTTAGTTTACATGTTAGTAATAAAATATAAAATGTAAATCACAACTTACATCAATCCTGGCAACAGACTTGTCGCTCAGATGAATAAAAGAGACGAATCGTTCTCTTCCACGCGCCTGGGATGCTGTAATTCTACAATCGATTCCCTTTCTGACTCCGTGTTTTTTTTTCAGTGTCCTAGTCCCGGTGTTCCTTTTTAACATGTAGAGAGTTCCTGTGCTTTTAAGTCTTATTTGGTTCTCCAATAAAAGGTCCGGTTAACAAATAGGAATTATGAATCTAGTCTTCACTGTGGCGAGGTCTGATGTTGTCATGGGGAGCGTGAAATTCTCAGAGAAATAAAACTGCGAAAATGGTCAGGCTATATTCCCCTCAATGTTGTTATGAATCTAATCAGAAAGATCCAATCATTTCAAACAGGTCGGGGGGGTGGCACTTTCAAAATATTTCCTACATGGACAATTTTTACAAAAGGTCACGTCTCCCATATATGGTAATATGATGTCTTGCATACACTCTCACCAACACAGTTGTAGACTCATATTGTCTAAAATGTAACAAATGCATGATTACTTTTAACCAAGTGACCGAAAGCGATTATATCACTCTTGTCTGCCCACATGTGTCACACAGGCAGTAATCTCGTTATATGTCGTATGTGTAAGCAAACTCCGTGTCTTGTCGGTGATTTAAGCCGATAGTGCTGGCCGATGTACGTTTTAATCTGCCGCGCCTATAACCACAAATCTGGGTAGCGCCAAGCACAGGTGCTGTATCATATCAGCCGCTCCCTGCAAATGTGATATTTATCACGTACAGGGTGATTTGGTAAAATCAAATATCTGCTACTTAGCAGAAAAATAAAGAAGAAAGAAAGAAAAGAACGCAAAGTGCGATAATTGACAGCACATAATAAAAATCAGAATCACAAATGTACCGATACTGCCGGAGAGAACCAAAGATCGATAGAGGTCGTTCATTTTGTCCCAATCCCCCACAGTACACGAACTACGTTGCAGCAGCGTTAATCGCAGAGAGAGAGAGAGAGAGAGAGAGAGAGAGAGAGAGAGAGTGTGTGTGTGCATATATATATATATATATATATATATCTATCTATATATATATATATATATATATATATATATATATATATATATATATATATATATATATATATATATATATATATATATATACGGGATCACACATTCTATAAATATTTTTGTGCACACCGTCATTTGCGCACTTTTCTTTGTCGAGTGTTACTATTTTCGGGAGAGTAGATATAAGGAAAACAACACAATTAATGTCTAACTTTCAACCAAATATGCATCCCTTTGCGTTAGTGACAGTAAAAGCTGGGATTTTATATATATTGATGGTTTGGGGTTAGACCTAACCCTGACCGTTAGCCCCTATTATTGCGTCTCTTAAAACTATTTTTAAGGTCGTATCGTACATACGGCCCACTATGCTTCATTTTAACCCAAACAGACACTTGTAAATCTTTAAGTACCGAAAGAGATCAAACGAATTAAATCTATATTTCATAAACTGCAATAGTACTCACTTAACAACTACTTCTAACGTATAGTATTGTTTTTTTTTTCCTTCAAAATCGATAAATGAAAGATGCAGTAAATTTTTTTTTTTTTAAATCGATAACTGAAGTGCTGCATGTCCTGTTAGCTTGCCTGATATCGTGATACCATCTGACAGAAACATAAATTTGACGCCGAGTTACCCACGTAACAGGTGGTGCTGTGTGTATGCTGATAATTAACCTGAATGGGCAGATTCACGTCACTTGTGTGTAGTTAGTTCCACTAACTAATGCGCTCGACACAATACAGCAATGTTTTATACGGTATATATCACACAGTTAAGCTCTACCAATGAAACAGAAAGTATAAATTATTGTTCCACACTCCCTTTTCGTTTCATAATTCTGGTCGCATTTGTATGTTCTGCCCCGTGAAAGACTTTTCTGGCGGTACGCTGAAGCTTGTATTTATTTAATTGTTGGTGATTCATAACACTGTTTATCACAATCTTAAAACGGATACACAGTTTCACACGAGCGTCAATTGGCTGAGTGAGTACTGCGCTTCCTTCTCGAGACAAAATGACCGGGTGCGAAACCTGGTAGAGTCATGCTCAATCTGAACATGAATACTTAACTGATCTTCAGTAAGGGAAGGCAAAGACAGCGAGAAAGGGAACTAGTTTTCCAACCTCATAAGTGAGATTTATTACCAGAGCTGTGGAGTCGGTCGCTTTTTATTGCAGTCTGAGTCGGCGAAAAATGTCCGGACTCCGACTCAGAATTTTATGCCACTTGACTTGTAAGGAGTTCTAAAATTTCAGGTGTCGAAATGAGAAAATTTGTTGACGGATTCCACAACCCTTTTGTGAAGACTCATAACGCTTCGCTCCCCTACGTCATTATCTGCTATGAGACTACCCATACGTATTCATTGCATATAATCCGAAAGAGTGGTAAGAAATGAGAAACAAAGAATATTGAATATCAGATCAAGTTATCACAACAGTTAATTTAAGCTACGTGCGGAGCACAGGCTCGTGCAAAGTTATACTGCCCATTGCCATCCGGTCGGTCCTTCTCATGTAATCCCATAAAAATTAAAACAGGCTTTGGTTTCAATGACGTTTTTACCTTCTTGTGGCAAGACTCTGTGCTTTCGACCTAGACGGAAGTCCGTCGGTTATATCAGAGAGCATCTGTATTACAAGATAGTGAACTCTGTCAAGTGAAGTATAGTGTTGACAAAATATAAGCCTTGAAAAGGACACCGAGCTTCTATCAGCTAGTATGATGAAGCCTTGAAGAGGACTGCTAGTTCTTTCACAGTTGATAAATACCAAGTCCTGAAAATGACTAATGGTGTATATGCATGCCTAGAATGATGAAGCCCTAAAAGGAACTGATAGCTACCCCGGACATCCTCAGTGTTCAGCGATCACGAAAATGTGAAAATGTTGAATGAAAACTTTCATTCTTTTTTTTCTTTTTTTGGGGGGTTAAGAAATGGTAATAGCATCAGATGAGCTTCATTAGCTTAAGGTCGGTCATTCATTATCTCCGGAGTGTCTAAAGAACGAACGAAATCTTTATTTCATCAGGATTAAGAAATAGGCATTATTGCCTTTTAAAATTTCAGTCCTGCAACAATAATTCTCAACGCGTTTTCAAATTTTGTAAAACATTCTATACTGTTCAACCTAATCTTCAGTTATAATTATAGTAATCGTGGTAATTTTAGTTTTAACTCTGTGTGACATGTACATCGAAAAGTTATTTACAAATGACAGTACAATGTGTGATATATTTACATTAGAATTTTGTTTCATTTATTTATTTTTACTGTATACTTACGACATATCCGATTTAGTGTTTAGAGTTTTCAAGTGTTACTGTTTTGTAAATGTTTTTTCTATTATTTCTATTCCCTTGACATGATTTATTTTATACTGATCCGTCGTTTTTAATTTTAGTATGAACTGTTTCCTTTGGTTTGCTCCTACTATTGTTCATCGAAATATTTATGCAGTTTCTCTACTTTTCCTTCCTAATTATTACTGCTGATGATACTTTTCTATTACTGTTATAATTTTACTAGGTTCTTGGAACATGGTGGGGGTGGTCTTTGAACATCACCCTACCTGTGTCCATGGGATATGGGTCACCAGGATGCGGATTTTACGGCACCTCGAATCCTGTGTATCGGAGATAAGGACATCCAGATGCAGAGATTTGGCGACACCCTGTTTCTGGGTGTGTGACTATGGTGACAACTGACTGTGATGAATCTCGAACATCATAAACGATGGGTCATTTCAAAGTCCGATGCCACAGTTGCGTATATAGTAGTTACGAGATTTAGTGACACCCTGCGTCTGGTTTGTGACAGCTGATTAGGATAAAGCTCGAAATTAGCACAGTGCTTGCTATGTCGACCGTTTCGTCACTTAAAGCCTCATTTCTCTCCTAATTTACATTTTTTTTTACCTCATCCCTCATTGGCAAAAATCAGCTAGTAGCTTCCGTATCTACTTCAGTAGCATAAGCGAAACTGAGAAGTCACGTGAATCAAGAGGTTAAGTGTATTATGCTTCTCCAGCATTTTTCTGCTAAACGAATGTGAATATTTGTCTCGAAGAATAAACCCAACTCAGCCGGCGTGAAAAACCAGTAAAATCAAGGTCATCTCAAGTGCGACGTCACAATGAAGGTTGGGTATGCAATGAATCTCTGACATCTGTCTGTTCCCTTGACAGAAACTGACAGATTGTCCTTTCGTTTGATACACCTTGTTGGCTACATCGCTTCTTACCTCTTGCTAGTTTGTCATTAACCTTTCCCTGAATTATAGTTTTCAACTGTTTTACATGCTCTTTATGGGTCTGAAGCATAATGAAAATGTTACAGTCTAAGAATTCCCTATGAAGGCTGATCTTTCGTAAGGTCATTCGTGGCACTTTTTATATTCTTTTCCGTTAGGACAAATCCTTACCCAAACTTAACTCTGTGTCTGTGTCAAGGTCTTCCGGTTGCAGGTGACATAATTCTCCCTCGTCAGCAGTTTTTACAAGGATAAATGTCTCTTGCTGGAACAAGTGGTGGTGGTGTGTGGGGTGGGGGTGTGTGTTTAAAAAACGAAACAGTAAACTTTCTAGTCATAATTTTTTTACCCACCCTTTCTCAAAACCAGTGGCGCTCTCGGGCAAACCGGGTGACCATGGTTTTGCTGTTTTGTTGGGATTCTTCACCTGTTTGCTCCCACACCTCTCCTATTTGCTAGCTAAACATGCATTATACCAACTGTCTATTTTTGCAATGTACCATTTTGTCCCCGTCCTCTTTTCTTTAAACACTAGCAAACGCTGTGTTTACCATCTTCGTTGACCTGTCAGTCATAACAGGAAACAAATCACGCTTTATTTTACTCTTTTCCACTCACGCGAGCTTATCTGTCAATCATATAATACTCGACAGACAGACAGCACGTGAGAAAGGCGGAACTCCTCTGAAGTTTGCCCAGGGAAAGTATAGAAATCCCTAGTTTCTTTGATCTGGCAACACGGGCATTCTACAGGAAAAACCGCTAGGAGAGCGAAAGTCTTTGATATCTGTCACCACTCCAGACGAGAACCGCTGGAAAGACCGAGAATTAAGCCTCTGAACTTTCATCTTTCGCTTCTGAATTTTGGTCTCACACAGTAATGCGAAATAACGCCATTAGAGATAAAAGAAATTTAACGGTATATATACTACTGTTTCTATAACTCATCTATCAGTCGCCACTCAGAATTTGAGAAGAATCTAGCGCGCAGCCTTATACCATTTCTTTTGGATTACTGGCTAAAAAGTGATTCGTGGAGATTTTTATTCTGGAATTTCTGGTAAATAGTGCTAAGTGCTAAGTTTTAGAATTGTGTTTTACAGTGATAGCATTTAAAGTTAAACACTTAAATAATTTAAACATACAGTTAAATACTTAACTTACATTTTTTTTCGACTCAGTCTGACCCACCTCCGCGGCCAGCGGTGTCTGTGCATAAGGCGTAGGGAAAAACACCGTGTATCTTTTAAATTCGTCAGGATTTGACAGAGCGGAGGAGAGACTACCGTGTCCCCGTCTATACATATTTATATTTACATAGAGTGGTAGCATTTTCCCATAAAATATTTCTTATATTTTTAGCAGACCTTTTCCATTTCCATGGTTAAGTGTGTGCAAGCAGAGATACTGTATGACTATAACTTATCTTACTGGACTTACCAAATCCAGGATACTATTTTATCAGCCAACAGTGGTGTATACAGTATTATTATTTTTCCTCAACACATGACAGTTGTAATCCAAGTCTTCTTCTTCTTCTTCTTCCGTCCTTAGCCAAAGACCGACCAAGCAGTCAGAGGCCATCACGCCTTGTGGCGTCTTAAGGGCAACAGCAGATTGATTTTCTCTGTTGTAGTTTCCCATCACGCCTAGCGGCGTCTTTAGGGTAACAACAAATAGATCCATCTGCCGTTGTTTCCGTAATCGGTGTGACAAGCCAACGGGTGATCAGCCCATTGGGCATGTAATCCAAGTGGAGTACTAAAATATACGCTGTGCAGGGACTGGCACTCTGACAAAGAGTCGTTCGATAGAAAATCCATCCTCATCATTTGTAACAACCGGATTTTTTTCAAGATTTTCTAGAAGTGTTCCCCTCTCTTAAAATAATAAACACCATGGACCCTCACATATTCAACATTTGTAGTAAACCATATATCCAGGCCTTCCAGCCGAGCGGGAAACAGGAGAGTTTTCCCCGCCCACCCTCAACACTGCAAGAGTTGTCGCAACGAAATTATTCAGTTGTAGTTCCTGTATCTAGAATCACATTCCCCTGTGCACCCATCGGAGGAACAGTGCTAGTTTTTTTAGAACAGGGAAGACACCCCTTTATGACTCATATCGTCACCGGGATTTATCGTGGAAGTAAACTTATTCGGCGTTCACCTCACTAAGTTTTTTTGTGGGATGAACTGGGGCCAACTTGTATCCTCTGCAGCTGGTATGATAGATTAGTCAACAGAACCAGTAGGGATTATGTTCATGGAATAAATGTACCAAGGGATAACACAGACCCAAGGGAAGAAATACAAATTAGGTAAGAGTGTGAGAGGTGGCCACATGAATGAGAGCGTGTGTTAACTTTACTGATGCTAGAAATTATCTATTAATCTTTGGTAGTTTGATTTGATTCTGTTTACTTTACTTGGTCTTTTATTGTACCAATATTGTTATTATGTAAACGTAGTGCTAATCTTCAACCTTTGGGTAAATATTTTCTTTGGGTTGTTTTTTTTATACGGTGAAAGTGCACCAATTTCCTTTATTTTCCTCTGTATGTAAATGCTTTTCTTGATATTCTTTGGGTAACTTGATGTTGTAAAACAGTTTAGTGATAATAAACAACAATAAAACTTATCTTTGTGTGTTGGTCAGACCCATACCCATTTATCCTTAGTTTTTCACGTTTGTGTGTCATTGTTGTCACATATTGTTGTGTGTGTGTAGAGTAACCTGTTCTTTCAGTAGACAGAGAGGCAAAGACTGTCTCATAACAAAGCATAGTTGTACGGACAGACTGGATGAGAGTAACCTACCCACTCCAGAGACATATCTTTCCCTCAACCTACCACCTGTGAAATCTATTTTCTATACATTCTCGCGTATCTGTCAATCGTTACTCTTTACTTAGACTGGGCCAAATAAACCAGTTAACCTACCGTAGGACAGTATGTATAGAAGCTTCGTGCTATTATTTAGTCTTCCTCCCCTCTACCTATTATTCTACATACTACTGATTTCCAAAGATTTGTCAATGTGATTTTTATTGTCTTATCGTTGATCCTCGTCATGCATGCAGGCTTAATACAGTAGAAACCAAAACTCGTAAAACCAACCAGATTTTGCTTATCTCATCCCCTGTTTTGCATCAACCTCCCTCTTTATGACTGTGTGGTTTCCAGTGCACTGATTTTTTTTAGCCGTCTCCCTGATTTCATGAAAAGTACGTAACAGATCGAGTTCCGTCGTTAAATCAGGAGCCGATGTCTATTTGATTCTTTTAATTTAACAAACAATGAAAAAAGGTAAATATCAGGCATCCGTTTTAAAAAAAAAGATGCCACTAGATTACAGAAAAGAAATAATGTAAATAATAGGCTCAAGAGGAATCGACCCAGGGGCAATACTAAAACAGCACTACTGCCTCACTACGAGAGTGGATGGTGAAAGAATAGATGGCCAATGGGCGTATTTAGTTGACCAAGCATGCGTTCGTGGTTCTTTGTCATAGCGAAGCGATGGCGCCTTTCGGGCGGTGTCTGATGATTCTATCCCTATCACTAATATCTAACGCTCAATGATGGTGGATCGAAGACAAGAAAAGAGCCCATCGCCATTGTTACTTTTCTGTTGTCTAGAGCGGTGCGCCACAACCATTGTGCCGTGGGTGTCTAACTGGTATGTCATGACACCAGATGGAATACACCATACAATGGTACCGTATGTGCCCACGTCAGTTACTTGTGCGCAGGTAGTTACATTGACGAGAGCTAATCCTTTATATGTTTCTGTTCAAGTGGTTACGGGCCTTCCGCCTGAGATGGAGATTCTTGACTGATATTTATTTTCCTTTCCAGGTTCGTTCTTACCCTTTTAGGTTTAGTGATACGCAATATATCGTATAATGGTTTGTTAAATGATCCACTGTAACGTTCCAATAAAAACACAGCAATGTAGAAAATTCAACCAGAGTTTATTGCACGTCATTTGAACAGCACTGGTATTTACACAATGATGAAGTACGTGTTACTTACGCTTAAACAAAATAGTGTGTATATCCAAAATGAAAATATATCCAACAGAAGAAAACAATATAAACTTGTCTTGATAATCTCAAAGACGAAGTTTACTTAACGCTACAACTGCATAGCAAAAATTTCTATCTATCTAATCCTTTCTAATCTGTAAAATCCTTCCTAAAGTCCTTAAAACTGAAAAACCTGATCCTTCCCGCACATTTCTCCTTTTTGTGCAGCTCCTGTCTTTTTTCCACCTTTTTCCACAGGTCTCATTCTTTTTTCCCCACGTTACAATTTTCTACACACGTCTCTCTGTTTTCGACATTTTGCACACGTCTTTGTCTTTTCGACTCTTGTCACACCTCTCTTTTCCCACCATTTTACAATGGAAAAAACCAAAAATAACTCCTCTCACTTCACAAAATCCCACGCAAAAACACGCATGCAATATTATTTTCTGAGACAGCTCTACAATGTCTCTCACCGTCGTGACTGCTATCTGAACCTAAAATTATACTGCGTTTTGTGCAAATACGCCTTATCTGCTTTTAACGTCTGTCATTCTTATTCTATGTAGTATTATAGCACGTATAAATGCTAGTGTAGGCCAGCCGGTCACACAAGTCCCGGGGCCAAAAAATGTATCCCATGGGGAGACATTTTCGTCCTATCAACTAAATAATATCAAGTCCCTAACATTCATACTGGAGAAAAATATCATATGGGGGCATATACTTATGAGATAGTTGACAATGTACAATGGTTGAGAAAAATTATGGACAATGGTTTGAGAAAAAATGTATGTACTGGTACAAGTCATTGAATGGGGGCATACGCATGTCAGCCAAATGGAAAAAAAAATTTACTAGATCTCAGTATACATGTGAGCAAAAAAAAAACCCAAAAAATATTGTGTTCGTAAAATCCCAGTAGATTTATAACGCGCAAAACGGGGGCGCATACATGTTTTTTATACACTTTGCCATAAAACAGTATCGGATATGGATAGCAATGTGCAATAAGCAATGTCAATGATATTCATTTATTAATACAATACTTATGTAAATCTTTACTTAACAACCACTAGTAGTAATACATAAAAACATGGAGTTATGATATTCAATACACATAAACAATGAGGACTTAAGAACTTTTCTCAAGTCAACTCATAAAAGGTTTGGTCATGCCAAACAAAACTCGAACTTTTAATCAATACTTCGCGACAAATAATTGTTTCATAACCTAATACATACATCTGAATCGTAACTGAACTAAAACTATTTACATTTCACAATGACCTCGGCGATTGTCAACGAGAGCGGGGAAAGGTCACGCTGTCTGAATATTTTGAGAAGTGCCATTGACGGCACAGTGTGGCATCAAGTAAGAGAGAGCGGAGGGGAGGGGGGTATAGTACAATGAAATAGCTGGGGGTTGCTAAATGAATGAATGAGAGGCATGGGAGAAAAGGAAAAAAAAAAACTCGCATGGAGAAATTCAGTTATTCTGCTGGGGGATGGGGTGTAGAAAAAAATAGTTGCGGTTTGGATGGATGAATTTGAGAGGTTGCCATACCACGAAAGTAGAGAGTGAAATTGAATAGAAATATTCTCAGTGGTAAATACATCTTGAGACCGGAAACAGTGGTGTTGTTGAGTACACAACGTCTGGACAGGGTGTGCGTAGGAAAGAGGGTGAAGAACCAGAGGTGTGGGTTAACATTATAAATACAAATTAGAGCATGAATAAATTTTACTGTACGAGTACAACATCTGTGTGTCTCGACCGCGGTACTTTGGTAAAAAGACATAATACATGGTACATAGTTACTTATGCGATTTTAATGAAATTAAACAATGTATACTAAGTAATCATAAAATCATCCATAGCATTTGTCTGGTTCAGCAACTCCTGAACAGACAAGTAGAAAAATGTGTTAATTGAGAAAAAATGCTCTGTGTATTGTTCACCATTTGTGATGCTCTGTGTAATAATGTCTTGGTTTTCCGCCAAGGTCTTAATGTTATGACATAAACTGTCATAGTTGTCGGTTGCAGTTGACCAAAAAAAAAAAAACTGTAGCGCATTGCCTACAAACGGCAAAATCGCCCGTTTTGGTTGATGTGCTTGTCTCACATCATGAAAGTGTAGCTTAAGATAAACAATGTCTTCCTTAACCTTTGAGATTCTGTCTTAGCGGCTAATAGTACATCAATGTGACCCATGTGTTTGGTTATCTTATAATGTACAACAATGTTCTAAGTCCAAAAAAAGGTTATTTAAATCTTCTAATTCTTAATATTTTGGCTTAACCGCTGTAACAAGAGTAATTGTCCATGTCGAATAGTGTTGCGTCTCTCCAGATTAGTTTCTCTTCACTGGCGGTTATGACTGCCGCTGATAGCATCAGCAGGACGACATAGAAAGTGGCTGGCAGCATCTGAAAAAAAACTTTTTAGAGCAGCCTAGCGAGAGCAACCTGGCCGACTCTAAAATAGCAATGCCTCTCCTGGGCAATGTGCTATCGTACACGGACAAAAAAATAAAACCATTTAGAATAGCCTAGCTAGAGCAACCTGGCTATCTCTAATAGACAATCTCTCCTAGACATTCTTCTATCCTATTTCTTCACAATGTCTACAGCAGTGACGGTTGATGCAGTGTTACAGGTAGGGTGTTGCGATGTTGATGCACTATGCTGTGCGATGTTTTTTCGTTTAGTTGAACGTTTCCTGTACAGCTTTGTACAAGCATGCTCCTGTGGAAGGCGTATAAACTTTGTCAGTGGTAGCGAGTCATTTGATGTAGATACGTAGGGTCGTTTCGAGGCGAACCGAATAGATGTATCCATATTATCGTCGATGTTCTCGTTATCATCCTCGTTATCATTTTGTTGTTCTTCAGTTTCACGGTCTGACTCATCTCGTTGTATCAAAGTAGGAACGCAAGCATTTCGTTCACTTAGTGAGGCAGAAGATAGTGGTGTAGCTAGATGGGTGTTTGTATCTGGCACAGTCTGGTGTTGTTGGGCTAGTCGTTCCTGTAGTATGTTAAGAGGAATGTTGTCTTCGCTACTTGTAGGTGAATTTGAGTGGTGACAGCTAGTACCGGGGTGCGGTTGATTTGAAGTAGAGTACTTCTGTGTTTTTTTTTCTGCATGCAAAGATGTGTTGCTATCACTGGACAACGACGAGTTTTGTTGGTGATTATCTGCTTGAACTCGAAAATTTCTTGATTGAATTCACTCACGTAGCTCCTGCAAAAGGATGTCATCTTCACTCGTAGAGGTGTCGCGACATCTATATAGTCTGTCGATAGCATCGTGCTTGGGGTGAGGAGAGGGGTTTGAGTGTTCATCTTCGCAATATGACACATCAGATGTAGAGGCTGATGTGGGGGATAAAGGAGGGTGGTTTTGCGAATCGGTCTGGTATTTGTGAGGATAGGCTGGGAAACAGGACGATGATTATCTTTCTTGATTTGTGAAATGTGGGCTTTCGTCCTGATTTTTCTTTCTTCGTGCCACAGGATAAAATTTGTTGGTGTAGTCTGTTCTAAGATTTTGAAGCCATCGATCCATTTGTCGTCAAATTTTGAATGTCGAATGTGTTTTTTTTTAGGAAACTAGATCTCCGATTTGAAACTGTTCCAGTTTTGTGTGTTTATCGTGTATACGCTGTTTCTTCCGGAAAGCTTTTTCTGCATTTTTGTTCGCAATTTGATGTGCTGCGTGCTTTTGTTGTAGGATGACAGCTATTGGGTCCTCTCCCATACATTTGTGATGTGGTTGGAGAAGGTTGTCCATACGAAATACCGGCTCCCTACCGTAAAGTAGGTAAAATGGCGAGAAACCAGTAGTGTCGTTAATGTTTACTCGTATTGCTTCTAGGGCCTGGATAATGTATAGATCCCAATATTGATCGTTGCCTTTGATGTGTTTGGCTAGGATATCATGAAGGGTTGAATGCATTCTTTCGTTTCTTCCGTTACTTTGCGGGCGATAGAAGCTAGTTGTAGTGTGTTTGATGTTTAACTTTTGTAATGTTGATTTGTTGATTTAAAAGGATTCCCAACGAACTGTTTTCCATTGTCCGTGATGACTCTTTTAGGACAACTATGTCTAGATAGAAATTCTTGCAAAAAGAAATCGGTGACAGTTGTAGAAGTCACATCTTTCATAGGGAAACTCTCCGGCCAAACGGAGTACTGGTCTACAATGTGCAACAAGTACTTGTTTCCTATTCTATGTAGTATTATAGCACGTATAAATGCTTGTGTAGGCCAGCCGGTCACATGTATACACAATTATTTGTTACGGTAAAATATTACAAGAATCTCACTTTAAAATGTTTCAAATGTGTTGATTTGCCATCATTCACCATTCCATCACAAAAAAGTTAGGTCTTATATGATTGCAGCGAATTTACTATACCCACCTACTTAAATATCACAGTGTGCCGTAGATTTTTGAAAGGCACTTAAGTGTTCATGACAAGTAAAAAGGTGGCGGTGCACTGGTCTACAGTCTCTATTTCCTTCTTTCTTATGAGTGCCTGCTATTTACCTTTTTTTCGTTTATTATTTACTATTCGCAGGCCCTGAGTTTCCCACTGTATTTATGTCGTTGTTCACACATCTTAAATGTCATCAAATTTACACAAACTTATATCAGTCCCAAGTTATCATTCTGAAATACAGATCTATGAAGATACGGACTATATGTTGACAATAATAATAATGACAGGATATGTAATCACTAATACTGAAAAATGTAACTCGCATAAAGATTTATCATTACTTTACATGTAAAAAAGCTTCACAAGGGTGACATGTGACTCGAAATGTAAAAAAGCCTCAACTGTAAAATCTTTGCCAAGTACTGACACTAAACAGAATGTAATAAAAAGCGTTTACGTAAGTATATGGTTGAGGAAGGAAAACTATAAGATGAATGTGAACAATTCTATCATTATGACACTGGAGAGGAGACCAACTCATTTGAGAAACGATGAGCGATCATGCAATTACATAACCCACCCTAAGTGAGACAACTTATTAACGTAAGCCAAGAGAGCTATCCAAATGTATGCTAACTGATGTTTAAGTGCAACCACGTCTGAAGTTATCCTCTCACTTTCTTTCCTGAAAGTGTCAAAAAATATATTTCAGTCAAACTGTCAATTCGCGAACTTGTATTTTCTGTAGTCGGAAATTCTACCACTGAATTCACTTTGATCCACTGCCACTGGGGGTCAACTCTTGGTGACCAATTCTATCATTCATTTGTAATCTATTTGGTTAATCCTCGAAGCATAGCTTCTTCATTTTCGACATCATCTGTGTCTATGGTTTGACCAGGGTTCAACAGGTTAGTGTATTCTCCAGTCTTAACAAGGTCACTGACAGCCACCAAGGTAAGTACTGAGTGTGTTTGACTCTGTGCTTGTTTTCCAGGACGTAACATGTGTAACACGCGAGTGCAGACATTTTAAATCTTAACCTAAAACACTGCCTACTTCTGTTCTGACGAGACTAATGATTGTAATTACGGGGTACATCCGTTTTCGTCTGGAGACCTTCCCTAATAATGGAGCTAATTATAAACCACTTGCGGTTTTAAAAGAATGCCAGTCTTCAATGACAGCGAAAGATCTGAAATTATGCTAGTTGGGATTATACGTCGGAGCTCGAGGTATTGTCAAGCTAACACTGTTAAAACCATGTCAGAGTGTAAATATGTTGGCGACTAATGACAATTTACAGTATGTTGTAGTCTTTAAGACGGTAAACTGTTTTTAAAGCATTTTTCCTTTCTCTCTTCCAACTCCCCCCCCCCCCCCCCCCCCCCCCCCCCCCCCCCCCCCACCCCGCACATTTCCAATATAACCCGAAGAACAAGTGCTGGAAAATAATGTATATAATTACGTTAAGGCCGTCGCGACTCCAGCGTGAACGATGGGGAATTTCGGGCGCAGCCTAGCCATTTAGATCCTCACCTTAGCGCTGCAGATAATTGAGCCACGCCAATAACAAACCTGCAATCAGTCAGGAGTGAGAAATAATCTTCAATCAGGAATTGAGGATTAACACGGACAGAAAAAGGCTGGCGCAGGGCAGATCATGCTCAACATATAAATATGACATACGCTACGGTGAACATATGACATACGCTACGGTGAACACATAAATATGACATACGCTACGGTGAACACATAAATATGACATACGCTACGGTGAACACATATGACATACGCTACGGTGAACACATAAATATGACATACGCTACGGTGAACACATAAATATGACATACGCTACGGTGAACACATAAATATGACATACGCTACGGTGAACATATAAATATGACATACGCTACGATGAACATATAAATATGACATACGCTACGGTGAACATATAAATATGACATACGCTACGGTAAAGGCAAAATGAAAATAGCAGGAGCCGAAGAAGACGAGAATAATTATAAGTATTTAAATAAATAACACGGTATTTAATCAGTTTTACAAATTACGGTTCACAAGAAACAAGGGACGTTTCGGGTTTTACCCTTCGTCAGCCACAAACAGGTGACAAAGACAAAAATTACATATACGATGATGAGAAATATACAACAAATGGGCGATACAAGCAGATGGAAAAAGTCAACAACAACAGTGATGAGAGAAAAAAAAACAATAATAATACAAGAAAACCGTAAAATCTAAAAGAAATACTGAAACAAGAAAGTAAATAATCAACGAAACGAAAAAAAGAAGAATAAACAAAACTGTGGAACTAGTAAAAGTTAGCTTAGCTCGATCCAAAGAATCTGTGGAAGAAAACGGTAGTCTCTTGTCACAGAAATCACAAGGAAGTGACGTACGATAGCGACAAAACAAGAGATATAAAAAAATACGAAACGAACCAAAGCAAAAACATAAGAAGATAGATCTAAAAGACAACGAATAAAGAATGAAAAAGAGAAAAGCTACCAGAATTTATGCAAAATGATGTATATTCAAACCATCGGGAGCTAAAACGCCCATTTTAAAAATAAGGCGATTCTCCAACGAAAAGCGAGTCTTGTCATTACCGGCACATGAACGGAGGGCAGTGACATGTATATCGGAATTACCTGAATGGTCAGGCCTATTGAAATGAAGGGCCACCGGTAAATGTTTGTCATGATAGATGTCATTCAAGTGCTCACGAAACCTGTCTGCCAAACGCCTACCAGTTTCACCAATATAGGTCATGCCACACCTCTTGCAGTGCCGTCTGCGATGATAGCATAAATCAGGTTTCTGGATTCGCACGTAAAAGACTCTCTAATGATAAATTTTCCTTTCGGAAAAGTGACTGTCTGAGTTTGGAGTACAAACGGACAGGTCTTGCATATCCGGCGTTGGCACGGTTTAGTACCAAAGTAAGATGGGCTAGAATGTCGCAAGCGACTGTATACAAGAATATCCATAAAATTCCTATCCCTACGATAAGCTACCAAAGGTGTATCACGAAACAACTCTTTAGTATCAGGATCAGAGTTGAGAATAGGCAGATGTCGAAACAGAATTCTCTTTACCGCCAGACAGTGAGGATGGAAAGTTAGAACCAGTTTGAGTCTGTCAGATTGGACAGAAGGTTTAGTAGTGAGTGCCTTCTGACGAGTGACGCGTGTGATACGATTAAGGGCATCAGAAAAAACATGTTCTGGATAAAGACGTCGGCGAAAGAACTCAAGCATCTCTTGAGCTCGCTGATAAAAATCATCGTCATCGTGACATAACCGACGCAAGCGAAGAAGTTGAGAAAAGGGAATGGAATTTTTACAACTAAGAGGATGCGATGAAGTATAAAGAAGGAAACCATGAGTGTCATTAGCCTTATAATAGACAGACGTTTTAAGACAAGTAGGGCTAATAGTCACAGTGATGTCAAGGAAGTTCACTAAGGTCGTAGAGATTTCAGAAGTGAATTTGATGGCAGGATTGAAATTACCAACATAGTCAATAAATCGACGGAGGTCTACCTCAGACATGTCAGTAATGCCAATACCATCATCAATGTAGCGGCGGTAAAACTCGGGTATTGGCCCATCATAATTTTGAAAGACCAAATATTCAAAGTGGCCCATAAACAGGCAAGCGTAACTAGGGCCCATATTAGTACCCATAGCGACGTCACTGATTTGGTTGAAGAATTGGCCATTAAACTCAAAAGAGTTGAGAATAAGAACCAACTCAGCAAGGCGAAGAAGCGGACCTGTACTTATAGTAAGATCAGTACGCTGGTCGAGAAAAAATTGTAGTGCCTTGAGACCATCGGCATGTGGAATAGAAGTATAAAGGGAACAAACATCTAGGAGGAAAAGACGGTAAGTACGATCAGGCGTGAATCTGATCGAATCAAAAGTAGTGATAGCATGAGTAGTGTCTTTCAAATAAGAAGGCAGATTGGCGACTAAAGGCTGGAAAATACTATCAAGGAATTCAGAAATACGTTCAGTGGGACAAGAACAGGCTGAAACAATAGGCATACCAGGGTTAGCAATTTTATGCACCTTCGGAAGCATGTAAAAGGAAGGCTTACCAAGACTACTATAAAAAACATGGAGAGATAAAGCACCAGAAGTGTGATAAACGAGCGCAAAGGCCTTTTTGCTCCATCTTTTCCTACATTTTTCATATTGTATTTTCTCCGACATTTGCTCTTTCATCCAATATTTGCGACCCACATTTGCTATTTCATCGTTGTGATTACTCGCGACCGGTATCTAGAGAACCACATTTGTTCTTTCATCGGGGGAAATAAAGTCCTTTGATTGAGTCCACATGCCTGACATTATCGTTTGAAGCCCACATTGCATCGTGATAAATCTGGTAAAAACACATCTGGTCATCCTAATCAAACATCTGGGCATGCTATAATTTCTGTGACACCACATTGGACGCCCAGATTGGCCAGGGGAAAACGTCTCATGCTGTAATGGTGTTATCTTTGGTCGGCCGCGGTTCAGACAAGCGTTGGTTTACCACATTGGACGCCCACCTTGGCCAGGTGAACAATAAACAATCAGAGGTCAAACTACACCCACGTTTGGACTGACAGGAGACAAGAGCGATCCTGTGAATGAGTGACCAGAGGGGCCATTAAGGATTGGTTGGTATGGGCGGAGCTAGATGTCGGATCCAGAAACCCATATTGGACTGGCAGAAATATAATCTACTGCGTAGCTTACAAGAGGAAGGAGTCCAGTTTTTTACATTGTGAGGAAGAGATTAATCCCAAAAACGCATAGCCTAATACACGTGTTTATTCAGAGTGGATGATAATTCAGTTCTGTGATTAATTGTGTTCTTAAAGGATTTTGCGAAGGGAAAAGAAGGTTAGTAGATCTTATACTTATTAATACATTTTCTTATTTTTGTTTATTTTAACCTCACAGCTAAAAGGTGCGAAAGATAATGTTTCAAATAATTCTTGGCATAACTGATTAATAAAATCAGAAGATTTTCCTAGAAGATGATAGGATGATAGGAGGTAATTAATAGTTCATATTTCACCTTTATCATCATCACCACAGTCTCCCATGAGCACACACTCTCATGCACAAGATATTTAACATCATTAGAATTGAACTCGGAGAGAGAGATGATTAATGAGCAGTAGTTTAAATGAAATTCAACCAGTGATGTTAAATGTGAAAAACTTACGAAGACTTTTGTGTGTCTTCAGTTCATCAGAAGTCTGAGTCTACACGCAACGTGTCTGACGTCTAACCAGAAATAAGTTATCAAAAACGGACATTTGGCTAGCAGAATTCGCCATAGGACATCTTTCATTCCTCAATTAAAAAGGAATATTGTCTCACCCACAAGTCAGAAGGTGGACGCAGCATTTTTCGTCACCATATACTGCTTGCTCACAAGTTCAATACAGAGTTATCACAAGTTCAATACAGAGTTATCACAAGTTCAATACAGAGTCACCATAAATTCAAATCACTCGAAAGATCATTATTATCTGAAGTCAAGCAAAAGAGCTCAAAAGAGGAATCGCATATTTATAGCAAGTGCAACACCCTCTTAAGCGCATTCTTTGAAGCAGACCAGATATATATATTTTATGAATCACGACTACATATGCAAGGTTATGAGTCTACGTATCACTAACATTTCGTGAAAATATCCAGTCTGGCCAGTACCCTCGGGAGATTAGACAACAGACCTTTTGTTCATATGACAGCTATTAACTGTTAATCAACACTACAGAGATATACTCAAACAGTAAAGGAATATACATAGATATCTCGTCAGCGTTCTCCGTACGACAACAGTATTCATCAGAACGTCCTCGGCTTAGAGATACCCCACTCGACATAACGTATAACAACTTGGGACATTTTATGCATACATGTGAATCCTCATATCTAGGAGAAGCATTTAGAGACACATGGACTGTGTAGAGTACTCACCATTTTGGTACCACGTATCATATCACATCATCATTTCACTTTACACCAGTTCATTCTTAATTAACTATTACTTAATTAACTGCAATTTTATTATCTCATCTGTGGTTTTTTTTGTGAATCGTCTTTAACCATCATCACGTTCTAACCATTACTAACCCTATATGTGTGGATATTTCATTAATAAACCCAACGATCGTTTGATCATTATCTAGTTTGTTAATGTATCACTCGTGCCGTCGGTGTTACATATTCACCTATAGGAACCTTTCTCTACTCAGATGAGGTTGGGGGCTTTTTCTTTACGGGATCAAAGGGCAGAAGCTAAGGTCGTGGGGAAACAGAACTCTTTCCATAATTAATTAGAAAACACTGTCAAGTGGAAAGCATTCGCATTCCTGTCTTCTTGTCCCTATCTCGAATAGGTCTTTTTCTTTCTTAACGAGCCAATTTCTAGAGACCTTATATCTAATATCTCATAGACTATTCCTGGCAAAAACTACTCTTGTAGTTGCCCCAGTACTCACCACACGACAATTGGGGGCTCGTCCGGAATTAATGAACCCGGACTTAGAAGTGTGATAAATCACATTTTCATCCCTGCTATACAGTTGCGATAATTGCAAAATTTGTTGGCATTTTGAGGGATTACCTTCTAGACTGACTCTTACTATAATTTGTCTATTTCATAGGGGGGATAATTTATATCTCTGAAGCACGAGTGATACTTTTTAAATTGAGTATAAAACGGACAGAGTAAGCACTTTTTGAGAACAGAAGATACTGTAGGGAACTGATTTTTTAAAATCTTTTTCTGTAACTGCTGGGAAAATTTTTATCATAAATATTTAGCAAATTTTTCATAGAAAACTTCGAGATAATCTGTATATAAAATTTTTCAGAATACGCTGAGTGCGTGATTTTTAAGAACTATTTGAACTTGATTACTAATTTAAACCTAGCTGGTTTTAAAGAGATAATTACTCGTGCGAGCCTAAACAATTTGTTTGGAGGTCACTGCCAATTTTTCCCTTCGCGAACTAGTACTGCATATCATGGCAGATGCCGCAAAAATTAGAACTAGTTTAATGGAGGCAGGGCGTGAATACGGGTTAAGTGGAAAAGATCTGATGAAATTTGTGAGTGAGGAGACTGATAAACTCCATGCAAGAGAGATGGAAGTGCAGAAACTTGCAATGGAGAAGGAGAAAGCCGCAGCATAAGCAGCGGAGCAGAAAGCCGCAGCAGAAGCAGCGGAGCGGAAAGAAGCAGCAGAAGCAGCGGAGCGTAAAGAGAAAGCGGCAGCAGAGCATGCACTTAACATGAAGCAACTGGAAATCCAGGGACAGACCAATCAAATAGAGCTGGCAAAAAGTGCAGCGGCTTCCAACTTTGATGGAGGGTACTCACCCCGCTCAGATTGTGTGTCTACTTCGCAACCTGCACCACCCAATGCCATGAACTTTCCGCTGGAACCTTTTTCAGAAAGGAACGATACCATGGACGCCTTTTCAGACCGCTTCGAACGCTTTGCAACAGGGTTTGGACTTGAAGACCGGAAGTGGAACTTGAAACTTTCCCAGGGCCTAAGAGGAGCCGCCTACGAAGTTTTTAATAAACTTCCGGCCGGAGAGCAAGATGACTATCAGGCATTGAAAAAATCTCTCTTGGTGAGGTACGAGCTTCATTCAGAGGCTTACCGAAAAAAATTTCGAGGTTCTAGGAAGGAGGCCGGAGAGACTTTCTCACAGTTCACAGCCCGTATTGAAGACTACTTAGTGAAGTGGTGTACACTGGGAAACTTTACCGAGAACTATGTGATTGTGATAGAGCAACTAAAAGAGTCTATGTCGGTGGAAATGCGTAGATTTCTCACTGAAAACGGCGCTGACCGGTTAGAAAATATTCTTACACTGGCAGAGCGATTCCAAAATGCTCTCATGGAGTCTCAAGGAGCCAGAAAGAAGTTTTCGGATCAGGCACCAAAGCAACCTGCTCGCTCCCAACCAGACCAACAAAGCAAAGGAACTCACATCTCGCATAAACAGCACGCAAAACAAGATAACTACAAAGAGCAAAACAAGAAAAATGCTGCGCCACACCAGAGACAGGGAGATAAATGGTGCAAGTACTGTTGCTTGAAGAATCACAACACTAATGAGTGCAAGCGCAGACCTCCTCCCCAACATGCTGCCTGTCTGCAGACAAAATCGTCACCCCGGAAGGAGCAGAGGACCGGAAACGTTTCTCATCCTCCCGTCATCGAATCAGTCCTCGTAAATGGACAATCTGTGGAGTGCCTTTATGACACAGGACTTGCTTTCGATGCGGTGGTCAGGGCATCTCTTGTCACCCCTGACCAGATAACAGAAGAGAGTGTCGACATCCAAGGTCCGACGAAGGATGTTGCACCCATGACACTGCCAATTGCAGTTATCAGAGTGGAATCTCGTTATGTGACAGGAGAGATTCGTGCAGCTATAATGGAAGAACCAATCTACTCTTTAATCTTGGGATGTAGATATGTGTTCCTTGGAGAACCTACTCAACCACTAGTCATGGCGGCCGTACAGACTAGAGGACAGTCAAGAAAAGACGCAGAGCAGGAACCTCCTACCAATATCCTCCCCGAGGAATTGAAGAGGGCCCAAATGGAAGATTCCTCACTGGCGTACTGTTTTAAAAAATTACCTAGGACACACAACCCACCTACCAAGGGAGACTTCTTTATGAAAAATGGATTGATGTATCGCCGAGCTGGAAATGAAGGACCGGAACACAACCAATTAGTAGTTCCTGCAACCTATTGGAACCAGGTGCTTGAGATGGGCCACTCTATCCCATTTAGTGGACACATGGGAATGAGCGCCACGACTCAAAGGATCGCCTGCCACTATTATTGGCCAGGGATCACCGGCGACATTGAACGTTTCGTCAAGTCTTGTCCTCAGTGCCAGAAAGTTGCACCTAAACACTGGACGGCACCCGCGACCCTTGGGGAGATGCCAATCTTGGGCACCCCATTTGAAAGAGTGGCCATGGATATAATTGGACCTCTGCTGAGAACTAAGAAGAGGAACTCCCATATCCTTACCTTAGTGGACACCTGTTTCATGTGGGGCGAAGCCACAGCCATGCCAGCATGCGACTCAGTGCATGTAGCTGACGCTTTACTGAATATCTTTACTAGATTGGGCTTCCCGCATGAAATTCTCACAGACAACAGGTCACAATTTAGAGGCAAGTTGACAGAGGAGGTGCTTAGAATATTCAAGACTAGGCATATCCATACTTCGCCCTATCACCCCCAAAGTAACGGGCAAGTAGAGCGGTTTAACGGGACGCTCACCTCTATTCTTCGGAAGTTGGCACAGGAGAAGCCAGAAACTTGGGATCAGTATCTTCCTGCCGCATTATTTGCTTATAGGGAAGTACCGCATGCGTCAACTGGAGTTCCTCCGGCCACATTACTCTTCGGAAGACCTATTAAAGGTCCATTAGAAGCATTACTAAGAACATGGACAGATGCCAAGGCAGACGACACTGTCACATCAGCCTTCCAGTACGTCACAGACTTGAAACAACGCCTGAAGACTGGCTGGGAATTAGCCACAGCGAAAGTACGGGAGGCTAGGCGGAAACATGCCAAATATTACAATCGCAATGCGAAGGACCGAGAACTAGCAGTAGGAGAGAAGGTGCTACTTCTTCTGCCAAGTAGCAGTAATAAATTGCAGATTTGCTGGAGGGGACCCTACAAAGTGGTGGAAAAGATTTCTCGCACCAACTATAAAATCGCCGTGAACGGAAAGCAGAAAATTTATCACTTAAATCTGCTTAAGAAGTTTTACGAGCGAGCCCCTGCCAAACCAGCGCACCTCATGACTATGGCCATTGCAATGCAAATGGAAGAAGAGCCATTATCATCCGTAGAGTACCCGGTGATACAGGAGGAATCACATTTAGATGTGAAAATAAGCTCCACCTTAACGGAAGCCCAGCAAGAAAAAGTAAGGAGATTGATGGAAAACCACGCCAACTCTCTGACAGACAAACCGGGCCGGACAAACCTGATGGAGTTTGACATGGAAGTCACGGATCCTACGCCTGTCCGAATGAGAACCTATCCGATTCCGTATGCCAAGGCGACGGCATTAAAGCAAGAAATTGATTACTTATTTAAGGAAGGCATAATTTCGAAGTCGGAGTCCCCTTACAGTGCGGGAGTGGTGCTGTTACACAAACCCAGTGGAGAACACCGCCTGTGCATCGACAACCGACAGCTGAATGCGTTAACACAGTTCCAGCCAGAACCGTTACCGGACCAGAACCAGCTATTTACTAAGTTGAGCAGGGCTCGCTATTTTTCAAAGATCGACCTCAGTAAAGGGTACTATCAAATACCGGTAAAAGCTGAGGTGAGGAACCTGTTAGCCTTCAGTACTCCAGATGGACACTTCGAGTTTAATGTGATGCCATTTGGACTGAACAATGCTCCTAGTGTCTTCACAAGGATGATGCGAAAGTTATTGGATCTTTTGAATCATCCCGCCGTCAGCAATTTTATGGATGATATCCTAGTAGCTACTGAATCGTTTGAAGAACATATATCAGCGCTATCTTTGCTGTTTAACAGACTCAGAGAAGCGGGACTAACCGCCCACCCAACCAAATGTCAAATTGGGTGTGAACAGCTAGAGTTCCTAGGACATACTATATCCCATGGGACCATGTTACCCGAGACTCAAAACGTTGAGAAGCTGAGAAATGCACCGAGACCGTCCACAAAAAGGGATGTCCGGTCATTTGTATCTCTCTGTGGATTCTACCAGAGATATATAAAGGATTTCAATAGCCTCTGTGCGCCGCTTACATCGCTAACCAAGAAAGGAAACCCAGATAAAGTGACATGGTCAGCAGAATGTGAACATGCATATGCACTCTTAAAAGAGAAACTCACCACAAAACCTATTTTACGGCTTCCGGATTTAACTAGAAAATTCCTCTTGCGCACAGATGCCAGTAACATTGGAATCGGGGCTACATTACTACAGCCAGATGACAGAAGCCCACCAAATCTATTTCCGGTCGCATATGCGAGTCGGAAGTTAAACCGAGCAGAACAAAACTATTCCACAATCGAAAAGGAATGTTTGTCCCTCGTCTGGGGAATACAAAAATTTCAAGCATACCTGTACGGAAGGAAATTTACAATCCAGAGTGATCACCAACCTCTGACCTTCCTCGCCAATTCAAAGAATTTGAATGCTAGACTGATGAGGTGGTCGCTTGTTCTACAACCTTACACGTTCCAAGTGGACTATATCCAAGGAAAACATAACGTAGGAGCGGATTTTTTAAGCCGTCATCCTATGAGGCAGGACGGAGAGCACAGACAAGTAGAGGAAAGGGTGGAAACCGGAGAGAAAAACGAAGATGAGGAAAAGGATTAAGGAATCCCGAGCAAGAAGGCTAAGCTCTCCTGAGTACGATTGACATCACACTTGAGGAGGGGCTATTGTGATAAACGAGCGCAAAGGCCTTTTTGCTCCATCTTTTCCTACATTTTTCATATTGTATTTTCTCCGACATTTGCTCTTTCATCCAATATTTGCGACCCACATTTGCTATTTCATCGTTGTGATTACTCGCGACCGGTATCTAGAGAACCACATTTGTTCTTTCATCGGGGGAAATAAAGTCCTTTGATTGAGTCCACATGCCTGACATTATCGTTTGAAGCCCACATTGCATCGTGATAAATCTGGTAAAAACACATCTGGTCATCCTAATCAAACATCTGGGCATGCTGTAATTTCTGTGACACCACATTGGACGCCCAGATTGGCCAGGGGAAAACGTCTCATGCTGTAATGGTGTTATCTTTGGTCGGCCGCGGTTCAGACAAGCGTTGGTTTACCACATTGGACGCCCACCTTGGCCAGGTGAACAATAAACAATCAGAGGTCAAACTACACCCACGTTTGGACTGACAGGAGACAAGAGCGATCCTGTGAATGAGTGACCAGAGGGGCCATTAAGGATTGGTTGGTATGGGCGGAGCTAGATGTCGGATCCAGAAACCCATATTGGACTGGCAGAAATATAATCTACTGCGTAGCTTGCAAGAGGAAGGAGTCCAGTTTTTTACATTGTGAGGAAGAGATTAATCCCAAAAACGCATAGCCTAATACACGTGTTTATTCAGAGTGGATGATAATTCAGTTCTGTGATTAATTGTGTTCTTAAAGGATTTTGCGAAGGGAAAAGAAGGTTAGTAGATCTTATACTTATTAATACATTTTCTTATTTTTGTTTATTTTAACCTCACAGCTAAAATGTGCAAAAGATAAAGTTTCAAATAATTCTTGGCATAACTGATTAATAAAATCAGAAGATTTTCCTAGAAGATGATAGGATGATAGGAGGTAATTAATAGTTCATATTTCACCTTTATCATCATCACCACAGTCTCCCATGCGCACACACTCTCATGCACAAGATATTTAACATCATTAGAATTGAACTCAGAGAGAGAGAGAGATGATTAATGAGCAGTAGTTTAAATGAAAGTCAACCAGTGATGTTAAATGTGAAAAACTTACGAAGACTTTTGTGTGTCTTCAGTTCATCAGAAGTCTGAGTCTACATGCAACGTGTCTGACGTCTAACCAGAAATAAGTTATCAAAAACGGACATTTGGCTAGCAGAATTCGCCATAGGACATCTTTCATTCCTCAATTAAAAAGGAATATTGTCTCACCCACAAGTCAGAAGGTGGACGCAGCATTTTTCGTCACCATATACTGCTTGCTCACAAGTTCAATACAGAGTTATCACAAGTTCAATACAGAGTTATCACAAGTTCAATACAGAGTCACCATAAATTCAAATCACTCGAAAGATCATTATTATCTGAAGTCAAGCAAATGAGCTCAAAAGAGGAATCGCATATTTATAGCAAGTGCAACACCCTCTTAAGCGTATTCTATGAAGCAGACAATATATATTTTTTATGAATCACGACTACATATGCAAGGTTATGAGTCTACGTATCACTAACATTTCGTGAAAATATCCAGTCTGGCCAGTACCCTCGGGAGATTAGACAACAGACCTTTTGTTCATATGACAGCTATTAACTGTTAATCAACACTACAGAGATATACTCAAACAGTGAAGGAATATACATAGATATCTCGTCAGCGTTCTCCGTACGACAACAGTATTCATCAGAACGTTTTCGGCTTAGAGATACCCCACTCGACATAACGTATAACAACTTGGGACATTTTATGCATACATGTGAATCCTCATATCTAGGAGAAGCATTTAGAGACACATGGACTGTGTAGAGTACTCACCATTTTGGTACCATGTATCATATCACATCATCATTTCACTTTACACCAGTTCATTCTTAATTAACTATTACTTAATTAACTGCAATTTTATTATCTCATCTGTGGTTTTTTTGTGTGAATCGTCTTTCACCATCATCACGTTCTAACCATTACTAACCCTATATGTGTGGATATTTCATTAATAAACCCAACGATCGTTTGATCATTATCTAGTTTGTTAATGTATCACTCGTGCTGTCGGTGTTACATATTCACCTATAGGAACCTTTCTCTACTCAGATGAGGTTGGGGGGCTTTTTCTTTACGGGATCAAAGGGCAGAAGCTAAGGTCGTGGGGAAACAGAACTCTTTCCATAATTAATTAGAAAACACTGTCAAGTGGAAAGCATTCGCATTCCTGTCTTCTTGTCCCTATCTCGAATAGGTCTTTTTCTTTCTTAACGAGCCAATTTCTAGAGACCTTATATCTAATATCTCATAGACTATTCCTGGCAAAAACTACTGTTGTAGTTGCCCCAGTACTCACCACACGACAAGAAGGAAGAAGATCATCATGGACCAGGCCACGGATAGTCTCATAAACAGTAAGATTATTACGGACTGTAGCGTCACCAGAACAAGGTGAGTAAAAGGTGGTGTTACCTAGCTGTGTAACTCCTTCGTGAATGTATAAGTCCTTACGCCAAACAACCACAGCACCAACTTTGTCTGCCGGCTTGATAACAATATCATCACGGTTTTTAAGGCGTGACAATGCCCGCCATTCAGAAGATGTGAGGTTAGATCGACGGAGACGGCGTAGATTGGGCTGGTCAATGTCATGCAAAGTATTGGCAATATATACTGAAGTACATTAAAAACGCACCACTATTATATATACTGATGGCGAGAAGCTGGCAAAAAAAAGTGTGGGAATGGATTTTCCCCGTGTTTGCCATGCGGTAGAGAGCGAATGGCTGCTGGAATGGAAAGTGCAAGATTCAACCCATGGGTGTGTGTACAGACTACATGAAAACGATGAAAGTTACACGTGCAACACGATTCTCAACAGCTATGACCCTGAAAATGTGTACGCGTTGTGGCAGTATACTCGGTATAAAAAGGCCGTTGAGACAAAACACCCAGTACATGTGCTTGAAATGCCACGACTATCTGAAAACGACCGCCAACGAGCCATTGGTATGTTGGAGACCGGAATGAGCTCGCGGGCCATTGCCAGAAGGATGAATTGCCACCACAGCACTATTGTACGTCTCAATGAACGTTACGGAACCACTGGCAGTGCCGGGATAGACTTCGGAGTGGCCAACCACGAGTTACTACCCCTGCGCAAGATCGTCATATTGTGCTGAGTCACCTAAGGAATTGACTCTCCCGGCAAGTCAAACAGCAAGAGCAATAGTGGGTAGACATGGGCAAGTCTCTCGAATGACAGTCATACGACGACTCAGAGATACAGGCCTTACTGCAAGACGACCTTATGTTGGGCCAAACTTGACTCACAGACATCGTTAGCAGCGCCTGCAATGGGCAGAGCAACATATCAGATGGACTAGACTGCAGTTGAATGCTGTCCTATTCACAGACGAGAACAGATTCAACATATCCTTTGCAGATGGACGTATGCGGATTTAGCGACGGTGTGAAGAGCGCTTTGCAGATTGCTGTGTCAACCGATTTCGAGGTGGCAGTATTCACATTTGGGGAGGATTCAGTTTTCACCATCGCTTGCCTCTTCACGTCTTCCGTGGAAATGTTAATGCTGTGACATATCGAGATGAGGTTCTGGATGCACTGGTTGCTCCTGCGTTCACAATTTATCCAGACTTGCAGCTTCTCCAGCAGGATAACGCACGTGCATTTTTTTGTATTTTTGGTTTTCTCCCTTGCCTGCACAGAATGCAATGAATTTCATAACAATCAAATGTACAAATTAATGACCAGCATGGATTCATAGGAAAATGAATAAAGATTCCAAATATGTAAACTTGTACACACTTATATTTACATTTCACACTCTGTTCCTGGATTATACAGGTGGTGCGTTTTTTATGTGCTTCAGTATATAAATCCAGAGCACGAGAAGCTCCTGGAGCTGGAGTCCAGTCTTGTTTAGGTTTGCCAAAACGACGAAAGATGTCATCAGTATCGGAAACCCTGGTAGAATCCTTACCCTTGCGATGGTAATATTTAAGACGCATGCGGCGATGGAAGCTGTGAACATCTTGAAGCAAAGAATATTTGTCAAAAATAGAACGAAGAGGAACAAACTTAAGACCTTTACTCAGGACAGACAATTCATCAGGAGACAGATGCAAATCTGGAGGAATGCAAATAACTTTAGCATGGGTAGAAGACTGAATAGAGGACCCTGAAGGAGGTTGCGGACGGAGGCGGTGCAATTTCTCTTTTTTATGCGTGCACAAACGAGTATACAGCTCCCTATTCGTGTCATGGATAATAGTACGAATAAGAGGGAACGCTGCCGGGCACGACGAAGTCAGTCGACGTAGCTGTTGAGTAAGGTGTGATTTGGAAAATTCAAACTCAGTCAGCTGGCGTTTATGTATAGCAATGACGCACCTCATACGTTGGAAGGAACATTTCTTCTCAACCTGTTGTAAGGGGTGCTGGTCAGCAGGATGAGGAAGTCCAGCCGATAGATGGAAGCTAGAGACAAACCCTTTAGGAATAACCCTAGCATGGAGACAGTTCTTGAGAAAATTAATGTGACATGTACAGCGTGTCTTCTTGTAAATAGTAAAGGCTAAGTCAGAAGCAGTACGAGATATGTCAGAAGGCATGAGAGAAAATGAATGGGTAATAAAAGAATGAAGAGAAGAAATCAACTGTTTCTGATAAGGCATAATGAACAAATGTAAAAATATGAAACAAGAGAAGAACACAAAATACAGCAGTCACGAAACGAAAACAGGGTAGCAGCAATGGTAGTAGTATAGTGTCAGTAAATAAATTAAGGGGCTGCTGTAAAACTGGTAAGGAATATAAGTATTTAAATAAATAACACGGTATTTAATCAGTTTTACAAATTACGGTTCACAAGAAACAAGGGACGTTTCGGGTTTTACCCTTCGTCAGCCACAAACAGGTGACAAAGACAAAAATTACATATACGATGATGAGAAATATACAACGAATGGGCGATACAAGCAGATGGAAAAAGTCAACAACAACAGTGATGAGAGAAAAAAGAACAATAATAATACAAGAAAACCGTAAAATCTAAAAGAAATACTGAAACAAGAAAGTAAATAATCAACGAAACGAAAAAAAAGAAGAATAAACAAAACTGTGGAACTAGTAAAAGTTAGCTTAGCTCGATCCAAAGAATCTGTGGAAGAAAGCGGTCGTCTCTTGTCACAGAAATCACAAGGAAGTGACGTATGATAGCGACAAATCAAGAGATATAAAAAGATACGAACGAACCAAAGCAAAAACATAAGAAGATAGATCTAAAAGACAACGAATAAAGAATGAAAAAGAGAAAAGCTACCAGAATTTATGCAAAATGATGTATATTCAAACCATCGGGAGCTAAAACGCCCATTTTAAAAATAAGGCGATTCTCCAACGAAAAGCGAGTCTTGTCATTACCGGCACATGAACGGAGGGCAGTGACATGTATATCGGAATTACCTGAATGGTCAGGCCTATTGAAATGAAGGGCCACTGGTAAATGTTTGTCATGATAGATGTCATTCAAGTGCTCACGAAACCTGTCTGCCAAACGCCTACCAGTTTCACCAATATAGGTCATGCCACACCTCTTGCAGATGATAGCATAAATCAGGTTTCTGGATTCGCACGTAAAAGACTCTCTAATGATAAATTTTCCTTTCGAAAAAGTGACTGTCTGAGTTTGGAGTACAAACGGACAGGTCTTGCATATCCACCGTTGGCACGGTTTAGTGCCAAAGTAAGATGGGCTAGAATGTCGCAAGCGACTGTGTACAAGAATATCCATAAAATTCCTATCCCTACGATAAGCTACCAAAGGTGTATCACGAAACAACTCTTTAGTATCAGGATCAGAGTTTAGAATAGGCAGATGTCGAAACAGAATTCTCTTTACCGCCAGACAGTGAGGATGGAAAGTTAGAACTAGTTTGAGTCTGTCAGATTGGACAGAAGGTTTAGTAGTGAGTGCCGTCTGACGAGTGACGCGTGTGATACGATTAAGGGCATCAGATAAAACATGTTCTGGATAAAGACGTCGGCTAAAGAACTCAAGTATCGCTTGAGCTCGCTGATGAAAATCATCGTCATCGTGACATAACCGACGCAAGCGAAGAAGTTGAGAAAAGGGAATGGAATTTTTACAACTAAGAGGATGCGATGAAGTATAAAGAAGGAAACCATGAACGTCAGTAGCCTTATAATAGACAGATTTATTTACGAGAATAATTATGAAAAATGTAATCTTTAAAAGACAACAGAAAAGCGGATTAAAATAAGATTATTCACAATAATCGGATTATTCTTGTCCAATATTTCGATTATTAAAGATAATAGGGCTAACAATACACGATCCGTTTTACAGCGTGGTTTCCGTAAAAACTTTTTGACATGATGAGGTCGCCATCTCGATCACAAGCATTCTTTAGTCGCCTTTTACGACATTTTCGTTACGCTGTCATAATCTTACTCTTTGCTCCCCTGTAGCGAGATCTACAACGTACCAATTAAAAACAATACTGAGAAAATAATACGATTGTGACATAATTTTTGGGTCGCTCTCTTGTCCACTACGGCCGTTTTCTGTGACAGTTGTTGTTCTCCTTCTTCTTTGATACATTGGTGCCAACCGTCAAAGAAGTCAGTGGCCATCACGCATGGTGGCGTCTTGTAGGGCAGCAACAAATTGATTTCAATTTGCTCGGTCGGCGGCCATCCTTCGTACAGTGCCCCAACTCTGGTTCATTCTTTGCATCTCGGCTTCCACAGTTCTCCGCCAAGTTGTTTTTTGGCGGCCTCTCTTTCGCTTACACTCGGGAGTCCATAGCATAGCTGTTTTGTGATGGTATCAGGGTCCTTCTGAGGACGTGGCCAACCTACCTCCAGCGTCTGCCAGCTATGGTGTGCATGTCCTCCTGGTTACTCCGAATAAGTACTTCTTGGTTGCTGATGGTATTCGGCCAAAAGATTCGGAGAATTTTCCTTAGGCAGATTGTGTGGAAGGACGACAGTTTCAACATTTCCTTCTCTGTTACTCTCCAACATTCCGCATCATAGAGAAGTACATAAAGTACACAGCTCTCATTCAGTCTTAGTTTCGTGTTTGTGCTGTACTGGGAAGATTTCCAAATGTTGTTGAGACGAGCAAAGGCTGTTCTCGCTTTATTCATTCTGTTGTTAATGTCCTTGGTTGTTCCGCCAACAGGTGTTACTAAGCATCCTAGGTAAGTAAATGTGTCTGTCTGTTCTAACTTCTGGTTCAATCAGTGACAGTTGTTGTACTGACTTAATTACGTGCGTTTCAGTGGTCGGCACCTTTTTCTTTCTCTGCTATGTAGCTGATATTTTGTATTTTCAAACATTTTGACACTCCTTTTGTTTATAATTCATCACATTTGCATAGTGGCGCTTCACAACTTTGCGGAGATTAGCGCTGGTAAAAACACATATGGGCCTGCTCAGTTTTCGCATTAGTTTTGTTTGCTCAAGCTGTGCCAGACGATAAAATTGCTCGCTCCTAGACGGATTTTGTGTGCACAAGCGACGGATAAGAGATTATTTGTCTGGGCGACATCTTTTGGGCAGACATGAATGACATCATCATTTCCTGTCCACCTGATTTTAGAGGAAAGTAAGATGTTACATCTGAAACTCATTGCCGTGAGAGTGTACGGACATGTCACATCACGCGCAGAATTTGTTCTACGTGGAAATATTTGAATTACAACCTCAATATATGCAGTTTTGAAACGATTGTCATACATTCGGAATGAAGGCACAACACCCCCTTCCGATTGGAGCCCTGCTTAACATCGTAACAATCAAATGCGGCGAAGACTTGCAATAAAACCGGATACGTTTGCAGTTTTAAGACAGTTAGACTCAGCTTCCATTTATCAGACCGGACTTCGTTGGAGTATTCTAAACGACTTAAACAGCCCAGGAAAACTATAATTTTAAAAAGGAAAACCGGGATCTGAGGAAACTGAAAACACGGAGTCATAGTTAAAATAACGACCCCCAAGAACACGTGAAAAAAGGCATCTGCTAGTGCCTTAACCTACTTCTATGAGCAAACAGTCTGAGAGCCAAGACTGGCGTAAGTTGTACATTTTACATTCTATATTTTCATTACTAACATGTGAGGTAATATGTATATATTGCCACGTGAATACGTATAAATAAATATGTGAAAATTGCTAGCGGATGTCCAATTCATTTGAGGTTGGCAACCTCATCATACAGAATGATGATTTCATAAACCACCACTGCAAGGACTGGTGACAACTTTGTTGCTAGTTTCTTAAAGAGAACGAAAAGCATAGGTAGCACCAAGTTTCATATGGAGCAGGGAGGGAAAGATGAAAGAAATTATGTACATTATAATTACAATATTTACATTTACAAACCAGTGTAAATGTCTATATAAACATATTCACTTTAAAAATAATGAAAGTTGTCAAGCTTTTCAACCAGTGTAGATGTAACTGAAAAAATATTCAATCTATAATATTGTGAAAATTTTTCAACCAGTGTAGATGTAAATGAAAACATATTCAATCTATATTTTGAACATTTTTCAACCAGTGTAAATGTAACAATTTTGCAACCAGTGTAGATGTAAATGTAAACATATTATTGTAGCGAGATTTGGTAAACACTTGCTTGGTTGTAGCGCGACACGCCCACGCGACACCCACACACACCAGCGCAAGGTCAGCGCTGCGGTCTTTCTTTGAAGTTGGTAGACAGCGGAAATGTGACTTACGGTTAAAAGCCATACAGTATTACTGAAGAATGAGGAAATAGCTATATAGGAATGTATGGCCGACTTTAAAAGTTTGCATTTACTGGACATTAAATTATTCACTACAGGAGAACGCATGGTTGGAATAATATTAAATAAATATAACTCAACAAAGGAGATAGGCTAGGAATTATATCCAAAAGGATATTATTCAAATATAAATAGTTTTAAAGATAATTAATATTTTTCACCTTCATCACATCGGCTAAAAGTTAGCTAATAATCTTTAAAAATTTATTACACTAACAAGCCTCAACGGAATTGTATAAAACTTATATGTAATGAAAGCCCCATATGGGGAAAAGGAAATGATATATAGGAAGGAAGGAAGGAGATAAGTGTGTGAGTGACAGAAGAGAAAAACGAGTACAGGAAAAGCACAGATTGTTTCAAATAGCTTCAAAACAGGAGATGAAACTAAAATCTTTTGGGGAATTTGGGAGCTGCTTTCTCGTACGCGCGAGAGACTGAAATATAAGGACAGAGCGGCGCATTGTAAATCACACACCAAATCCAGAAGCCAGAGTGAGAAACTGGAGGACAGCCTCTGCAAGAAAAGTTCTATTTTCACGCTGCATGCAGGGCAGATTAAGTTAAGCCAATACAGTCTCACCGTGAGCTTATTAATCCTAAGAGGGTATGTAAGTTTATTAAAAATATATGTATTACTAATATCATTTTATTTCAGATTTTATTTCTGATTGATTGTAGCAGATATAATAAAAAAGGGAATGACGCTAACCAGAGATAACCTTCACCGGCATTGTCAGGAAGCATAACCATTAATTGGTTAGCCAAATATATTATGGCTAATTCTTGCCTGGAAGCTTACGACATACCAGCAAGTACATAAGTGACTTGACATCCATAAGTGGAAGGCAAAGGTTATATCGTACCCATGTATCATAACATGTGATTTATTCATGTATATTGTTAATTCTGCACCTTATACATTATCTTATCATGCTATCTCTGTAATATACTACCATGATTCATTCATTTACATACAAACACTGAAGACATGGTCGCATCATGAACAGCAGAGGGTGGTGAGATTGTTAGAACAATGGCCACCTATTACTTCTTGTTCCAGGTTTTTTTATGATCAATGTTTATGATCATTCCTGATCGAGAAACTAAAGACTTGAAGAAGTTGATCCAGCTCACTGAAGCCTAGAGGTCAACCAAACTTCAACACCTTAGTCCCCCGTAGTTATAGGGCGGGCTGAAGGAAAGTCTTCCGTACTCCAGTGTGTCGGAGGAACCTCGAGCAGACGTGGATAAAGTTGAGTTTATATATTTCCATCCAACAAATCCTGTGAGCAGTTCTAAAACGACTTTCTAATGATGAAAACTAGATGGCAAGAGATAATGTGACAAACTTGTTTTATAAATTCAGTGGAAGATAAATCCAAGACTTTTTCTATTAGTTATTTTAATTTGTAACTGTAAATAATCATACATTTTACCATCTTCCAACACCCATTTATCATTACAAGAATATATAGATGTACATAATAAATTGGATAATTGTACTCATTTGACTTGTTAAATTTTTTAACTGTTAAATTTTGAGTTACTTTTTCTAATTTAATTATAATATCACATAGGGTTACGATAGCGAAGTAGCATCTTATACTTCTGAAGCCTAAATCTATTGTCCAGCTCAGAGTATTCACAGCTGTAACTCACTTGTGATACCAGTGTACTTCTCGGGCACTGGAACTTCATACTTTCTGGAGAGAGATTCTACTTCTGCTCTACCACTACTATCATACTAGGAAAACCTTTCGCTACATTGGGGGCTCTTTCGCGGGATATTATTTTGTATCCTGGGCCACTATCTATGTATTCTTCTATCTTGAGCCACAAATAGTTTGTAAAAATAAATTTTTTTTTTTTTGGAAAAAATTCTAAAAACTTAGAAATTTGTTTGTAATAGTAGTACCATTGAGTACGAAGTAAATAGGAAACGCTCACAAGGTTTTAAGGATTTGTCTTGTTCAAAGTAATTAATTGATTTTAATTAAGTTAGTTTGTTAGTGAAGATAAAATTATATACCCTCTGGTAAGTAAGCATCATGGCTGAATTGGTGAAGTTTAGAGCTGCGATTATGCAGGAAGGAAAAGACTTGGGTATGACAGGAGATGCTCTAATTCGATATATCACAACTGAAGTGGATAAATATTTAGATAGAGAGACCAAAAGAATGGAAGTTGAGGCTGAAGCTAAGAAATTAGAGGCAGAAAGAGAGACCAAAAGAATGGAAGTTGAGGCTGAAGCTAAGAAATTAGAGGCAGAAAGAGAGACTAAAAGAATGGAAGTTGAGACTGAAGCTAAGAAATTAGAAGCAGAGAGAGAAGCCAAAAGACTGGAAAGAGAAGAAAAGAGACTAATTTTGGAAGCTGAAGAAAGAAGGTTACAAAGAGCGCATGAGTTAAGTTTAAAGGAACTTGAACTCCAGGGAGCAGCTAGCAATCATGGTGCTAGCTCACCTCACTCTGAGAGTAGCTCCAACCATAGCGCGGCAAATGGAGCCATGAGTTTCCACCTGGATCCATTTATTGAAAAAGAGGACGCCATTGAGTCGTACCTGGATAGATATGAGAGACTGGCCTCTACCTATGGATTGGAAAAGGAAAAATGGAGCCTTAAGCTATCTCAGGGGTTGAGGGGAGTTTCATACGATCTTTATTTAAAACTCTCAAAAGAAGACCAGGAAGATTATGAAATCTTAAAACAAGCTTTACTGGTCAGGTACGAAAAGAATTCTGAATCTTATAGAAAGAGATTCCGAACTGCTAAGCTACTTCCAGGAGAAAACTATCACCAGTTTTCTGCCAGATTGGAAACTTATCTGACAAAATGGATTAGCTTAGGAAAGTGTCAAGATATAAAAGAAATGGTCATGATGGAGCAACTGAGAGAATCCATGCCTCAAGAAATGAGAAAATTTCTTATGGAACAAGGAGCTGAGAGATTGGAAGATAGTTTAACCATGGCTGAAAGATATCAAGCAGCTCAGTCAGAAGTATCAGGAAATAAGAAGAAGCAGGGTGAGAACTTCAAACCTTCACAAAACTTTACCAACTATGAACACAGGGACAATTCCAACAAGAACAAACCCAGAACTGATTATAAAGACAAAAACCCTCTAGGATCAGAAAAGAAACCTCCAAGAAAGGAAGGAAAGTGGTGTAAATCTTGCCAAATGAGTAACCACAATACTGCGGAATGCAGACGGAAAAACCCTCCTCATCACGCTGCATGCCTTACAACAGAGAACAAGGGAAGGAAGGACCTGGCAGATAGTCAGAATGACCTCCATCATCCCCCTGTCTGTGAGGAAGTGACCTTGAATGGCACCCAAGTACTGTGCTTATATGATACAGGCTTGGACTTTGACTCAGTAGTGTGCTCTTCTCTGGTGAGTCCGGAACAGATAACCACAGAAACAGTGGAAATCAGAGGACCAGTCAAGGGAGCAGGAACCATGACACTGCCCATAGCCCGAATCAACATAAGATCTCGCTATGTGGAAGGAGAGATCAAAGCAGCAGTGATGGACAACCCTATCTACCCATTAATACTGGGATGTAGATATGTCTTTCTAGGAGAACCTATAAGACCCATAGTGATGGCAACAGTCCAGACCAGGGCAAGCTCTAAGAAAGAGGAGGACACTATCATCAATACTCATCCAGAAGAGATGAGAAAGGCTCAAACTGCTGACAGTACATTGAAGCCTTGCTTTGGCAAATTACCTAAAAGCCATAACCCTCCAGAGAAAGGAGACTTATATATGAAAAAAGGCCTACTATATAGAAAAGCTGGAACAGGACCAAAAGGACATGGACAGCTTGTAGTGCCAAAATCATACAGGGAGCAGGTTATGAAGCTAGGACATGCTATACCCTTCAGTGGACATATGGGAATAGGGCCACTGGACAACGGATAGCCTGTCACTACTTTTGGCCAGGGATCACAGAGGACATAAAGAGGTATGTGAGATCCTGTCCAGAATGCCAAAGAGTAGCTCCTAAACATAGGACTGCACCAGCAACACTGGGAGAAATGCCCATCATGGGAACGCCCTTCGAACGTGTTGCCGTGGATATTGTTGGACCCCTCAGTAGGACCAAGAAGAGAAATGCATATATCTTAACCTTGGTCGATACTTGCTCTATGTGGGGAGAGGCAGTAGCAATGTCATCGATAGATTCGAAACATGTGGCAGAGGCACTGTTAACAATATTCACCCGATTAGGTTTCCCACATCAAATATTGACTGACAATGGTTCTCAGTTTAGGGGAAAGCTAACACAAGAAGTATTCAGGTTATTTCAAGCTAGACATTATCACTGTAGCCCGTACCACGCCCAAGGGAATGGTCAAGTAGAGCGGTTCAATGGCACGCTCATTTCAATCCTTAGAAAGTTGGCTAGTGAGAAACCTGAAACTTGGGACACATACTTACCCTCAGCACTATTTGCCTATAGGGAAGTCCCACATAACTCCACAGGATTGGCTCCAGCTACATTGTTGTTTGGACGACCAATCAAAGGTCCACTGGAAGCATTGTTGCGGACATGGACTGATGAAAAAGCAGAAGAAACCGTGACTTCTTCATACCAATACGTCAACGAGTTGACATCTCGATTGAAAACAAGTTGGAAACTGGCAAATGATAACTTGAGACAGGCCAGGAGGAAGCAGGCTGCTTACTACAATAAAACAGCAAAAGATAGGGAACTTGAGGTGGGAGAAAAGGTTCTGTTACTGTTGCCCAGCAGCAATAATAAATTGCAAATTGGATGGCAGGGACCCTACGTCATATTGGAAAAACTTTCCCGGACCAACTATAAGATTGACAAGAAAGGAAAGGAGAAGGTGTATCATGTCAACCTTCTTAAAAAGTATTATGACAGGGAAGCATCAGAAGTTGCCCATATCATGACCCTGGCCATTGCAACAGAAATGCAGGATGAACCAATTTCCTCCATGGAATACCCCCTATCAACTACGGAAAGCTATGCTCAGGTTAATGTGAGTGAACATTTAACTCTTGAGCAGAGGAAAAAGGTTCAGGAGGTGTTAGAAATCCATGCTGATGTACTCACAGATAAGCCGGGGTGTACTAATCTGTTAGAGTATGACATGACGATTACTGACCCTACACCAGTTTGTATGCGGACATACCCTATACCTTATGCTAAAGGACAGGCACTCAAGGATGAGATTGATTATCTCTTAAAAGAGAAAATTATTTCAAAGTCTGAATCTCCCTACAGCTCAAGTGTGGTGCTATTAAGGAAGCCTAGTGGTGAACACAGGTTATGCATTGATTATAGGAAACTAAATGCTATCACTGAATCTCAGGTAGACCCATTACCTGACACCAATCAGTTGTTTGCTACATTGAGTAAGGCTCGGTATTTTTCAAAAGTAGATCTAAGCAAGGGATACTACCAAATACCAGTGAAACCAGAAGTTAGGAAACTGTTAGCCTTTAGTACACCGGATGGACATTACGAGTTCAATGTACTCCCATTTGGTTTAAAGAATGCTCCAAGTATCTTCACCAGAATGATGAGGAAATTGTTGGAACCATTACAAAATCCTCATATCACCAACTTCATGGATGATATTCTGATTGCTACCACTACATTCGAGAAACACGTAGTAGCACTCTCCATGTTGTTAGGTAGAGTAAGAGAAACGGGATTGACAGCACGCCCAACTAAGTGTCATATTGGATGTGAGACATTGGAATTTTTAGGTCACACTATCTCTACAGGGCAAATGTCTCCGGACCCAAAGAATGTAGAGAAAATGAGAAAAGCACCAAGACCACAAACTAAGAAGGATGTAAGATCCTTTGTGTCACTGTGCGGGTTTTATCAGAAATATATACCCCATTTTAACTCATTGTGCGCGCCATTAACCGACTTAACCAAAAAAGGTCAGCCGGATAAAATACAATGGACTGTGGAGTGTGAACAGGCTTATACAGAGTTGAAAAATAAGCTGACAAATAAACCTATCCTTGCCCTTCCCGATCTCACACAAGAATTCGTACTAAGAACGGATGCTAGCAATGTAGGCATCGGAGCAACATTACTACAGCGGGCAGACACACCGCCACATATGCTATTACCAGTAGCTTTTGCCAGTAGAAAGTTAAATACAGCTGAGAGAAATTATTCTACCGTTGAACGTGAATGCCTCGCTTTGGTCTGGTCGATCAACAAATTCGCCCCTTTTCTTTACGGGAAACACTTCATTGTGGAAAGTGATCACCAGCCTTTGATGTTTTTAGCAGTGTCTAAAAAATTAAATTCACGACTTTTAAGGTGGAGTTTACTGTTATCTCCATATTCGTTCAATGTGAGATACATACCAGGACGGGACAATCTTGGACCCGATTTTTTAAGTAGGCATCCTATCAAAGGAGATATAGAGAAACAGAAAATTAAGGAGGAACTGCAGCATGTGTTACCAAAAAGTTAACCGTGCAGGCACTGTTTTAAAGAAGAGGGCTCTGTAGCGAGATTTGGTAAACACTTGCTTGGTTGTAGCGCGACACGCCCACGCGACACCCACACACACCAGCGCAAGGTCAGCGCTGCGGTCTTTCTTTGAAGTTGGTAGACAGCGGAAATGTGACTTACGGTTAAAAGCCATACAGTATTACTGAAGAATGAGGAAATAGCTATATAGGAATGTATGGCCGACTTTAAAAGTTTGCATTTACTGGACATTAAATTATTCACTACAGGAGAACGCATGGTTGGAATAATATTAAATAAATATAACTCAACAAAGGAGATAGGCTAGGAATTATATCCAAAAGGATATTATTCAAATATAAATAGTTTTAAAGATAATTAATATTTTTCACCTTCATCACATCGGCTAAAAGTTAGCTAATAATCTTTAAAAATTTATTACACTAACAAGCCTCAACGGAATTGTATAAAACTTATATGTAATGAAAGCCCCATATGGGGAAAAGGAAATGATATATAGGAAGGAAGGAAGGAGATAAGTGTGTGAGTGACAGAAGAGAAAAACGAGTACAGGAAAAGCACAGATTGTTTCAAATAGCTTCAAAACAGGAGATGAAACTAAAATCTTTTGGGGAATTTGGGAGCTGCTTTCTCGTACGCGCGAGAGACTGAAATATAAGGACAGAGCGGCGCATTGTAAATCACACACCAAATCCAGAAGCCAGAGTGAGAAACTGGAGGACAGCCTCTGCAAGAAAAGTTCTATTTTCACGCTGCATGCAGGGCAGATTAAGTTAAGCCAATACAGTCTCACCGTGAGCTTATTAATCCTAAGAGGGTATGTAAGTTTATTAAAAATATGTATTACTAATATCATTTTATTTCAGATTTTATTTCTGATTGATTGTAGCAGATATAATAAAAAAGGGAATGACGCTAACCAGAGATAACCTTCACCGGCATTGTCAGGAAGCATAACCATTAATTGGTTAGCCAAATATATTATGGCTAATTCTTGCCTGGAAGCTTACGACATACCAGCAAGTACATAAGTGACTTGACATCCATAAGTGGAAGGCAAAGGTTATATCGTACCCATGTATCATAACATGTGATTTATTCATGTATATTGTTAATTCTGCACCTTATACATTATCTTATCATGCTATCTCTGTAATATACTACCATGATTCATTCATTTACATACAAACACTGAAGACATGGTCGCATCATGAACAGCAGAGGGTGGTGAGATTGTTAGAACAATGGCCACCTATTACTTCTTGTTCCAGGTTTTTATGATCAATGTTTATGATCATTCCTGATCGAGAAACTAAAGACTTGAAGAAGTTGATCCAGCTCACTGAAGCCTAGAGGTCAACCAAACTTCAACACCTTAGTCCCCCGTAGTTATAGGGCGGGCTGAAGGAAAGTCTTCCGTACTCCAGTGTGTCGGAGGAACCTCGAGCAGACGTGGATAAAGTTGAGTTTATATATTTCCATCCAACAAATCCTGTGAGCAGTTCTAAAACGACTTTCTAATGATGAAAACTAGATGGCAAGAGATAATGTGACAAACTTGTTTTATAAATTCAGTGGAAGATAAATCCAAGACTTTTTCTATTAGTTATTTTAATTTGTAACTGTAAATAATCATACATTTTACCATCTTCCAACACCCATTTATCATTACAAGAATATATAGATGTACATAATAAATTGGATAATTGTACTCATTTGACTTGTTAAATTTTTAACTGTTAAATTTTGAGTTACTTTTTCTAATTTAATTATAATATCACATAGGGTTACGATAGCGAAGTAGCATCTTATACTTCTGAAGCCTAAATCTATTGTCCAGCTCAGAGTATTCACAGCTGTAACTCACTTGTGATACCAGTGTACTTCTCGGGCACTGGAACTTCATACTTTCTGGAGAGAGATTCTACTTCTGCTCTACCACTACTATCATACTAGGAAAACCTTTCGCTACAATTATATCTAAACTAATAACCTTTTCATTTGAATGTAAAGTAAATATAAAGCTATTCAATTTAAATGTAAAGAAAGTTTTCTACCGAGGGATTAAGCTTAATTTTCATCGAGGGTATAGTCTGAGGTAGATGGGATAGTGGAATAGGAAGACGGGGACACATAAGTATGTGTCGGGAAACTCGACACTCAGAGAGTTTTCATTTCTCTTCTTTTACCAGCTGAGGGTACTAATCTCTGGAAGAAAGTGAGGGTAGAAGTAGCCTGATGTAGAGCTAGAAACCATCATCAGAGGGTCTTAGAGACGCGGGACCAACTTTGCAGTTACTCCCTGATCTTACTTGGAACATGCTGCGCCTTTAACCTTGACCAGAGACGCGAGAACTCCAGTGACATATCTGCACAGAACCCAAAAACAAGCGGGAGCAGAAACTACTATTTGCAGCAAAAATGGAAAGATGAAGGAAAACGTTACACACCCATTGAGGCATATTGGGAATATGGTGTTAGGCCCATATTTTCTTAACCATCGGAACACTAGGGGTGATATGTCAGCATCACGCCGGCCGCCTTAACCTTCCCAGAGTTGCTCTAGTACCCAATTCATGAGGCCAATTCATAAGGCTGGGTCGACCCTGGAGCCGTTTGCGGTATTAAAAAATCCCAACTCAACTGGGGATCAAACCATGGACAACCGAGCTAGGAAGCCAGTGCACTACCCACTGTGCTACCGCGGCTCCTCATTTACAGCTAAGTCAAACCTAAAAGCTGCCAAGTGACTTCTTACATAAAACACCATACCATCACACGATGATGAGTTTTTCTGTTAAAGATTATTCAATTTTTTTTAACTGTTAAAACTTGTTTGATTATTAAATTTGTTATTTGTAAACATACAAATTTAACGTAGATCTAATCATTTTTAATGTACTGCATGTTTGTCTACGGCAATTTACAAAACACACTGTAAATAGAGCTATACCATAATAATAAGAATTCCACTGTGTAAATCAGGGTGGGGGCTTGAATGAGCTGAAATTAATAATTGCTTAATTCTTCATAAAAAGTGGCGAATCAGATATAAGTTAACAATTGCCCTGCCCAACGCAGCACTGTTCTTGACTTCTTAAATTTTTTATGACATGCCCTTGAGATAGAAGCATCATTATCTTTCTATCTACAACTCTGACAAGAGTAATCTTGTGCGAAGGTACATACCTATGGAGACCCATATTAGACACTCTTGGACCACAACTGCAAAGCAGGGGAGGCAATTCCGTGACAACGATGCATATGAAACCCAATAATTACATAACCGGCTAAACAACTGACATTTATTTCTTCCTCTTCTGTGAGGCTTGCAACACGAAATTTCAATTTCTGTCTCTATTCATCTTCTTTGAGACTTGCGACACGAAATTTTAATTTTTTTTCTGTCTCTCTTCCTCTTCCAAGAGGCTTGCTACACGAAATTTTACTTTCGTTCTCATTTGAGCACTTGTAAAAGTTATCTGCTAAATCTGCCGAACATTATTCTTCGTTTAACACAGCTAGTGCTCTATGGTCGCTAATGGTCATTGTTGTGGTTCAACTTCTCGAACATAGCTGTGATTTAGTCCGGGTCCAATCTTTTATGTTGCTAAATTTTGTGGCTGTTAAACGAAAAAAAACTATATTACAATCGGATGAATGGATGAATGGATGAAAGAGTGACTTGCGCGGTGATTTGGATTAAAGTGAGGAAGAGTTGCGCAATTCGTCGACCTCACTCTCTCGCCTGGGTCCGTCTCAATCCAGTGGCAAGACAAGTCAAGACGACTGGAGATGAAGTCAGGTGCAGTGGATGACCAGGGCTTTCTACGTGCCTCGCCGTGCTCCTTACGCTCCACAGCGCGTTGCTGGTAATCGCCGTCATGCCCGTTGAATCAACAGGTGGTTTCTTCCGCGCAGTCTATCGAATCCAGTCTTCGCATGCATGGGTAGGCAGACCCTAACTCTTCTTCTTCTTCTTTGATCCTTAGCCGCCGACCGTCAAAGCAGTCAGTGGCCATCACGCCTAGTGGCGTCTTGTAGAGCAACAACAAATTGATTCCACTTTGCTCGGTCGGTGGCCATCCTTCGTACAGTGCCCCAACTCTGGTTCATTCTTTGCATCTCAGCCTCCACAGTCCTCCGCCAGGTTGTTTTTGGTCTGCCTCTCTTTCGTTTTCCTTCAGGGGTCCAAAGCATAGCTGTTCTTGTGATGGCATCGGGGTCTCTTCTGAGGACATGACCAACCCAGTTCCAGCGTCTGCCAGCTATGATGGTGTGCATGTCCTCTTGCTTGCTACGAGTAAGCAGATCTTGGTTAGAACCCTAACTCACCGAAGGTTTATAACCATTCGGCTACCCTCACCTAGTTTAGCCGGCCTGTCAAAGCCGTTGCCCGGGGGGTGGCCGCTGTCGCATGCTGACAGCTACGAGGAGCCACAGGTGAGAGCTGGATGCCAGGTTTGGACCAAAGGTGGCCGAGCTGCCCTGAAAAGGGCATGACAGCTTCTTCACCAGAGGTACTACCAATACCTGACTTCCCAACACCCCCCTGGTGGGTACCCTACTTCGGCGGGGGACATATAAGAAAAAGAAAGGACAGATTTTTCCCCCTCATTCTAGGCGCATGGAATGTGCGCACTCTCCTTGACAAAGACTTTAAAGCAAACAGGCCTGAGAGACGAACTGCCCTGATTGGGAGAGAACTGGCCAGGTACAACATTGACATAGCAGCACTGAGTGAAACTCGACTTGCAGGTGAGGGCCAACTTTGCGAAAAGGGTGCAGGTTATACATTCTTTTGGAGCGGAAGAGGAACTGAAGAAAGACGAGAAGCAGGGGTTGGATTTGCAATCAAAACAGCAATTGTCAGCAAGTTAGCGGGGCCCCCAAAGGGAATAAATGACCGACTGATGACGGTCAAGATCCCCCTGTTCTATGGAAGAAAACATGCCACCATCATTAGCGCGTATGCACCAACTATGACAAACCAGGATGACGTCAAAGATAAGTTTTACGAAGAACTACATGCAGTCATTGCATCAGTTCCTAAAGCAGATAAGCTCATCATTCTTGGTGACTTTAATGCAAGAGTAGGCTCAGATAACATCTCCTGGAATGGCACTATTGGAAGGTACGGCGTGGGTCGCTGTAACAGCAATGGACTTCTTCTCCTCCAGACTTGCGCAGAACATGACCTCCTTGTCACCAACACCATTTTTCGACTTCCTACCCGCAACAGGACCTCCTGGATGCACCCTCGCTCAAAGCATTGGCACTTAATTGACTATGTAATTGTTAGGAAGAAGGACAGGCAAGATGTCCGGGTGACCAAGTCCATGTGTGGTGCCGAATGTTGGACTGATCATCGCCTCATTGTATCTAAACTTAAAATTCGTATCCAACCAGCCAGGCGCCCTCAGGGGAAGAAAACTCAAAAGAGGCTGGATGTCACCAAACTAAAGAAGACAAAAATCAAACAGTCATTTACTGACACCTTAGAAGACCGTCTCAAATCTATCTCGCTAGACGGCCAAAGTGTGGAAACAAATTGGGCAGCCCTAAGTGAGCAGATCTACAACACTGCTACAGAGGTCCTGGGTCCTTCCATCAAGAAACAAAATGACTGGTTTGATGAGAACTCAGATGATATAAAGCAGATGTTGGCTGAGAAACACCATCTCCATAAAGCATATTTAAATGATCCAAAATCTACATCCAAGAAAGACGCTTTCAACAACATGCGTAGAATCGTCCAACATAAACTACGCCAGATGCGGGATTCATGGCTGAGTAATAAAGCAGATGAGCTCCAAGGCTTTGCTGACAGCCATGACTTGAAAAATTTTTACCTTGCACTCAAAGCGGTCTATGGTCCAACATCATCAGGATCATTTCCCTCCTTAATGCAGATGGAAAAAACACTAATTACAGACAAGGAAAAAATGCTCCAACGCTGGGCTGAACATTTTAATAATATTCTGAACCAGCCATCATCTATTAACGACGAAGCCATCATCCGCCTGCCCCAAATTCCTATAAATGAAGCATTAGATGATGTACCAACTCTGGAGGAAACTAAGAAAGCGATTCGTCAACTGTCTAGTGGAAAGGCCCCCGGCTCCGATTCAATTCCTGTTGAGGTTTATAAAGATGGCGGTGCAGTTCTGATAGAGAAACTTCACATGATCTTCCAGCAAATGTGGCAGAGTGAAACCATCCCACACGATCTCAAAGATGCGTCAATTATACATCTATATAAACGTAAAGGTAATCGCCAAGACTGTAACAATCATCGAGGCATCTCTCTTTTATCAATCGCTGGGAAGATATTCGCCAGAATCCTTTTGAATCGCCTTACGGCTCATCTTGACAAAGGTCTTTTACCTGAAAGTCAGTGTGGATTCCGGAAAGAACGTGGAACCACAGATATGGTGTTCGCTGCAAGACAGCTACAAGAAAAATGCCAAGAACAGCACTGTGACCTGTACACAGCTTTCATCGACTTGACAAAGGCGTTCGACACGGTCAGTAGAGAGGGTCTATGGAAGATCATGGCAAAATATGGCTGCCCAAAGAAATTTATCACAATAGTGCAGCAACTGCATGATGGAATGCAGGCTAGAGTTCAGGAAAACGGTGAGCTATCAGAGCCTTTCCCCGTCTCAAATGGAGTTAAACAAGGGTGCGTACTTGCACCGACTCTGTTCAGTATCATGTTTTCTGCTATGCTGACTGATGCTTTTAGAGACGGGGACACAGGAATCGACATTAGTTATCGTATTGATGGAAAATTGTTTAACCTTAGGAGGCTTCAAGCAAAAAAACCAAGGTCAAATCACACACCATCAGAGATCTTCTGTTTGCTGATGATTGTGCCCTCAATGCTGGCTCAGAGGCTGATCTGCAGCATAGTGTGGATAGATTCTCCGAAGCCTGCGCCAACTTTGGGCTTACCATCAACACGAAGAAAACAGAAATCATGTACCAACCAGCTCCTGGCACAGTTTATACTGAGCCAATCATCAAGGTTAATGGTGAGAAACTGAATGTTGTGAACAGATTCACATACCTTGGTAGCACACTATCCCAGAACATTGTCATTGATGATGAGGTGAACACCAGGATCTCCAAAGCCAGCAGCACATTTGGCAGATTATACACCAACGTTTGGCATCGAAGTGGCATTAGTCTACAGACAAAGCTGAAGGTGTACAGAGCTGCGGTGCTTCCAGTGCTGCTATATGCAAGTGAAACATGGACTGTATACAGGCGCCACGTAAAGAAGCTAAACCACTTCCATACAGTCTGTCTCAGGAAGATAATGAACATCAAATGGCAAGACAAGATCCCGGATACCGCCGTTCTTGACAGAGCTGGTATCCCTAGTATTGATACTATTCTGATGCAGTCACAGATTCGCTGGGCAGGTCATGTAGTCCGCATGCCAGACCATCGACTGCCAAAGATACTCTTTTATGGTGAGATACAGAAGGGTAAACGCTCCCATGGTGGCCAAAAGAAGCGCTTCAAAGACACGTTAAAGACGTCATTGAAAACCTTTGACATAAACCCAGACACATGGGAAGCTGCTGCGCAAGACCGAACTGCTTGGCGCACATCTCTTCGTAAAGGTGCAGCGGCATGCGAATCATCCAGAAGAGCAGCAGCGGAACAGCGGAGACAAGCTAGAAAGGACCGTGTAATAAAACCTTCACATGAAGCAAACATTCCCTGCCCACACTGTCCGAGATCTTTCCATCCCCGCATCGGGCTCATCAGTCACCTTCGTACCCATAGACTAACCTAACATATTCCTAAATAATTGGATGAACAGAGTGGAGTGATCTTCATCACCCGTGATGGACGAACAACATATTACAATCCCACTAAAAAGACGCAACGTAAATCCATACTACAAGTGTAATATAATGGGACAAAATTCGTGCGCACTGAGAAAACTAGAAAAGAAAGCAAACAACAAAGAGAGAGAATAGTCTCGCTGAAATCCAAAAGGCCTCTCAACGCTTGCCGGGTCACGAAAGTACCCTTCCAACAAAACAATGCCTTCTCAAACTTTCTCTTCGCCTCTTGCCCTCTATTTTCCCTCTCACAAGAATAACAGTTCCAGAAGGCCACAAAAGGGAGGCACGAATATCGGATATCCACGTGAAAAATTGGGAGGGGGGGGCCTAAAAGGATGATATGGCTGGGTGTAGGGATGAACGAATATGAAAACGACAGGTTAAAAATTGTGCATTAAATGAAACTGAATAGGAATATAAGCTATAATAGTTTCCTTCGATCATCGCATACTAAAATTGAACAGCCCGACACATGCTGTGAAACGTCGCCGACTGAATGCAAACAACAAAGTACCGCAAACAGAATGTGTGTTAGAAAAAAATTGAAATGCGTAAAGACCAAGAAAGCATTAACTCAAGCAATGAATGGATAATGTAAAATATGACATCAAGGAAGGAGAGAGAAGATTTAGAAAGGAGTGACTAAAAATAGAGTTTGGCAATTATTTTTCCTGTATCGTACAAGAGCATCGGAGTGACAAGAGTGGTTAAAGTGCTAATCTCTCGCGGCAGAGGTGCAGGGTTTGACTCACGGTATCGACACACTCCAGTTTACCTAGCTGTAAATGGGTACCTGCCTCTTCTCGTGAGTTAAGGAAGGAAAAGGCAGCGAGGAATGGAACCAGTCACTCCCGCCCCTCGATGCTGGATCCAGTACAATAAAGTCACTAACACTTCTACTCCTCTACGGCAGTATCTACCTACGGGACTACCTTGACCTTTACAATATCACAGGTTCAGTCAGCTGAATTGTTTAAAAAGTAGAACGAGGAAGAAGAATAAGAACAGAGGGAGGAGATACTGAAAGAATAAGACCAAAAAAAAAAAACGGAGCTTGAAGAAATATTATCACGTATTATTTCTATTTCTCTGCCGTCCAACTCCTAACGAGCGTAGCGAAAGTCTTAAATTAACCACGGGCTTCCCGCACAACTCTTGTCACGTCTTCTGTGTATTTCTTACGTCTGTCTTCCCGTTTTCTTCTCGGCGTGCTTCGGGGCACCCTCTACTTCATTTACCCAAAATAAATAAATAAATAAAAGTAATTAACAGGTACTCGTTGGACATAAAGGATGACATCAGATGACAGAAAAGAAAATATGTGATAGGCTTACCGGGAATCGAACCTAGGACCAACCAAACGGCGCCACCGCCTTGCTGTGATAGTACATGGTGAAAGGGCGCTCAGCCAATTTTGCACCCCCCAAAAAAGTGCATTATTGGCTGAGGTAATTCTCATGACACCCACACAACTATGGTATATAGGACCCGTGGACGACCCAGACAGTAGTCTTGACCAAATAAAGGCCGAAATACTTGTGTCCAGTAATGTATAGTGGAAGACGAACAACACAGAATAGACAGGTAGGTTAAAGTCATGGTTGGGTGAACTCATATAAATAATCCTGAGGTTTCCATGTAAGAAATGACAACAGGAGGCGGACACTTGGGAGTCATGACCCAGGTGGGCCTGCCCCCCTTAGAGTGTAAACGAGAGTAAGGGGCCGAAACACTTGATCGACGGAGGGACCACTTCTGATGATCAGATTGCCTCCTGTTGTATCGCTCTGTATAAGAGTTTCCTATCAGCATCTTATTATGGGAGCCGAAGATTTCTTAAGTGAATGTCCTATTCACCTAACACCTTTTGTTTCTCACAACTATACTGTTCAAAAAAGAAACGCAACTTTTTTGGTGTTACTTTTATAAAAGATATTAGCTGATTGGACATCAGTCAACCTATCGACTGTGTCCATCTGGTCATTAACTTCTCGTGGTTACCTGAATTGCACTCACCTCATGATTCGTGAGGTCATGAAAGAGGTCAAGGTCAAAACAACATTTTTGACAATAACTCATGACAGGTTCATGAGAATACCGTGAAACTTACTGAACACAAAACTCTCTGACCATATTATTGAATGCCTATAAAAATAAAGGGAATACAGAATGGTTTACAGTAGAAACAGGGGTGAAACAAGGCTGTATTATGTCACCACTACTTTTTGGAATAGCTATTGATTGGGTTATGAGAAACTATACCCACAATGAACAATTAGGTATAAAATGGACAAATGGAAAATTCCTGGGGGACCTGGATTTCGCAGATGATTTAGCATTCTTAAGTTCAACACCCAGACAATCCCAAGAAGCAGTAAATAATTTGTGTCATCTCTCGGTTAAAATAGGTCTCCAAATAAATGCCTCTAAAACTAAAGCTATGAACTTTTCTAACGAGACCTTTGATATCATCTTGAACGGGGAAAAACTACAGAAAGTTAAACGTTTCAATTATTTAGGTATGGCTCATCTCACTACAGAACAACGACTCATCATCATTGGACGTTTACAGACTGGACAGTCACAAAGTGTAGTGGCCAGACAATTTAATGTGGTTAGAAGCACCATTAGTCGCCTTTGGAGGCGATTTCAAGAAACTGGCTCAGTGGCAGACCGGCCGCGCAGTGGAAGACCCAGAGTCACAACTCCTGCCGAAGACCGCTTCATACGGCTGCGTCACCTCAGGAATCGACTTGCATCTGAGTCCTCCACAGTCCAGTCAATGTCAGCAGCTCGTCGAATTTCAGATCAAACGGTCAGGAACCGGCTGCACGACTCTGGTCTTTGGGCTAGAAGACCCTACAGAGGTCCTGTTCTTACGGACCGGCATCGCCAGAACCGACTGCAGTGGGCGAACCAGCATCGTCAATGGACCGTTGGGAATGACTGGAGACGGGTTTGGTTTAGTGATGAATCATTTTTTGTGCTCCAGCGACACGATAGACGGAGAAGAGTTTACCGGAGAGTCCACGAGCGCTACGCCCAGAGCAGCGTTGATGAGACTCCTCCACATGGTGGTGGAGGTGTACTGATGTGGGGGGCGATCAACTTCATGGGAAGAAGTGACCTGGCGCAAATTGAAGGACGAATGAATGCCCAACGATACGTCTCTGAAATTCTTCGTCCTCACGTCCTTCCACTTTTAGCTGCACGATGGTCGATTTTTCAGCAGGATAACGCTCGACCTCATGTGGCACAACTCACCACCCAGTTCCTCGCTGACAACAACGTCCAGACCATTCCGTGGCCAGCCATGTCATCAGACATGAACCCCATAGAACACTTATGGGATGAACTCGACAGACGACTCCACCAGCGAGACGTGGCTCCAGCCAATCTCCGACAGTTGTCTCTTGCACTGCGGGAAGAGCGGGCACCCATCCCACAACAACAGATCCAACGGCTAATCGGATCCATGTCAAGGAGATGTCGTTCTCTGATAGAGGCCAGAGGAGGCCATACACCTTACTGAAACGGAGGCCTCAGTCGCAAAGAATAAAAGTCCAAACCAAATTTAATGAACATCATTTCATTGTTAAAGTCTGAAAGTTTCTTCATGCCAAGATTGAAACATTAATTCCGTAAAATAAAATGTTGGTACAAGTTTGAAATTTGGTGTCCATTACCACTGCAATAATGTTGCGTTTCTTTTTTTGAACAGTACAGTTTCCCTGGTTCTTTTGTTACTAAGGTATGCGCATGATTCTACATCAGTGTTTCCCAAACTTTTTCGGGTCACTGCCCTCTTGGCTCCCAGAACATGCCCCCCCCCCCCCCCTTTCCCTTTCCCCACAGTACATAAAAAACTATGAAGAGTGAAAGATAAGAGCAACTGCTAATTCAAAACAGTGACAACTAATTGTTCTATTTATTACATTCTAATATAAAGCTTCAGATACGCTTGTTTGTTAATTTAGTTTAAAAAGAAAAACTTAATGACTTAATAAAGTACAACAAACAACAGTGTACGAGAGTATATTAGTAACAAACTTACTTCACTGTTCTTTTCAATGAGATGGATGTGCCTGATGCTGTGATATCACCTTCTCAACATCAGGCTAAAAGTTGCTCAGAAGGAGTCTCAGATCCCCACGTTCAGTAATCTGCAGTTTTTTTTCTCCTGGTATTTTCTCTTTCTCAAAGAGGCTGGGAAATTGGATTAACTCGCGACGGCCAATATTGCGTTTGAATAGCGTTATTTTGACCAGAAACGTGTAGAAGAGAGATTTGACTTTTATAAGATTAATTTAATTTCCTTGCAGTTGTAGATTTATTTCGTTAAACTTTGTGAATAAATCTGACAAATATGCTATGTCATGCCTGATATTCGTTAGGTCTGTAATGAGCGAAGCATGCGAGACTTTAAAGAATTCAACCACAGTTTAAAAAAGAGCATAAAAGTGTCTCAGACAATTTTCTTTTGACAGCCATCTGACTTCTGTGTGTATCAGATTTTTTGAGACAAGAAAAAAAGAAGTGCAGACAACACAGCGTGGTTTGTTCTACTTGTGCTACATTTGTTCTGGATTCTGGAACAAAGATTTGATTTTACAGTTTTGCAGATAGAAAAATATGCGGAGCTGGCAGAGTGGATAGTGGCGATTCGCTGCCGTGGCTAGGCGGTTGGGTGCCGTTCGGAAGGTCCTGGTTCGATCCTGGTAAGCCTATCACTTCTGTTGTTTTTCTGTTGTCTGGTCTTCTACTTCTTTATTTCTCACTGAGTGCCTGATAACTACCTTTGTGTGTTGTTTGTTTATTTATTTACTGTTGACAGGCCTCGGGTTTCCCCTCCTTATATGTTTATGTGTCTCTTTCTTCAGGAGTTACCGAATGGACAATAGGTGTTTAGTTGTCCCTGCTTTCGTAGCAGATGCCGATTACAATTTATGATCAGCGATAGTTAATTGAGCTCAGAATGGCAATCTAGACGAAACTCATCATCATCTGCCATCTCCAGTACAGTACTGCACAGTTTCATGTGTAAGTGAAGAGTTCCTACCAACAATCTATTATGATGCGTGGTGTGGTTTCTCGGTTTGTGCATAGCTTATTGTGCTGAGAGAGAGAGAGAAAAATGTATTACATTTGCGTTGAATAGCCCTGATTTTATTTATCTGGGGCAGAGCTGCTTTGTACTGGCCAGAGACAGCTTAGGATAAATTTGGCTTTATTAATCATAGCAATGGCTCGCTGATTTGTTTCTCCATACTACAAACACACATACATACTTAGGAAGCATAGTAACACAAGATAGCGGAACAAGCAGATACAACAGTAATCGAATGAATAAAGCCAGAAGAGTTTGCCAACCTAAACAACATCTGGAAATCTTCCCAGTACAGTACAAGGACTAAATTAAAAATATACAAGAGCTGCGTAATTTACGTCCTTCTGCAGGGTGAAAAATGCTGGAGAGTAACAGAAAAGGTAAATTTCCATATTGTCCTCTTTCCACACAACCTGCTTAAGTCCGAATTTTAACCAAGAACTGCTAACTCAGAGCCACCAAGTAGGCATGCGCACCATCTTAACGGGTAGATGCTGGAACTGGGTTGGCCACATCCTTAGAAGAGACCCAGAACTGCCATGCTATGGACTCCTGAAGGAAATTGAAAGCGAGGCCGGCCAAAAGCTACCTGGTGAAGAACTGTGGAGGCGAAGATGCAAAGAATGAACCAGAGTCATGAATGCAGGAGGCATGTAACCACACGAAGGATGTTTGCCGACCGAGTAAAGTGGAAACAGTATGTTGCTGCCCTATAAGACGCCACCTGGCGTGATGGCTACTGTTTGCTTTGACAATCTTTGACCCATCTACAGCCGGTGTTTGCTAAAAAAAATGAGAATGTACGGACAGTGTTGGCGTAGCTGATAGTCCTTTTCGGGATTTCATCATGTCAGCAGATACATACTATTAGTCATTTTCAGGACATAATTCCTAACGCTGTACTTGTGGGTCTAGCTTCAACGCCCAATCTTTCACGTTCGCGACACAAGATTTTCACATAATACACGACCCCTTGATCAACTGAGCGCTGACCCCAGAAGATAATCATTTGGTCGTCGGTCCCAGGGTAGTGTGTATTCAGTGTTAGATTCAGCCGACAGGTACTAGGCGACCGTAACACAAAAGGCGGGTCGTGAATCGAAAAATGTCAGTCGGTCTAGGACTCCATGACAGATTGAAATTGATAAGGGAGATACTGTTTTGGAGATAAGTGACAATCTGTAATTCTAAACCAAAAGATAAGGAAGGAAGGATAAATCTCGAGCACGAATTCGTATGACTAATAATAAATGATTTAAAAAAGTAATTTGGAAACAAAACGCTGGCACAAATGTGGGTCTCACGCTACGATAAATCTTGTCTCCGCACAGCAGATATTGTGCTTCTACTCGCTTTTCCTTCTCCTCCCCTCCCTATTTCCCACAGGCTGCTAAAATATACTGAAGCACATTAAAAACGCACCACTATTATATATACTGATGCCGAGAAGCTGGCAAAAAAAAGTGTGGGAATGGATTTTCCCCGTGTTTGCCATGAGGTAGAGAGCGAATGGCTGCTGGAATGGAAAGTGAAGATTCAACCCACGCGTGTGTGTACAGACTACATGAAAACGATGAAAGTTACACGTGCAACACGATTCCCAACAGCTATGACCCTGAAAATGTGTACGCGTTGTGGCAGTATACTCAGTATAAAAAGGCCGTTGAGACAAAACACCCAGTACATGTGCTTGAAATGCCACGACTATCTGAAAACGACCGCCAACGAGCCATTGGTATGTTGGAGACCGGAATGAGCTCGCGGGCCATTGCCAGAAGGATGAATTGCCACCACAGCACTATTGTACGTCTCAATGAACGTTACGGAACCACTGGCAGTGCCCGGGATAGACTTCGGAGTGGCCAACAACGAGTTACTACCCCTGCGCAAGATCGTCATATTGTGCTGAGTCACCTAAGGAATCGTACTCTCCCGGCAAGTCAAACAGCAAGAGCAATAGTGGGTAGACATGGGCAAGTCTCTCGAATGACAGTCATACGACGACTCAGAGATACAGGCCTTACTGCAAGACGACCTTATGTTGGGCCAAACTTGACTCACAGACATCGTTAGCAGCGCCTGCAATGGGCAGAGCAACATATCAGATGGACTAGACTGCAGTGGAATGCTGTCCTATTCACAGACGAGAACAGATTCAACATATCCTTTGCAGATGGACGTATGCGGATTTAGCGACGGTGTGAAGAGCGCTTTGCAGATTGCTGTGTCAACCGATTTCGAGGTGGCAGTATTCACATTTGGGGAGGATTCAGTTTTCACCATCGCTTGCCTCTTCACGTCTTCCGTGGAAATGTTAATGCTGTGACATATCGAGATGAGGTTCTGGATGCACTGGTTGCTCCTGCGTTCACAATTTATCCAGACTTGCAGCTTCTCCAGCAGGATAACGCACGTGCATTTTTTTGTATTTTTGGTTTTCTCCCTTGCCTGCACAGAATGCAATGAATTTCATAACAATCAAATGTACAAATTAATGACCAGCATGGATTCATAGGAAAATGAATAAAGATTCCAAATATGTAAACTTGTACAAACTTATATTTACATTTCACACTCTGTTCCTGGATTATACAGGTGGTGCGTTTTTAATGTGCTTCAGTATATATCATTTAATAAATACAGAAATTATTAGAAAGCCTGACGCAATCGGAAGGAAGGAAAGAAGGAAAGAATAAAAGAAAGAGCAGACCACACATGACAACGGAAAAGGAAGAGAAGTAACAGACACTCCAGACAACCTGGTCCTGCTATACTTTATTTTATGTTTTCTGGTATGCCTTTTCTTTCTTTCCATCATTTTTTACCATCCAAATGTCTTCCATTATCTCATATTTCATACATTTCTTATCGATCTAAGAATCTCGGTTTCCCCCCGTGTCTTTCGACCTTCATTCGTCCCTGAAACCACACAATGTAATAAAATGTATTCCTGGCAGACTGCACGCATCCCCTTTTCCCACCTTTCAAACGACAACACTCTGCAAACAGAAAGCACGTCTCTGGGCAATGTTCATATAATGACGAAGTCAAGATATATCAATTAATAATGATACACGATGTAAGACATGTCAGTATGTAATCGAAACACGTTCAGTCTCGTTCCCTAACGCCAAGTTCACCATCACCCATGGCTTCACATGTGAGTCACGCAACGTCATTTATGCTATTATATGCAAACGTTGCACCATTACGTACATCGGCCAAACGGGCACACGACTGGGCGACCGATTCTGCAGACACCTCTATGACATCTCTCAGTTTAATTCCACACCTGTGGCCATCCACTTCAATGGCCCTGACCACCACGGTGCCACTGACATCCAGGTGACAGCCATCAGATACTGTTCCTCGGACGCCAACAGTCGGTTTCGCCAGGAACAACGCCTCATCCATCTTATGGGTTGCCTCAAACCACACGGTTTGAATACCCAACATTCTTTTGTCTGAGACGCCTTTCTCTATCGAGTCCCTGTTGTATTATGACTTTCTACTTTGATGCGACCACCCCCCCCCCCCCCCTTTTTTTTATTTTTAAATTAGCATTTTTTTAATTTAATAATTTTATTTATTTATTTATTTTTTTAATTTGTTATTTTATTTTATTTAAATTTTTTTTTTTTTAAATTATTTTTTTCCTTTATTATTTTTTATTTTATTTATTTCTTTATTTAGTTTTTATTTTTATCTATTTATTTATTTGTTTTAAATTTATTTATTATTATTTATTTATTTATTTATATTTTATTTATTTATTTATTTATTTATTTTTTATTTATTGATTACTTTTTTCTCACTCTTTTCCAGTCCTTGTTTTCATTATTTCTTATTTTTATATACTATCAACTTCCTCTTTCCAGTTTAGTGGCAGCCATCTTGCTTTGCTTCACATGTGACTGGACTTAATATTAAGGGAGTTTTTTTTCTCTTATTTTTATAGTTTCATGTTCTCTACTTAATTCTCATTTTCTTTCCCTCCTGTCTCTTGTTTGTCTGTCCCTGACGAAGGCCTTGTGGCCGCAACGTAGGTTTTTCTTGTCCTTCTCCTTGTAAGACGTATTACTATTTGTGTGGGTGTGTATTTTTTTTTTTTTTTTCAACAATTAATAATGAAGAAAGTGAGGAATAATACCTAAAGTTCGGTATACCAACACAGACTTTGCGACCGTGAGACATACAGCAGCAATGAACCGAATGATATTCAACTGAAGCAAGGGTTCTTAACCTGTTGGGTGCGCCTCGCCAGGGGAGGTGCAGAATGAATTCACGGGAAGTGCCGGGTGCCTCCCAGACAATTTATCGCAATTGCTCTGTCAGTGGATACAATTATTAAGTTTAGAATAAAACTGTACAGCTTTCTTTGTATGTCTGAATGAAACGAAAGGTCGCCCAGGCGCCACTTTTCGATGACTCGTGTTTAAGTGAGAGGGGCTAGGGAAAAAAATTCTTTTACCAACATTAAATATGACTTGGCTGGTCCACTAATTAATAATGGTAAAAATGGGGGTGTGAATATTAGCTTACTCTCAGGGGAGGTTGAGGATAAACAGGTTAAGAATCCCTGACGTAAAAGCATTATTTGGGGAAGAAACTAAGGCCACCGGAGTCCGCTCCAATCGTTTAAACACATGAAAGGGTTTACACAGTACAGGGTTCTCACTCCTATTTGGAATTCTAAACAACAATGAAATTAGGTTATGTTATAAAAAATGAAGAATACATGAGACACAAAAGGTATATATAAAATCGATGAAAGGACTTAACAAGATGGCAGTCAGTGCATAAGAAATTAATAATAAGTAACTGTTGTCACAAAACGGTTTGTGCGCTCTCTTGTCCACTCCGGCAGGATTGCATTACATTCCTGTGCGAGTGATATTGTGTTACTTCTCTCTCCCTTGCCCTTATTTGTCAACACAGAAAACTCATCCGAAGGTCAATGTTTACATAACTTTCACACTTCAATTCACTTCAAATCGCCGGTCCATCCCTGAGGGACTAATTGGGTCACAAAAACGTGACGGTCCCACATTTGATCAAAGGTGAAAGGCTAATGACGGTATTTGTACAAGGTTAGAGTAATCCTTAACAATTCTACAGAATAATAGACCTGCATATTGGATGAAGACATCAGTTTTTAATAACATTGCCCAAAAAACCAAATGCAACAGAATGTTCAGACTTCAGAACAATCAGCCTGATGAGTCATGCAATTAAGATACTGCTCAAAATCATACAGGAAAGAATAAAAAGTAAAGTAGACAGCGAAATCCAAGAAGAACAGTTTGGTTTTAGACGGAACAGTGGAACAAGAGAGGCAATATTTTGCCTAAGAATATTAGCAGAAAAATATACAGAGGTCCAAAAAAGTATGCATATGTGCTTCATTGACTATAAGAAGGCTTTTGACAAGAGTCCATCATGAGAAAATAATTGAATGCCTCAAAGACATAGGTATTGATGGAAAAGATATAAGAATACTCAGTAACCTTTATTGGGAGCAAACTGCCACAGTAAGATCTGGAAGGAATTATTCACCATACATAGACATAAAAAGAGGTGTCAGACAAGGTTGTGTGCTGTCCCTTTGCCTATTTAATTTATACACCGAAAAAATTTTCAAACAGATACAGGAAATACCAGAACTGAACATCAGTGGAAGGTCAATAAACAACCTTAGATATGCAGATGATACCGTGTTGTTAGCTGAAAGCGAACAGGAGTTACAAGAACTAGTGAAGCAAGTGAACAGCATAAGTCATGAATATGGACTCGACATTAATATCGAGAAAACAATAATAATAATAGCCCCTTCAGTCATAACTGACTATGGGAATGCGCCCCTGAGGTGACAGCCCTCAACTGCTTATTTTCCTGGTGCTCCTTTCGACGTTTTCTCCTCACCTCTGCTTCTTGTGTGAGCCTCTCTTCGCCCAATCTGAGGTGGTGCCGTAAATAGCATCGCCACTTTGTGCGATCGGCAGCTTCATCCTCCCATGTTGCTGGATCCATGTCCAGTGCCCTCATATCTCTCTTGCACACAACGAGAAAACAAAAACTATGATAATTAGCAAAACAAACGATAAACCCACATTAAAGATACGCGTAAATGGGAAAATCCTGGAACAAGTCAACAGCTACGTATATCTTGGTCATATAATAACAGAAGATGGCAGATGTGAAACAGAAATCAAGAAGAGAATAGGAATGGCCAAAGCTACATTCAACAACATGAAACATATACTGACATCCAAACAGTTATCTCACAAATTAAAACTGAGAATCATAAAGTGTTATATATATTCTGCATTTCTGTATGGTGCAGAAACATGGACGATGAATAAGCATTTGGAAGAAAGAATTGAGGCTCTTGAAATGTGGATATAAAGAAGAATGGGACGTATCTTATGGAAAGAGATGAAAACAAACAAGGAGGTCCTAGAAAATCTAGGTATGAAAAGAGAACTAATGAGGGAGGTCAAAGTTCGGCATTTAAAATACTTTGGCCACATAAAAAGGCATAACACCTTGCAGAAGACCATAACAGAAGAGAGAGTTGAAGGCAAACGTGCAAGGGGAAGACAGCGCTATAAGTGGGAAGATAACATCAAGAGATGGACAGGAAAGAGTCTATCAGAGTGCACCACCAAGACAAGAGACAGAAGACGTTGGAGGAGATCCAATACAGCCAACCTTCGTTGTGGAGATGGCAACTGATGATGATGATGATATTGGAGGTGCGGATAAACCACGAAATGTCCAGACAAGACGGCCAAATTGCGCCTAGTCAATCTGATAACGACGGTTGAATTACGTGGGATTGGCAAGTCAGATAATCCCCCAATCTGGGAGGACATGCTGAAGTGTGAGAGACGTAACTTGACCAAGTAGTAATCGGATGTTTACAGCCCAATTTGAGAAAAGTAACGTTTGAAATTTTGCACTAGATGTGTCATGCAAAATATTTCATCATAAAGTGGCTGTCGTGAAGACGAATTCACAAAACGGCATTCTGACCAAAACAGTACGCCATACTTTATGACAGTATATCCTTGACGAACCAATGGAATTACGCCTCCATGCAGTGTTTACAAAACGTACTAGTCATAATGGCGATCTCAAATCTGTGCAAACAAGTTAGATATGGAATTTAAATACCGCATCAGGAGCGAAGTACCGCCTGGAAGAGGTCACTAATGCAATAATAGGAATGTTGCTGTATACACTTGTACGTCTGTGCAAAGATTTCCACGGAAAGTAATGTAGGAAGGGAGAAATATCGAGTGGAATACATCGAGACATCAGGTTAGTCCACAATTTTGCTGTTTAGGCTACGCCTAGGAAAAGACGGTAGTATGATAATAAAAGACCATTATCGCATTAGAGAAAGAATAATTCAGGGCGTAATTTAAGCCTAAGATGAAGGAAATCGGTCCAGGAATAAGGAGGATATGTAGATTACTAGTTTTTCCTATTTGCACAGCTGGACAAATGTGTGCCTGTATTTCGGAACGCAAAACACACATTAGCAGTAAGCTCCCTCTGTCGTTCGGCCTTGGCCTATATATAGGACGTGCCCTAAATGGAAATAGGCCATAATACAAATTCAAATACAGCGAGAGCGCGAGTTCTGTCAGAGAGAGACTTCTTTGCCTTTTGCATCTGAGAGCAGACTGCGTGACCATTACCAGCTCGACTGTATGTACTTGAGGGTTATATGCTGTCAACCAATTACACTTTAAAGCGTCAGCCACTACTGCAGGAACTAGTGGTGCGAGCGCCCTTGTTGTCTATAGGGACAGTCACCCAGTATTCACTGCCTGAAGGAACATCATGTGACTTTTCCTTCCATGTCAGGAGTGTGACAGGCTTCAATACAACAGATAAGTGGCCAAACAAGGCTACTGTTCAGAGTATCCCGGTGACACCACTATATTAAAACCACGATTCTAAGAAAGAAACACTTAATGATTACATTTGTTTGGGCATAGTTATAGCCAGTGATAGCTAAAATCACATGACAGTGAAATAAAAGTGTTATACAGATATTCTATAAACAGTGAGAGAAGAACCAAGAGAGAAGAACTTTCTACAACTTTAGTGACTTTTGATACTTTTGAACTATTTTCAAATGTTTTATTTATTTAAATGGTGTAATTAAAATTTGATTTCCTTGAAAGATTTTCAAACAGAAAAGAAAAACCTGTAAAAATACATTGTAAATATTTACCAGCAGACTTACTTAAATTATTTAAGTTAAGTTACAGTTCTTGTTGGTAGATAGTTTAGTTAATACCCCTAGCAGAGCTATTATTAATATAAACAGAGGAGGATCTTGAGAGGAGCCTTTAGGAACTTACAGTAATACATTACCATCTTCTCTAGGAACTTATACAGCTGGATCCTACCTTTGATGTCCATACACCCTTACTCTTTTCAGAGAAAGGGGTATTACTTGTAAGACCAGTCTCTTATCTGGCACTATCCTGGTATCATCTGATACAACTGTGCGTCCAGGATAACTTATTAATTTCAATAACATCTACCCTCTCGTGACAGTGGCCACAAATTTAACCGTTCAAATAAGACTGGCTGATATTTTGAGTCACGAATAACAATTGCGTCGATTAGGCGTTTGTCCCAGCAGCCTTGCAAAGCGGGGGCAGGAAACCTACAATATAATGTGACATTTTTTGCAAGTCTAGTTCACTGTGAGAATCCTTTGCCAAGACGATAACTAGACCTTGCCAGAGTAAAGACTGGAATCAAGATTCTTAGATCGGACCGGACCATTGTTTGAGCAATTTTGAGGACCTCAGAGCCCAGAATAAACTCTACCATTTAACAAGGACAACCAGAATCTAAGGAATATAAAACAAGGAGTCAAAGTGGGAATTTATTGTTAAAGTAACGACCCCGAGAACACGTGTAACAGGCCCATTCAAGTGCCTTTAATCCTCTGAGCAAACAGTCTGTGAGAAAAGATTGGCGTAAGTTGTACATTTTACATTCTTTATTGTTCAATAATAACATGTGAACTAATATGTGTGTGTGTATATATATATATATATATATATATATATATATATATATATATATATATATATATATATATATATATATATATATATATATATATATATATATAATCACCATGTGAATATTAATGTGAAAATTGCTAGTGGGTGTCCAATTCATTTGAGGCTGGCAACCTCAGCATTTAGAATGATGATTTCATGAACCACCACTGCAAGGGCTGGTGACTGCTTTATTGTTAATTTCTTAAAGAGAACTAAAAAGCACAGGTAGTCTCAAGTTCCATATGGAGCAGGGAGTAAAAGATGAAAGAAATTATGTACATTTTAATTATAATATTTACATTTTCAAACCAGTGTAAATGTCTAGGTAAACATATTCACTTTAAAATTAATGAAAGTTTCAAGCTTTTCAACCAGTGTAGATGTAAATGAAAACATACTGAATCTATACTGTGAACATTTTTCAAACAGTGTAGATGTAAATGTAAATATATTCTATCTATACTATTAACCTTTTCATTTGAATGTAAAGTAAATATAATGATATTCAATTTAAATGTAAAGAAAGTTTTCTCTCAAAGGAATTTCGCTTAATTCTCATCGAATGTACATTCTGAGGTAGATGGGATGGTGGAATAGGAAGATTGGGGACACTTAAGTATGTGTCGGGAAACTCAATACTCAGAGGGTATTCGTTTCTCTTCTTTTAACATGCTGGTTGGTGGTACCAGCTGAGGGTACTAATCTCTGGAACAAAGTGAGGGTAGAAGTGGACTGACGTCGAGTTAGACACCATCATCAGAGGGTCTTAGAGACGCAAGACCAGCTTTGCAGTTACTCCCTGATCTTACGTGGAACGTGCTGCACCTTTAATCTTGACCAGAGACTCAAGAACTCCAGTGACCTATCTGCACAGAACCCAAAAACCCAGCGGGAGAAGAAACTACCATTTGCAGCTAAGTCAAATCTAACAGCTGCCAAGTGACTTCTTATATAAAAACACCTTGCCATCACACGACGATGAGTATTTTCTGTTAAAGACTATTCTATTTTTAAAAACTGTTAAAACTTAGTTAATTATTAAATCCGTTATTTGTAAATACACAAATTTAACGTCGGTTTAATAATTTTGAAAGTACTGCATGTTTGTCTCAGTCAATTTACTAAAAACACTCTAAACAGAGCTATACCAGAATAATAATAAGAATTCCACTGAGTAAATCAAGGTGGAGGATTGAACGAGCTGAAATTAATAATTGCTTAATTCTTCATAAAAGGCAGCGGATCAGATATAAGTTAACAAGTGCTCTGCCCAACGCAGCATTGTTCTTGGCTTTTGAAATATCTTATGAAATTACCTTGAGATAGAAGCATTATTATCCTTCTATCTACAACTCTGCCAAGAGTAATCTTGTGCGAAGGTAGACGCCTTTGAAGACCCATATTAGATACTTGGCCACTGTTGGACTACTACTGCAAAGCAAGAGAGGCAATTCCGTGACAACTGTGATGAATTATAATTTCTTTAATTTATACAAGACATCTTCACAGCTGATCTCCATTACCATTTAATACTGTGACGGTATTGCCTCCCCGCTGAGGTTGCCAGCTTCAAATGACTGTGACATCCATTAGCGACTTTCACATATTAAAATTCACATGGCAATATATATATATATATATATATATATATATATATATATATATATATATATATATATATATATATATATATATATATATATATATATATATATATATATATATATATATATATATATATATATATATATATATATATATATATATATATATATATATATATATATATATATATATATATATATATATATATATATATATATATATATATATGTTAGTTCACGTTAGTAATAAAATATGAAATGAAATCACAACTTACGCCAATCCTGGCTCACATACTGTTTGCTCAGATGAATAAAAGAGACTTCAATGTTCCTCTTAAGTGCGTCTGGGGTGTCGTTAATTTAATATGTTCCCTCTCTGACTTCGTGTGTGGTCCTTCAATTTGCACAGTCCCAGTTTTCTTATTTAAAATACTAGAGATTTCCTGGGCTATATTGTAAGTCCTGATAAATACTTCAATAAAAGGTGTCCAGTATGTGAAGAAGGAATTCTGAATTCTTAGGCTTCAGTCTGGCAAGGTCTGTAGTCTTGGCGAGCGATTTCTCAAGAAAATGGTCAGATTATATTCACTGCCTTCCCACGCATTTGTTATGCGCGCGTCAAGGATCAGCCAATCTGATTTGAATATGTTGCATGACTCAGCTAATGCAAAATTTCAAACATTACTTTTCTGAAAATGGGCGGGAAACAATCGGTAGTCCTGTGTGCAAACTTACAAACACGTCGATAAACTCATATGAAAACGTGTTCCCAATGTAACAATCACTACTTTACCAGAAAGTGATCTTGTCATAACAAGTAGGACAGAAAACGCTATGTCATAAGTTTCCGCCGCGTGAACGAGATCTTGTGCTAATCTTAGCAAAGCTGTGCCGCGCTCTTGCGCCTCAGATGTATTATATCCGCCGCTCCTGCGAGTAATTATCGCAGCAAATCTGGGTAGCGTCAAGATAATGTGATGATTATCACCCACAGGGAGTGTCAAGCAATTCGACAAACTCAAATATCTGCTACTTAGAAGAAAAAGAAAGAAAGAAAGAAACGTGCGACAATTGAAAGCACGCAAAGTAATCAGTATATTACAACGTAACAGATTACTGACGGAGAAAGAGAGATCGAGGACGATCGCCCCATTTTGTGACAAATACTGAAATACTTGTTTAGATAGTTATACACCTAAACAAACAAACAAACAAAAACACAGGACAACAACACAAAAGTAAAGGTAAAGGTAGTCCCAAAACAGATACTGCCTTAAGGGGTGATGTGTTAGAGACTTCACTATACTAGGTTCAGCACTGAGAGATGGAGTGACAAGTTCCCTTCCTTGCTGCCTTTTCCTTCACTAACTCAAATGCAATCAGGTACCCATTTACAGCTGGGTAGACTGATGCGTGTCGGTACCGTGAATCGAACCCGGCACCTTTGCCGCGATAGATCAGCGCTCTAACTACTCTGTCAGTCGGAAGCCCATCATAAAAGTAGTAACTCAAAAGCAGAAAGAAAATCCCTGCACATATATTTCACTTGTAAGTTGTAAAAAAAAAAAAAGTGGGTGTGTGTGCGGGCGAACGTACGTGAGTGTGCAAGTGAGCAATTTATGATACAAACGCACAAAATCCTACAATGTCGTAAACCTTATCACAACGGATTGAAAGAAAGATACATTTACAACAGTAAATAAAATTGAACGACAAATAATACACAGATGACGACTGTGCAGGTTTGCAAATGGTTTGCGAACACAAACATTCAAGTCATTACTTAATAATACATTTGCACAGACAAGGTGAGACAGGTCACCATGAAACACTATTACAGCCAGTTCATACCCCAGACAAGGCTATTAAAAGATACGTAATTATAGGCAAAGAGGTAGGCTGGTAAGCCAGTACAGACGTACATATACCAACGTACATGTAAACATACAAACAGTTATACCAGCGTATATGCGTTTTATTAGCGCAAAAAACATGTGAAAACTTTCAGCCAGCGGTATATATTCTTACAGTTACGTATACCAAAGACCGCCACGAATGAAAGTTGAAAGATCATGTCTGCTATTCACACTTTTCTTATCGCAGCTCTGGGAATCTTCTCGGGCGTGCTTACCCACGATGTCGCTTGTGAACGTGCGAATTAAAATTCAAGTGAAGTACGGAACAATAACAAAAAATATATTATATATTGAAGCTTCTGTCTAATAGAGGGTACAAGCTATGCTTGATTTAGAAAAATGTGAACTTTAATAACTACGGCACAATGAATAAAGACACCTGTGGACAAAACACAAAAATTAATATTGATACCCATGATACAGATTCAAATAACTTATTTGTGGTCAAATAAATATACACTAATATAAAGGTAATAAATAAAATGTCAATAACTAATATAATATCATATAACCCACTTTCCATACATGTATTAATGCAAGAGACTGGATAACACGTACAAAGTGGTAAACATGTTAAGGCTGTTTTTTAATACAGAAAAGGTGTAGAACGAAGACTACACAAATACACCCGAAGAATGATCCAGAAAAACAATAACAGATTTACGGTAACAATCACAGATTCATGAGTGTGGATACCGTGAAAACATTACAAAATATATTATTAAATAATAATAATAAAAAGAACAACGCTGTCTCGAAGCATACCAGAAAACGAAAGGTGGTAATGAACTGAACATAAGCTGAGCCAATCGGCATCTAATACAACTTATCAAAGGCTAGCACAGACCTGCAGCGACAAAAGAATTAAAAAACTAATGAACATGAACATAAATTGTGCTTTGACAAAATCGAAGACGTGGTGGAAGTGATAGAAAAAGAAGATGAATGGACAGGTGTGGTCACAGGTCACTGCAACAAGGAAGCCATGGGCATGGATTGACTGATTGCTAAAATGGTCCAAGTCAAACAAGGCCAGCAAAATACTGTTACAAAGTCTAGCCAAGAACGCCTAATGATTAATTTATAGAACAGTTCAAGCCAAGAGCACCCACCAAGTGGCTGAGTGGTAGAATGGCCCAGGCCAAACATAACTATCAAATGACTGAGTGCTACAATGGCCCAGGAGAAGAGCACTCACCAAGAGGGTCAGTGGTACAATGTCCCAGGCGAACAGCACCCACCATGTGACGGTGTGGTGCAAAGTCCCACGCCAAGAGTACCCATCAAATGATTCAGTGGTATAATGATCTAGACCATGAGTACCCGACGGGGTCGATAAGGGTCGATATCACCAAAGGGATAGATATCGACATCTAGGGGTCGATAAGCCCCCGGGGGTCGATCGGAAGCCGACTAAACTTTTGGGATCGAAAGTTGACAATCAAGTAAGAAATTAAAATGACTGCTGTGACTGAGTTTTACATACGCAAGTGTTCGTGTTGGTAGTTAAATGTTTGTTTCATCATAATTATCAGCTGCCATCTCCACAACGAAGGTTGGCTGTAATGGATCTCCAACGTCTTCTGTCTCTTGTCTTGGTGGTGCACTCTGATAGACTCTTTCCTGTCCATCTCTTGATGTTATCTTCCCACTTATAGCGCTGTCTTCCCCTTGCACGTTTGCATTCACCTCTCCCTTCTATTATGGTCTTCTGCAAGGTGTTATGCCTTTTTATGTGGCCAAAGTATTTTAGCTGCCAAACTTTGATCTCCCTCATTAGTTCTCTTTTCATACCTAGATTTTCTAGGACCTCCTTATTTGTTTTCTTCTCTTTCCATGAGATACGCCCCATTCTTCTATATATCCACATTTCAAGAGCATCAATTATTTCTTCCAAATGCTTATTCATCGTCCATGTTTCTGCACCATACAGAAATGCAGAATATATATAACACTTTATGATTCTCAGTTTTAATTTGTGAGATAATTGTTTAGATGTCAGTATACGTTTCATGTTGTTGAATGTAGCTTTGGCCATTCCTATTCTCTTCTTGATTTCTGTTTCACATCTGCCATCTTCTGTTATTATATGACCAAGATATACGTAGCTCTTGACTTGTTCCAGGATTTTCCCATTTACGCTTATCTTTAATGTGGGTTTATCGTCTGTTTTGCTAATTATCATAGTTTTTGTTTTCTCAATATTTGTCACAGAGGTTTTATGATCATTGAATTGCCTATATCCTCTTCTTTTTCTTTCACCCGTATCCCCTATTTTATTATCACCCTTTACCTTTTTCCTGTATTTTTCGCATCCATTCGTTTGCGAGAAATAATTTTTTTCCCATTCTCACTTTCGCCAGTTTCGTTTCTCATTTAGAAACGCATTTCATTGCTGATTAAACGAGTAACTTTTTACGTAACGTGTCAGTCCCTCGCACCAGACGATTTGGCGTGAGAATGCATTCAGTCAATCGCTGCAGATTGACGAAATAACTGTGAATATTTTGGCTATCTCAGACATAGGGCCGACATATCGTCTGCATTCTAACTTGTCAAAACGTAGCTTCTCGGTGAGCGCTGAGGTGAGGCGTGAATCCCGACATCTCCCGGCGCAGTATCAGACATTTGTCTGGTATTTTGCATCTGACACGGAGAAGGGGAGGCTATTGCGTAGTTTCTGGTGTTTCATATATACTAGAAGGAGTTAGATTTCATTTTCACTCAGTAACTTCGCAGTCAAGACTAGAACAAGCCTTCATTCGATTTCTAGAATCTCTGTTAATAGAGATGTCATTTAGTATGATCGTAGTGGTTTAAGTTCTTAGTAGTTCTGTGTTGAGGTAAATCTTATATTATTTATCTAGTATTGTGTGAGTGTTAAAGTGTTAAATCGCTTATTTAATTTTGCGTTAGATTTGTGCAGAGAGTTAAATTATTAAGTCTGTTATATTCTCTAGTCGACGAGTTACAGTGGAAAGCGGAATAAATTATAATTTCTAGCTTAAAATCATGTAGCCATAATGGATTTAATTAAACTGCTAATACGCAGTCGAGAATATTTTAAAACTAACTTATTAAATGACTGCTACATCTTGAGTATTGACGGAATGCGTAGGTATTCCTAATTCAGGATGTTTGATTTTTAAATATAACTTATTCCACGGGAAGTGTTAAACTATAAGACAAGCTACGCTTGCAGTTTAAATTATCAGTTATAGTATGTATAATTATTTGATATGTGCTCTTTCCATTTATATATAGTGAAACTGTGGTACCCAAACTTTGCCAGCGTTTTAGTAAAGAGATAACTCTGTGAAGAAAACAACAAACATTCTTACCTTAAAGATTTGATGTATAACTTTTACAAGAACTTTAAGATTTTAAAGAAGTAACGGGTCATCGAGCCTGATTTGATTCTTCCTGAGAACACTCTAGTCATTTTTCAGCCTTTGTGGCAAGTAACATATTACAATCAGTAACTTTCCCGACAGTGTTGACAAGTGGTGGTGTGACCAACTAAATTCCTATACTGAGAGAAGGTGCCGACCTGACATTCCTCATTCATTTGAAATCTAAGATGTTGACACTGTGCTCGCTATAAACGCTCGTGCCTGGACAATTTTATGTGACTCAAACAGACATCCAAAACAATAGTATTCCCAAGAGAACGGTCCCGGAAGTAGTGAATTCAACCCGTCTTTTCGGACCTGGGGTTTTCTTGGCCAAGATTACCATTGAAGATTCTGTATGGGCAAGTCCTAAAAATATATTTTTTTTCCCCCGAAGTGGCTACCAAAGCTGTGAGTATTAAAAAAAAATGCACGTGATCACAGTTGAATGAATAGAGTGAATGCAGGACTGAGCGATCCCTTTATGGTGGTAATTTGACACCCATTCATTGTTTGCTGTCATAACATTTCTTTATGCAAGGTATTGCTAATTATATATTGTTACGCACGGATCATTATTATTTTTCGTTTGTATAAACATTTTTTGATATGTATGATCATTTTTTGACTGAAGTGTGTATTATGTTTTCTATGGTCAAAGGGACATAATCCGAGTTATCGAAACTACAATTTTTTAGGGGTTTGCCTTCTCTTGTATAGAGACACGTTCGGTCTATAATTTCTTGAACGAAGCGTGACCACATCTCCTTATTTGGTAGTACCAGTCAACTATGGTAGATGTCTGAAACCTTTCTTAACGCTTCTTTTCATGACCATAAAAGGCGCGACTGTGTAAGACTTTTATCTCGAATGTTCTTAGAATCGTCTTATTGTGAACGGCAACTCAGAGATTGTCGTTCTGCGCATGTCAAAAGCTGGGAGTTCGTTCTGTGTGTTCCGCCCAGTTCGGTAGTTGAGAAATGGTTTAAGAAGCGAGCAGACGCGACCTGTGTCTTGTGATTCTCTGAGGGAAATACATTGTCGTTGTGAGTTAGTTAGCTAACTAGACTATTTCCCAGTATTATTCACGCCTGCCTGGAGGCATATGTTCATGGTTGATTTTCCGAAATAAGGTAATTCCTCTTGTATCGAACTTTATGCTATCATCTAGAGGTTCGTCATTTTGTCGCCTATTTGCTCGCCTGTGTGATTCAAAATGGAGAGGTACTTTGACTAGGATTAAGTCACCGGTATCTTTATACCTGAACTAGTTAAATATATATGGGTCGCTCTAGACCAACAAGACTATTGTCTGTGTTCCAGGATTCGTTATATCAGAGATCACGTCCAAGTCAGATGGTTAGACTTAGGAACATTATAAAGGTCGAGCTGACCTGTAGCCCATGTATGCTATTCACGTGCAGACAGTAAACGGACTGATTGTATACATCTGATCTGCTAGCATCAGAATGGGAGCATTTATTATTGTTTATGAACATTGAAGATCTGTAGCTGACACTGTTGCAGAAGTTATAGAAATTATTATTATTTATACAGCTTCACGAACTAGAACTCTATGATTATGAATTTCTGAATCTATTGAACTGTGATGTCTTATGACGCATATATACAACAGCTGTCATTGCTGACTACAGAAATTGTTTTCAATGTGCCATATCATCTTGCTGAACTCGTTAACTATGTTGATGTCATAAGTATCATGACTGTTTTGTGGCGTGCAATAAATGGAAGAAACTTATACAACGAAGTTACCCTTTCTATGACTCTACACGTCATGTTGCCTGTGTGATAACCCTGTGAACTGTTCCACTACCACATACACAGCAACATCCTAAATCAGAGAAGACACCTACATCTTACACTTTAATACCAGGTGTCGATAAGGGTGGCAAGTTACCACTTCAGCTCAAATCCACCCTTATCATTTTTGGTGGCCAGAGCTGGTTCTATCATCTGATATTTTGGCGCACCATATCATTTTTGGTGGCCATAGGATGGTTCACTCTGATTCCAGCTATCAAGGGGGTCAGCAAACCCAGACATCATCATCATACTAGATACAACTACAGCATCAACTACCACCTTACAAGAAATTTTATTGAAAGTATCCGGATTTTCTGACAGTTGCTGATTTTGAAACTACCCGGCGCTGCTCGGCAATATTGAAGTTTATGTAAAATTAGAAGGACAAGTACCGAGCGAATGGATTTCCTGATCTGGTGAAAAGAAGGACAAGTGCCGTAACAACTGTTCCGGTCTCAGGGGTACTGTTGCGGGTTCAGAAGGTCAAGTGCCGGTTAAATCAATTTAGAAGATTCAGAAGGTCAAGTGCCGTAACAACTGTTGCAGTATTAGAAGCTCTTTTCCTTCGTCATGGCTGTTTATGGGAGCAGAAGTTAATCAACGTTGGATCATTATCCTCAGAATGCTGATTACATCCTGTTCTGCACCGTGCTGACGCTGGATTTATAGAAGTTAAGTGGCCTGTTTTGTTTGTGAACTGTGCCCTTATGTTCTAACTGAGCCTTCTGTACTTTCACACTTTCTCCTATTGTTTTCATGATACATTTTTATATGTTATATGTTATTTGTTATTTGTATATTTATATGTTTATATTTCAGCGGGTTTTCTCGGTTGGGCGGTGTCTTTCAGTAGAAGATACCACGTCACAGAGGTTCTACTGTTAGCGTTTTCGTTAGGGACTGTGCGAATTTCCTACAGTGAAATTTGCTAGCGACAATCGTTGCTATATCTGTTTAGTTGTGACGAGTTGTGCTTTATTTTTGTTTCTTGTATATATTTTTTTTTTCTTTTTTCTTTTCTCTCTTTCTTTGTGTTTTTTAGTTTCGATTTCGATTGTTTGTATTTGTAGGTCTCCCCTTTGCTATTATTCAGTTTTTTACGTATATTTTTGTGTATACACTGTAGCGTCATTTGTTAGTCATATCTTCGCATATTTCTTTTTAGTTTTGCTGTTTGTGTATTTGACTTATGCGAATGTTTTCGTATTGTTTGATCTTTGTTGATTGTTTACATTGACTCTGATCTTTGTTGTTGTTTACATTGACTTTGATCTTTGTTATTGTTTACATTGTTGGTGACCTTTGTTATTGTTTACATTGTCTTGTTATTGTTTACATAGTTCTTGCATAGTTAGCTTTCACTATTGTTAATATATGCTCATGCACTATTGGTCTATAGTGCACTTATCATAACAAACAGGTGTTTTTTGCTTATGCACTATTGTAGTGCAGTTATGATAAATAACTGATGGTTATGCACTGATTTGGGTAGTGCACTGTTAATTAAGAAGTGACTTGTGATATTATTATACATTTGATAATACAAGTTGGTGTCAACTCCTGTTTCCCACAGAGATTGGGTTCAACATAGAGATTATACAAGCACTTTATTAAGTCTTGTTGCTATTTAACATTGAAATAAGATAATTAATTATTTCAGGTTCTGTACTCACATTTTAGACATCATGTCTACATTTGAGTACTTTATTGAGCAGGGTAAAGCCCTTGGGAAGACAGGTGATAAATTAGAAGAATTTGCGACTGTTCAATATGCCAAGGCATTGAAGTCGGAAGAAAAGAAAATGAAAGAACAAACTGAACAAAAGAGAATAGAGGCTGAAATAGAACAAAAGAAACTGCAGATGCAGGTGGAGGAAAAAAGATTTCAAATGGAAATGGAAAAACAAAAAAGAGAAGCTGAAAATAAGAGACTTGAAAAAGAAGCTGAAAAATAAAGAAGCTGAAAAAAGAGACTTGAAAAAGAAAGAGACTTGAAAAAGAAGCTGAAAATAAGAGACTTGAAATAGAGGCTGAAGAAAAAAAGTTACAGGCCCAGGCTGAAGAAAGAAAGTTACAGGCCCAGGCTGAAGAAAGAAAGTTACAGGCTGAGGCTGAAGAAAGAAGGTTACAAGAGAGGCTGATGAGAGAAAAGCAAAAATGGAACATGATGAAAAAGTCTTAGCTTTAGAGTTAGAGAAGTTAAAGTTATTGAACACTGGTAATGCTAATGATGCAAATAAGGTGTCAAATAAGACTAATGCTAAGGATTTCAAGCTTAATCTACCAGCATTTAATCCCTCAATCGATGATATAACATTTTATCTAGATAGATTTGAAAGTGCATGTAATGTGCATAATATAGATAAAAACATTATATGTGTATCATCTGTCCAAGATACTTAGAGGTGATGCTTTGACTTTGTTGAGTATGGTAGATGTGCCTGACAAAAACAACTATGAGGTTGTCAGGGCGGCATTGTTAAAGAAGTACCAACTTAACGAGGACGGATATCGTCTTAAATTTAAAACCATGTTACCAGAAACTGGAGTTGAATTCTCTGAATTCATCTCAGGCATCCGTCTTACTTTTTTACGATGGGTTGAGTTGTCTAAGACAGAAAATACATTTGAAGCTCTTATGGATTTACTACTTAGAGATAAGGTTATGTCTTCTGTTAATGAAGCTTTTCTATCTTTTCTTCATGAGCGTAAGCCTAAAAACATAAAAGAAATGGAAGAATACTGTAGCCAGTATGTTACTGCGCATCCGCACATAACCATTAGTAACTCTAAGGTGAAAGAAGGTCTGCCAGTTGCTTCGGCAGCACCTTATGGCCCAAATTTTATGCGTAAATTTCAGGGTAGCCAGAAAAATTTCAATAAAAAGAGTAATCGTAATTATGCCCAGAACCATAGTGATCAATTCCAGGGTGATTCTTCTTCCCAGAACTGGAGACAACCTAATACTACACGTTATTCTACTCCGGTTAACTTTAGAAATTTTCACAAAGGTAATCGGTATAGAGGGAAATATTTTATGCAGAGACCTCAATACCAAGATAATAGAGGTTCTCAACAGCATAGAGATAGTAATGACAGTTATGGAAACTGGAACTCAAACCAGGATAAAAATTACAGTAGGGACTTTAATGATAATTGCAGAGGCAATAATGGTCGCGGTAGATCGCAACATAAGAGAAAAAGATATCAACAGACAAACTCTGTTCAACAAGAATCTCAGGGAGCAGATAAACAGGTTAATAATAATGATAAAGACCATAATGCTATCGGATGCTCATCTTTTGATTTTGGTAGGGCAAATAAATGTATCCAATGCAGTACTTTATTTGATCCGAAAACCGTTAGTACTCTAAGCTGTGGTCATCCTTTGCCCGCTCTTCCTGCTAATGTTGCTCATGATGGGAGAGGTTCTCTTATATTACATAAGGGGCTAGTAAATAGTAATCCAGTCTCAGTGTTGTTTGATTCTGGATGTACTACTGTCGGCGTTAGGCAATCTCTTGTAGATCCATCCTGTGCTACAGAAAAAGTCATCAAATGTGTCACATTTGGTGGCACGTTAGAAAAGTATCCTACTGCTATAATACACATTGCTACTCCTTTCTTCACGGGAGAGGTCCACGCGTGTCTACTTCCAAACCCTATTGCGGACCTTATTATTGGTCGTATTCACGGAGTTAGGGAATGTACCCCACAGCAGATTGCTGTTTGGGAAGAGCAAAACATTGAAGCTACCAATGCGGTGGTCACAAGAGCACATGCTCTGGATCCACCTCAAACTTCATTAACTAATAATGATGAAGTAAATGACCAAGATAGTCACTTGACTATTACACGTGACTCATTTATCAAATTGCAAGAAGAAGATCCTTCTTTACAAAAATTCTTCATTCTAGCAAAAAAAGGTGATCCTAATCAGAACACTAATAGGAAATCTTGGATTTCTATGAAGAACGGCGTACTTGTACGTATGGTACAAGACTCGACTACGTCCACTCATTCACAAATTCTTGTGCCTAAGAGCATGAGATTGCAAATATTGCAACATGCTCATGACTCGCAATGTGCTGGACATATGGGTTTTTCCCGTACAAAGTCGAGGGTTCTTGCGGCTTTCTTTTGGCCATTTGTGAGCAAGGACATACGAATGTACTGTCGCTCTTGCAAAGTATGTCAGGAGGTCAAATCTAAAGGACCACGACATGCTGCGCCTATCCAGGCTGCTGACATTCCTATTCGCCCTTTTCAAAAAATGGCAATAGATATTATCGGTCCTTTTAGAATTAAGTCGGCTAGAGGACATCAATTTATCCTTACATGTGTCGATATGTGCACACGTTGGCCAGAGGCAATACCTCTCAAGAGCATCTCAACTGCTGATATCGCAGACGCTCTTTGGCTGATATTTTCTCGCTTGGGTTTTCCCGGAGAAATATTGTCAGACCATGGCACTCAACTTATATCAGACACTATGTCACAGGTAATGTCTATGCTACATTTACTTGGTAAAATAACTGAGGATCATCCTCAGGATTGGGACAGGGTCTTACCCGCGGCTCTCTTTGCGTATAGAGAGGTCCCCAATGAACATACGGGGTTTTCCCCTTTTGAACTTGTCTTTGGCGCGCAACCGCGCGGCACT
>JAMPIV010003846.1:0-305000 GCA_024509875.1 Oreohelix idahoensis
GGGTGTGTGGGGATGAAGGTGGTTTGGTTGGGTAATGGGGGAGGTTGTTGGGGGAGGTTGGGGGGGTTGTATTGAGGGGGGGGGAAGGTGATGGGGGGTGTTGGTATTGTTTGATGGGATTGGTTATATAGGAGGTATGGGGTGAGGGTGTCTTTGGTGTGGTAATTTTATGTTTTGTATGGTGGTTGAAAGGTGGGTAGTGGTGGGGTAGTAATGTGTATTGTGGTTGGGATTGGGGTTTGTTTAATGGGTAAGGGTTGGAGGTATGTGAGGTTTAAGTTGGAGAGTTTTGTTTGGGTTAAGGTGGGGTAAATTGTAGGATATAGATATTAATTAGGTGAGTGGTGATTGGTTGGGGTTTGTTGGGGTGGAATGGGGAGGATGATTATAATGTATTAAATTGTGGATATATGTGGGAATTGGTAAGATTTTTGTGGGGGTTTTTTTTGGGTTAATTTGTGGGTGATTGTTAATTGGGTTAATTGATGGGATGGGGGAGGAGGGATTGTTAGGGTGTGAGTAAGTGTGAAAGAGTGGATGGGGGAGGTAAGTTTGGTGTGGTTAGGAAGATTTGGTTGAAATGGTGTGTTTAGTGAATGGGGTGAATGATGGGTGTATTATTGGATTTATGGTATGTTGAGATGGTGTTGGGTTGTGGTTGTTGGGGGTTAATAGTAATTGGTAGGAGCTATGATTTAAATTTGTGGGGGTTATAACAGTGGGTTTATTGATAATTACAGAGGCAATTTAAAGAGGTAGAGTGAGATACAAATTTTTTATGTCTAATTACCAGGCGAACTATTGTATGGAAAGAGTTGGAAATCCTATGAACAGATTTAAAGATAATGATGACTCTAATAATATGGCATGTGCCGCTTTTGATTTTGGGAGAGCATCTCAGTGCCCCCAATGCAAAACATTATTTGAGCCAACCACAGTGTCTACTTTAAGCTGTGGCCATCCTCTTCCTGCTCTTCCTGCGTCAATCGCGCATGATGGGAGAGGTTCTCTTGTCTTACACAAAGGTTTAGTAAATGACAATCCAGTCTCAGTACTTTTTGATTCTGGATGCACAACTATTGGGGTTAGGCAGTCACTCATAGATCCTTCTCATTCTACAGGCAAAGTAGTCAAATGCGTAACATTTGGCGGCACGATAGAGAAATACTCTACCGCTATCATTAGGATTGCTACTCCTTTCTTCACAGGAGATGTACACGCATGTCTTTTGCCGAATCCGATCGCTGATCTTATCATCGGTCGCATTCACGGAGTCAAAGAATGCACTCCGGAGCAAATTTCCGTTTGGGAAAATCAAAATATGCAATCTGCTAATGCGGTAGTCACTAGAGCTCAAGCTCTCAATATGCCTGAAACTTCATCTGTTGAAGATAATGAAGTGCAGAACCAAGATGATCCCTTGGTAATTTCTCGTGACTCGTTTATAAAACAACAAGAAGAAGATCCGACTCTTAAGAAATTCTTCACTCTTGTAACGAAAGGTGATCCGAATAAAGATTCAAATTGTAAATCTTGGATTACAATGAAGAATGGCGTACTTGTACGTATGGTGCAAGACTCCACTAAGTCAAGTCATTCTCAGATCCTTGTACCCAAGAATTTGAGAGTTAAGATCTTACAACATGCACACGACTCTCAGTGTGCTGGTCACATGGGTTTTTCCCGTACAAAGTCAAGAGTTCTTGCGGCTTTCTTTTGGCCTTTTGTGAACAAAGACATACGGATCTATTGTCGATCCTGTAAAGTATGTCAAGAAGTCAAATCCAAAGGTCCTCGTCATGCTGCGCCTATTCAGGCTGCAGATATTCCTATTCGTCCATTCCAGAAAATGGCGATAGACATCATTGGTCCATTGAAGATCAAATCTGCTAGAGGACATCAGTTTATCTTAACGTGTGTAGACATGTGCACACGTTGGCCAGAGGCTATCCCTCTAAAGAGCAGTACTACCGCTGACATTGCAGATGCTCTTTGGCTTATATTTTCTCGGCTGGGATTCCCCGGAGAAATATTATCAGATCATGGCACCCAACTGATATCGGATACCATGTCTCAAGTAATGTCTACTCTACAGATAGAGAGATCTTTGAGTAGCATCTATCATCCTATGTCCAATGGGATGGTCGAGCGACTAATAGAACACTTAAGAACTTATTAGGGAAGATAACTGAGGATCATCCTCAAGATTGGGATAGGGTTTTACCCGCGGCCCTCTTCGCGTACAGAGAGGTCCCCAATGAACATACAGGGTTTTCTCCCTTTGAACTTGTCTTTGGCGCGCGACCGCGCGGCCCTATGTCTTTGCTTCATGATCTATCAATAACAGCTGACAATATTGACGATGACACAAAATCTTCTTACGAGTATGTCATCGCGCTGAGACAAAAGATTATCGAAGCATGCAAATTGGCAACGTCCTCTTCTGAATTTGCTAAGCAGAAGGCAAGACAATTTGCTAATAAGAAGAGAACTTTACGACAACTTTGTCCTGGTGACAAAGCATTTGTTTTGCTACCTTGTCGTGAAAACAGACTCCTTATTAGTTGGAAAGGTCCGTACGATATAATATCGAAAATTTCAGATGTTGACTACATCGTCGATATTAACGGGAAGCATAAAACCTTCCACATCAATATGCTTACGGAGTTCCATGAACGTCCTGACTATTTACAGCCTATTTTCCAGGCAACGGACGATTCTCATGTCAAACATGGTCATTACTCATCACTGTCTGTAATACAGGATGAGGAAACAAGTTTTTCGGATGTTAATCTCCCGCTTCCAATGATCCCACTTCATTCTAGTGAATCATGGAAAGACGTTACTGTTTCTCCTGATTTGTCTCTAGGAGAACGGCGACAAGTTTCGTCTATGTTACAAACATTTCAGGATGTCCTCACTGACATCCCTGGACAAACTCATGTCATTGAGCATGACATTGTTCTAACTGGACATACTCCAATTAGGGTTAGGCCTTATCCTATCCCTATACATTTCCAAACACAGGTTGAAAAGGAGTTGGATGAAATGATAGATTTACAAATAATCGAACCATCCACTTCTGCTTATTCTTCGCCGATGGTTATTGTTCGAAAAAAAGACAATAACATACGTCTTTGCGTTGACTATCGCAAATTGAATCAAGTTACGAAGTTCGATGCTGAACCTATGCCTTTACTAGAAGAGCTACTTACTCGACTTTCTAAATCTCATTTTTTTCACTAAACTTGATTTGTCTAAAGGATATTGGCAAGTTCCATTATCCGAACGCAGCCAAACCTCTTACCAGCATTACGTGCTTTTCTACTCCTAGAGGCCTTTTCCAATGGAATTTTTATGCCTTTCGGCCTTATGAACGCACCAGCTACATTTGTACGCATGATGCGTCGAATCCTATCGTATCGGTCAGATGTCATTGCTTATCTAGAACGACATCTGTCTCTTTTCAGCGATACTTGGGAAGATCACTATTTCAGGGTATTTAGTTACTCAATTGATTCTGGAAGGGAGGCCAACGCTACTACGCGAGCATAACGACCTGAACAGCACGAAAACCAGATAAAAGCTGAAGCATTGGTTTTTAGCGAGAGGATTGCTTTCCTAGGCCATCGAGTAGGTCATTAGTTTCCTGAAGATGGTGTAAGGAGGACCATAGCTGGTAATATCAGCTAAAATACTTAACATCGGTCTATCCCTAAGACTAAAATGCAAGTGCGGAAGTCTTTTAGGTCTCATGAACAAATTTATGGACGACTAATTCAGATTCCGAATCTGGTCCTCTATCACCGGGGCGACACCTAGCTTCGACAACTGGGCGACTAAAGAATATGGGGTCGCTGGGGTGAATATGGGTTCACTCAATCGCCAGATCAGGTGAAATGCCCAATATATCACCTAGATGAAGATCAAAACTATGTGTTTTCAACACCACCACTAATTTAGTGTTACCTGACTACAGTATAAGACATTTGTTCTTCGTCATGGCACCACACTCCTCTAGTGACGCTTTCATCCACTGGGATTGGAGCGGCACTAATGCAAGAGTTACTCTGGAACTCTGCATCCTGTAATGTACAATATCCAGAAAACTTAATGCTGCAGAAAGGAATTACTCGGTTTTAGTCACCGGGAATTATTGGCGATGGTTTGGTCAATTCGACAAACTTCAAAGATTCCTTCTTGGTGCAACATTTCATAGTGGAAACTGACCAGAAAGCTCTTACTGCTATCCAAAGTAAGAACTTGAAGAGCTCGAGATCAACTCGATAACGCGATCGGCTCTTCAACCTTTTCATTTTTCGGTACGAGCTATCCGTGGTTCAAAAATGTGATGGCAGCGGACATTCCTGGCGAGATGGCCGCATCATGATGTCCACTTAAACTGTTAAATATAGGACACTTTCCTAACATGTATAGACTATTACAACAGTTATTCTTTTTCTTCGTATATCAAAAAAAAAATATCAGAAATTGTGTACACAGTTGTGATATGAGTCTCATGATTTGGTGATTGACTATAAATCACGCATACGCCATTTACCGGTTCACTACTCACCATTTAGGATTCACTGCTAACCTTTGATGATGTTTCTTTTGCCAATCACGTGTGAACTTAGGATACCTAACTATGAAATTATGTTAACGAGCTGTGCAAAATTATTGGGTATAGCATTGTGTCATTGCCAGTATATGTTAGTAACATTTGGTGGCAAACTCCCTGGAAAGTTTACACTTAGAGTTAAAATACTAATTATTTCTCTGACGAAGTTGATTGATAATATTAACTCCATACCTTTACGTAGGCCTACATTCGGCGACTTTGCCAATCGTAATGGCTACTATTCATATAACTCTGATTATGTAGGGAAATTGCGCACATTGTTACTTCATCATGTGGGTAGGGGGCGGCATGGGAAGGGTGTTATGAAGACGTTGGTTTATATTCTCTTTCTTTGCCCTAAATCTGGCTTTAAATCAAATTCCTTGGGAGGGGGGGGGGATCTGCGAATCATATGTGCGTGTGGGGGGAACCTATATGTTATGTGGCTCTCAGAGAGAAAAAAAAAATTTCATTTTTTTTTTACCGGGGTTGGCGGTAGTCTGTTGCGTACATATTTTATATATGTCGCACAGATTACAGTTGATACGAATACAAATGAAAATGTAACTATCTGTTTGATAAAAGGATATTTATTTATGAACTTACAACTTTTAAGAAGGGGGAATAACTCAGAATAGTAAATGTGTATTTTATTCTTTGAGTGATCGGTTCCTGTTTTGTTTCCGTGGATTGAACAAGCGGAGGAATCTAGATTTTATATTATAGCTGGAAACAGATTGTTCTCGCTTAAGGTTTTGCAGGAATATTGAAAGTCCGAATCTAGGTTTACTGTTTGTCTGTTTGAGACGATTCCGTCTTATATCATGTTATCTTTGTGTGCCTGGGCTGGATTATTTGCTCTTACACTCTGAGCCGGATGAAGATAAGGGAGTGTGTTCTTCGGTTATGGAGTCTGGCGGGACGCCAATGTCGGGCGGTCCAAAGTTTTTGTGATCTCAAGTTATCATGGGGAAGAAGATTGTGTCTTCTAGGACTGTTTTAGTCTATGTGTTCCCCAGTATTGTTTCTATTACGCCAGAAAAGTGTTTTTGTGCTTGCTATTGATTCTTGGCCAAGGTAAACGTACTTTTACTGACTTCGTTCCTAGGCTTACGATGGGTTATGTTTAGGCCTACATGAATCTACTTATGTTCAGATGTCAGAACGACATATCGTTTAGCAGCACTAAGAATGTTTCTACACAGCAATTATGAGGACAGATAATGCTGATATTGGTGGAAACTTTGATACCCTTATGAAGTGAATCTTTCTAGAAGTTTTGTCATCTCACCGTTGTGTGTGAGCGATGTTAAGGACCAAGGAAGCCATCTTGGAATCCGAATTATTGTCAATCATTCATCAGAGAACAGGGTTGTCCCTTACTACCCGATAATGATCCAGAGATCACAGTTATGAAAGAAAGATCTATTATGGGAGATTTAGCATTTACTCCGAAGATATGTGCTGAATGCTATTTGAAAGAATCTACGCTAGAGTACAAGCTACACTCATGCTAAGAGAGATTCTGTACAAGAGTCACTATGAACATTATGTATAAACTGACGTGATCTGTCAGTACAACCTATATATAATATATATATATATAGATGTGGATTAACTATAGAACTCTGAATGCTTGTCTACAAATGTTCCAGTATGAGGTTATCCAGCATGTATGCTAACTTAAGATGATACACCATTGATCAACACCATGCTGTTTATGTCGTCATGTGTTCCTGTAACCATACACGTACTGTTCCAGTGTGCGTCTCATTAAATATTATAAAAAGAACACAGTAGTTCCAGTAATCCTTGACTTCTACATGTGAGAGTATGAATATATTGTTACCAAGTTGTCAACTCTTCAGAACCATTCTACCATTCGCGTACAATGTACTCTCACTTCAATGTTTACACTACCCTGTGTAGGTCGAGTTGACCTGTGTCTGTCTTCACGGTGACAGCACCTCTTTGAATACAACAGTACTACCAGCCATCATACTTTACAGTGAGGTTCTATACACCACACTCCATTCTTTACAGTGGAGTCGCAAACAACAGAACTTTACAGTGGTGTACTACAGGTGTAGTAAGAAATAACTTCTTTACACTGGTGGCCGTATAACTTCTTTACAGCGGTGGCCACTATATCCATTACAAGAGACTGTAGTAAGAGAGATATCTTTACACCCACCTGCTGGCTATACTTATTAAGTCTATCCATGTTTTCCTGGATGTGTTGATGTGAATGTGCTAGTGGTGCAATGTCATCTGCATATTCCAGATCTTCCAATGTAGAAAATGTAGTCCATCTTATTCCTCTTGGACTGCCCTCTGTTGTCTGGTGCATCAACCAGTCTATGATCTCAATTATACAGTATAATCTAATGTCTGTTAGTAGAATCTTATGTTTAAATAACTTGTATCTACCACTTCTATCTGTTCCCTGTGGAACATAGTGCTTCAACTGCTTCTCATCACTAAATTTAACCTTGGGCCATTTTCTTCAATTCTGCCCACAAGATTTCAGTTGTTTTCGTTCTTCAGGTGCTTTTTATAAAACTTCCTTTCTTCTCTTAAAGAACAAGACTACAGCTACCACAGGCATGTCATAAGACATGAGGTCGTGCATGGGGCTGGCCACCTTATCATATGAAACAAAGTGCTACAGACAATCACTGCTGCAAGACCACATGACTACTTTAATGCAGGCTTCTTACAAGGGTACCAGCTACAGTGGCCCGGCTCCACGTTCCAGAAAACTTTCTGATCACATGACCTCCTGCTGTAATTCTCTGTTCAGAGTTTTTCCTATCAAATCAACTTAACAAGGTTATTTGCTGGATTTGTGTTGTTTTGCTCCACTGGAGAAATAAAATACAGATACACTCTGAACCACCTTTTTGTTACAGAAGAAACATATGTCTCTGAACAGAATCATATAAAAATATCTACTGGAGTCTGTGCTGAAATAACTACATTTCTTCTTTATCTTGTGATGTTTCTAAACCTGTTGGCTATGTTTATTTAGCCTGTCTAGGTGGAACTAAACATTAATCTCAAGAAGACAGAAGTCATGACACTCAATGTAAGAAATCCTACACCCATAAAATAAGGGACCAAGAACTGGAAAATACAAACACATTTAGACTACATACTTAGGAAACATAGTAACACAAGATGGCAGAACAAGCAAAGACATCAGCAGCTGAATGAAAAAAGCCAGATCAGCCTTTACCATACTAAACAACATATGGAAATCTTCCCAGCATAGTTCAAACACTAAATTAAAAATATATGAGAGCTGTGTAATTTCTGTACTTCCGTACAGTGCAGAATGTTGCAGAGTAACAGAAAAGGAAATTTCCAAATTGTCCTCTTTCCACACAACCTGCCTAATGAAAATTCTTTGACTTTGAATTTTCTTGCCAAACACCATCACCAACCAAGAACTGCTAACTCGGAGCCATCAAGAGGACATGCAAGCCATCTTAATCGCAGTAGGACCCGCTGGAATTGGTGGGGGGGTTTGGCCACAAATTCCTCAGAAAAACCCTAATCGCGTTCCACCATCACCAGTCACCAGAACTGCCATGCTATGGACTCCAGAAGGAAAGCGAAAGCAAGGACGGGCAAAAGCCACTTGCCGGAGAACTGTGGAGGCGGAGATGCTAAGCATGAACCAGAGCTGGGGCACTACACGAAGGATGGCTGTCGGCCGAGCAAAGTGCAGACAGTCTGATGCTGCCCTACAAGACTCCACTAGGTGTGATGGTCACTGATTGCTTTATCCGTCAGCGACCAAGGACCAAAGAAGAAAGAAGATGTTTCTAAAACTGAAAAAAGAAAAAGATCATACTTGCAACCTGTAATGATTCAGCTCTGCTGGATATACTAAACCTCACTGTTTTCATACACTCTTCTCCTCCACCTAGCCTCAATACATTCAGATATAATAAACAAATCTGATACACTCACTTATGATCTACCTGACCAATATGTAAAATAAGGAACAAAAAGTAAAAAAAAAATATATTGAAAACCAGGTAAAGAGTCAGTTTCACAATTGAACATTACGCCAAAAACATAGGACATTCCTTCATCAGCCAGTCACAAATAGGAGGCAAATATAAAAAATGTAGATAGGTTATTAGAAGAAAAGAAAGGACACTGCAAACAAGTGGAAAATTATATATTAAAAAATAAGGTGAGCAACCCAAAAAGATAAAAAGAAACAAACAATGCAGGTAAGATTGGGAAAAGTAACTATAAATAAGCAAGTAAGCCTATGGAACAAGACAGAAAGAAGCATCAATAGAAAGAGTCTAACAAACAACAATAATGCAAAAGAGAAAATAAAATAACTAAACCAAGAAATAATATGAAAGAAATAGCCTGGTATGAGAAAAAAACTACAAAATCACGGGTTAGAAGGTTTCATAATGTGAGGAAGTATAGGTGATGCAATCCTATAGCAATGAAGGGAAATAAAAACACAAAATTTAGACATGGAAGACAACACACACAAAAAAAAACCATAAAAAAAGACCATAAAAAAGGCAGAAGTGAAATAAAAAGGTACTGAAATAGTGAATAGCTATTGACTAGCAGAAATTAATATACAGGACATTCAATCCATAAGGATTTTTTTTTTTCTCTAACCAGCAGCACTCGAGCTTTCCAGCTCTTTTGGCCCAATGACATGTCATTCATTGCGAGGCTGGGGGGTCAGTGGACTTTCCTTCCAACCCGGTCAGGAGCTTCGCTCCTTCCCATCCACACGGGATTTATGTGCAGGAGCCGCTCAGGTTATTCAGTCAAATTTCCGGTCGTAAACATTCCTTCAAACGCTGACGCCCGGGTCTGAACCATGAAAACCTGGTCGCCAGTACAACGCCGTAGCCATTACACCAGCGCGGCTCCCATCCATAAGGATTATAAGTCATAATGAACATACCTGACTATGGCCTCCTGTACTGGTACTAGACTCGCCATCATCATCTTCATCCCATTCATCTTCCCAATCGTCTGCACTCTGCTGGTGATTTAAGTTGCTTCCTCCCCTGTCTGGAGGGGAACTTGCAAACCCATTGTTGAAGAACAATGGAATATATACGAATGGTTATTATTATAGGAAATCATTTTTGATGCGGGGTGGATTTTTGAATTGCGATCAGGTTTGCAATAGTCTGATCAAGAGGACAACAAATTTTGATTCGAACTAATACTTAAGTGTAAATAATTACATGGAACAGTGAACGAAAGTCTGCAGTGGGTTCATGTTATCTTTTCCACTAAAGCAATTAATAAATTATGATTTCACATATACCCTTCACAACAAAACATCATCATCAACTGCCTTGTTTGCTCTTTATGGAGCATGCAGGTTTTGCTGCAGCTGGCTCCCTTGCAGGAAGCCTGCACCAAGCATTCATATATAAATTAAATAAGAAAATGGTAAGGAATCAGTTTGACAAAGTGACGGTACACTGAAAACATGGGGCGTTACAGGGTGCACCCTTCGTCAGCCACAGTTACAAACAGGTGATAAAGACAAATATAGACAGGTCAAGAGAAAAAGACAATGGACACTGCAAACACATAGAAAAAATGATGAATAAATCGCTTTTGGCTGTTTGTAACTGTGGCTGATGAAGAATGAATATTGAAACGTTCCGTGTTTTCAGTATACCGTCAATTGGTAAAACTGATACCCTACCAGTTTCTTTTTTAATTGATATATTACTTTCCTTACAGCTTTACAGCAGACCCTTATTTATTTATCAGCAGACCCCTTATTTATTTACCAGCAGACCCCTTATTTATTTACCAGCAGACCATTTATTTATTAACCAGCAGACCCCTTATTTATTTACCAGCAGACCCCCTTATTTATTTAACCAGCAGACCCCCATTAATTATATACCACAGCAGAACCACTTATTTAATTTAACCAGGCAGAAGACCCCGATTATTTTATTTACCAAGCAATTACCCATATTTATTTTACCAGCAGACCCCCTTATTTATTTACCAGCAAACCAGACTCCTTATTCTATTTTACCAGCAGACCCCCACTATTAAATTTTACCATAGCAAGACCGCCTTATTTGAATTTGAACCAGCTTATTTAATTTTAACCCCCCCTTATTTATTTACCAGCAGACCCCCTTATTTATTTACCAGCAGACCCCCTTATTTATTTACCAGCAGACCCCCTTATTAATTACCCCAGATAGTTATTTACCCAGCAGACCCCTAATTTTTCAATTTATTTACCAGCAGACCCCTTATTTATTTACCTTACACCAGCAGACCCCCTTATTTTATTTAGCCAGGCAGACCCCCCTTAATTTCTTTTTTTATTTACCCAGCAGACCCCTTATTTATTTACCAGCAGACCCCCTTATTTATTTACCAGCAGACCCCTTATTTATTTACCAGCAGACCCCCTTATTTATTTACCCAGCATACCTTAGCATTAACCACCCCTTATTTTTAGTTTTACCCTAAATTAGTTAACCACAGACCCCCTTATTTATTTTACCCAGCAGGACCCCCTTATTATTTATACCACAGACCCCCATTATTTATTTACCAGCAGACCCCCTTATTTATTTACCCAGCAGACCCCCTTATTTATTTACCAGCAGACCCCTTATTTATTTACCAGCAGACCCCTTATTTATTTACCAGCAGACCCCTTATTTATTTACCAGCAGACCCCTTATTTATTTACCAGCAGACCCCCTTATTTATTTACCAGCAGACCCCCTTATTTATTTACCAGCAGACCCCCTTATTTATTTACCAGCAGACCCCCTTATTTATTTACCAGCAGACCCCCTTTTTTATTTACCAGCAGACCCCTTATTTATTTACCAGCAGACCCCCTTATTTATTTACCAGCAGACCCCTTATTTATTTACCAGCAGACCCCTTATTTATTTACCAGCAGACCCCCTTATTTATTTACCAGCAGACCCCCTTATTTATTTACCAGCAGACCCCCTTATTTATTTACCAGCAGACCCCCTTATTTATTTACCAGCAGACCCCTTATTTATTTACCAGCAGACCCCCTTATTTATTTACCAGCAGACCCCCTTATTTATTTACCAGCAGACACCCTTATTTATTTACCAGCAGACCCCCTTATTTATTTACCAGCAGACCCCCTTATTTATTTACCAGGCATTCATGTTCTCTAGCAGACGTGGTTTCCTGTAGCAGTTTGTTTTACATGATGAGGTTGCCAGCCTCACGCACAACCTCATAGTAATTGCCTCTTATGATAGGTCTGAGGGAGCAGTAGTCTCTTCCTTTGTCTCCTCAAAGCTCCTCAGGATCTATACAAACTTCACAAAGACATAATGGGCAACATATGAAGGCACCATACAGACTTGAGAATGCTTAATGGGAAACATATGAAGGCACCATACAGACTTGATAGTGCTTAATGGGGAAATACAGAGTCAGCATTCAATACTGACACCACATAGTGGAAAATATATGAAAAAATATGTATTCTGTCAACACACAATCAGAAATCAGCATGCAGTGCTAACAGTAAGTAAGGGGAAACATATACAAGTCAGATGAAGTCGGCATGCAACCTTCTTCTTCTTCTTTGATCCTTAGCCGCCGACCGTCAAAGCAGTCAGTGGCCATCATGCCTAGTGGCATCTTGTAGGGCAACAACAAATTGATTCCACTTTGCTCGGTCGGTGGCCATCCTTCCTACAGTGCCCCAACTCTGGTTCATTCCCTGCATCTCAGCCTCCACAGTCCTCTGCCAGGTTGTTTTTGGTCGGCCTCTCTTTCGTTTTCCTTCAGGGGTCCAAAGCATAGCTGTTCTTGTGATGGCATCGGGGTCTTCTTCTGGTATGGCAGCTTGCGTACCCTGACAATCCCCAGAGCTATGCCAGTGGGAGTTTTACTCCTGGTAGGTTCAACCAAGCTGGACTGGTCTGTGTGGGTAGGGGTCAGACAAAAGCTGGTACCCTGGTCCTCCAGGTTGGGGGTTTTAGCATAGGGCTGACACCCCTGTCTATGCAAAAAAAATCGCACCTTACGGAAACAATGCAACCTTGAAAATGTATAAAAGATATATAAATGGCCAGAATGTAATCTTGAAACAATACAATCTTAACATCACAGAATGGGAAATATATTAAGTCAATATGCAGTTCTCATAACACATGAGATAAATACCATACAACCTTGACTACAAATAATGGGAAATTTACAAAGTCAACATACAACTTGACAATACATGATGGAAAATCATCACGCAGTCATTGTGAAAACACAAAGGAAAATACATGAAGTAGTCAAAACATCTTGACATCACATAATGGTGAATACATGAAATCAAAATGCAGTCTAGACATCACACAATTGTAAATACATGAAGTCAACATGAAGTTTTGACATCACATAATGGCACTTACAGGAAGCCAAAATGAACCCTTGACATCACATAATCATAAATATGTAAAGGCAACATGTAATCTTGACATCACAACATGGTAAATGCATGAAGTCAATAAGTAAATCTTGAATAAGCAATGGAAAGTCAACATAACGTCTTGATATCACATAACCAGAAATACAATTCCTGAAAAGGACAACAGGGTATAGAAATACCTAAACAAATTCTTAAAATCACATAAAGGGGAACAAATGAAGTTTATACAGCATCATGGGGAACAAAACAACTTACAACTGGTCTACATGGGACCTTCAAAACACACAATAGAAAATATATGAATTGTAAGGAGTCTATAAAAAACAAACTTGTGGCAGAATCTTGAAATTAGCACATTTTCTCCACTTCCCCCCATTTATCTCCCTTACATCTTTCTAAGATTTGCAGGTAGAGCTCTTATGCCTGGTCCAGTCATTCTTATTTTAAGTAAAAGTTACTCTTTGGTCATGATGTCAATGCATTTTATGTGAAATACTCAGTACAGGATACAGACACTGGATTTATAAAGCAACTCAAGCAAAACTTTACAGCAATAATATTATGAAATATAACCCATAACAAGAAAGAAATGTGTCGCAGCTTTTATACTCCTTATGGAGCATGAAGCAACAACTGTGGCTAGCCACCTGCAGAAAGCCTGCATCAAAGCACATGTTCCTGCAGTGGTGGTTTATGTGGCAATGTCTTCCATATGATGAGGCAGCCAGCCCCCCCCCCCCCTCCCCCAAGAACTACCTCATATCAGTTGCCTTCTTTTGACATGTGTGAGTGAACAGTAGACTCATTCTTTTGTCTCCTCACATGTGTCATATTTCATCATTATTCTGAGCACAGAGTTACATCAAGGCACAGACATAGTCAGCAAAAGAAAAACTCACCTCCACATATGTCTCCGGGATAAGGCCATGTTTTCCAGAACTGTTCCTTGCCTCCCACCAGCCTTCTCCTACGTCCTGCATTAAAAAAAAAAAAAAAAAAAACCTAAGCATAGTTTAAATAACATTGCGACCTTATATTAAGTTGTCATTAAGCTGGGAGGAGGAAGATTCCAGAACTAGCTGAACTATTATTGCCAGGACAAATATCTTTTCCATGTTTCAACTCCTCTAACAAGGTAGTGGACGTCATTATGCTAATTAGCCTATATTTTCATATAAATATGATACTGACTGGCATTTGTTCCACGGGTATTTGTCTGGTTCTTTCTATCAGTTCCACAAATACCAGTGCAACAAGACGTGAGAAGAAAATACTGAAATTTGATAAAACACATATTGTGAAAAATCAGCTGAAGGCATTACAAGGCACTTCCTGTTAGGGAGAAACAAGGCACTTCCTGTTAGGGAGAAACAAGGCACTTCCTGTTAGGGAGTCTCCAAAAGTAAGAGAACTATGGGGAGGCAAAACACACGGAGAAGAGAGCTTGAGACAGACATGAAATGGAAAGACCTTGAATGTGTAGCAAACGGCTGACAGACTTGGAGTGTATTTCTTGACGGCATGTGATCCAAGGAGACCTAGCTGGTAATCAAGATGAGGGAAATAGCAAAGAAGTCAAAAAGCATCATGGGCTACTAGAAACATCATCATAGGCTTTCAATAAAATTATGCCAAGTCTTCCAGTCCTGTACCATCAGTTCAGGGGCTTTCCATATCTTCTGATTCTTATACTACCCTAAGGTGATCATACTCAAATTATTGTCTGATTTACAGTATAGATGTTTTGGATTTGTTTTTTTGTTTTGTTTTTCCCTTACGTTCTTGTTTGCTTATAAAAAGTATTTTATTTTAATTATGATTGGGTAATGTCATTGTAAACTGTTATGTAACCTTTATAACGTTGTATGCCTTTAACTTAATGCTTAAAGTAACATGTGGTAATGAAAGGGTTTAGTCTGCAAGATAAGTGAGAATGGAAGGGCAGAATGTTAGACCAGGCCTGCGCGCCCAATTCTTAACCCTTTGAAAATAAAGTTCGTTCGTTCTTCATCCCCTTCTTGTCTGTCTCCAGTTCTCTTCTCCATGTGTTCTTTGGTCTCCCTCTCTCTTACCCTGGGGATTCTAGAATAAGGACTGCCCTGTAATGCGATCAACATGTTTACTCAATGTGTGTCCCATCCATAGCCAGCACCTTCTTCTAACTTCTTGTTACACTAGCATTTGTCTGGTTTTATGATCAATTATACATTACTGATCTTGTCACACCACTTCAATCCTTCTATGCTATGCAAGCACCCATTCATGAAAGTCTGGAGCTTTTTGGTTGTTGTTTTTGTTGTTCTCCATGTTTCAGAGCCATACAATAGGACTGATTTTGACATTTGAATTCAAGATTCTGATTTTTGTGTTGGACATGATTTCTTTTGATCTCCATTTATTTCACAATGCAATGAAAGCCCCTCTAGCCTTCTGTATTCTTATTTTGATACTAGAAAGATATACGACAGATTATGACATGAAGCTAAGACTAAAACAAACGCATTTTAGACAAGTCACCCACAGACCAAAAAACCATTATTCTAAACTGAGAGAATGGTAGTTACCTCAGCTTTCATGTGTGTGTGTGTGTGTGTTTTTTTTTTTCTTTGACGAGGACATAATATCAGTACACTGGGCTTTTGTTGTCTAGTGGGTCAAATTGACTTGTTTTGTGTGCATGATTGCATACTATAAAAACATGCTAGGGTAATTTTCTTTGAACGGGGACGGCAGGTTAAAACATTCAACAACACAGCATACAGTTTGTCTGCTATGCACTTTTTTTAAAATCGTTTTTTTTTAGTATGAGTTTTGCCTTGTTTTGGTGAGGTAAACACGTTCAACCTAGACACACGGTACATTAGTTATATTATGGCACATGTTCAAATCTACAGTTGTAGTACATCTCTGTGGTGTGAGATTACAACCATAGCCATCATTTGGTTTGCCATATTCGCTGTACATGGACAACTCCTTCAGTGCTCTGATCTCCTCCCTTAAGTTGCCCAAGGAGGATCTCAGCACAGTGCACAAACTCTGCAGCACCGGCGAGGATTCCAATGTGAGTATACAGGAATCACACATTCTATAAACATTTTTGAGGTTTTCCTAATTTTTAAATTTTCGGCCGCATGGCCTACTCTTTACAATTTCCAACTGCTGAGGGATTTTAAACGTGAGCAACTTTCACATGGGACCTCCTATTTTGTTGCCCTTATCCAAGAAAGCTAGGCATGCGATCTCACTATCCAGGAGGTCAGGGGAGTATGACATTATTAGGACCCACCGGTTCTGAAAAAATGTCAATCAAATATATTCCCTGTACCGGGAACTAAACCCGGTACCTTTAGAATTAGAGGCATCTTCCATCCAATGGTATTCATTCAGCATACTGGAGCAAATGGTTTGACATGCATCCCTTTCTCACCCTTCGAGCTGCGAAAGTTAATTAAACTGTTCTAGAAAAATAAGTAAGATTTGTAAATAAATTTGCAGATCAGTATTATAAGTTATTATTTATAAAACAAAACAAAAACTCCATGACAACTTAAACATAATGTTAAAAAACGTCACACTTTTATCTTAGTGCTTACCTATAAAAATAAAAAATAGAAAGATTTACACTGCGTTCCACCTATAGAAAAATCAAGCTTCTTGATTAAAAAGTACTTTTCCCCTCTCGCCCACTCTGGCGCCCCAGGCTTTAGCACCCAGGGAGGTCGTATCCCATGGCTTGCTCTGTTCATACTGACAAATACAAAGCTACGTCAAAAATATGAAAGAATATAAGGGGATTGACATAAGTCTTGGGCCTGACCATGAAGGACATGTCACAGAGAGCTGAAATTTTTTATAGCGTTTATTCCTTTTCAATATAGCCACCGTCTGAATTGACACACTTCTGCCATCTCTGCTTGACCTTGAAAAGACCTTGGGAGTAGAACACCCTATTTTTCAAACTAAACCAGTCATCACATGCCTGTATAACCTCTTCATCGCTGTCAAAATGATTTCCTTTTAGCTGTTTTTTAAGATTTGGGAATAGAAAAAAGTCTGATGGAGCCAAATCTGGAGAATACGGTGGGTGTGGAAGAATTTCAATATTCAAATCGTTGGCTGCTAGCTGCACAAGCCGTGCTTTGTGAGAGGGCGCGTTGTCTTGAAGCAAAGGAAGATTTTGAGTGCGCGTTATCCCTCGTTTCCTGGTCACAACCTTTCTTAGTTTGGTGAGAAGATCTGCATAGTACTGTCCATTAACTGTGTTGCCACGAGGCAGATAATCTTTCAAAAGGACACCTTTGCCGTCCCAAAAAAACAGTCAGCATCACTTTTCCTGCAGATTTCTGCGCTCTCGGCTTGACAGGTGTTGGGGAGCCCGGGGTTTTCCATTGCATGCTGGCAATTTTGGATTCGGGGTCATAATGGTGTACCCAAGTCTCATCTACTGTCACCATGGTCTCCAAAAAATTTTTTGACTGACACTTTTTGAGCAACTGTTGACAGCAATTTACCCTCGTTTGCTTCTGTTCACGTGTCAACAGTCACGGAACCCAGCGTGCACACATTAAATCTCATGTTCAGTCTGTTGTGTAACATTCTATAAACTGTTCTTTCATTTAGTTTTACTCTACTAGCTATCTCCACAATTGTCATTTTTCGATCCTGGTCAATGATTTTCTTCACTCTTGTTGCATTTTCATCGTTGCACTCTGAGGCTGGTCTACCAGATCTTGGCTGATCAGCAACTTTTGAGCGGCCGCGCTTAAACTGTTGACACCAGTTTTTTTTACCGAAGTGTATGAAGGACAAGAATCACGAAACAATGGTTCCATCTCCCTGTGTATTTCTGTAGGTGTTTTTCCCTGAAACATCAGAAATTTTATCACAGCTCTGGCCTCCTTCTTTTCCATTGTTTTGTCAAATCTCTGGAGCAGCAGATCCGGTCAATAGGGTACATTGCGCCGTGCACTGTAGCGGGAAAACCCATGGAAGAAACAAACGCGTACTTTACACATTCAGTGCAAATATGATGAACTTTAAATGTGCCAAGTTTCATCTTCCTTCTGTGACTCCTTCATGGTCAGGCCCAAGACTTATGTCAATCCCCTTGTACATGAATGTAAAACATTTGATTGGCACCAAAACCCCATAAAAACTACAAAAGTTATTATAACAGTATATCATAAAAACAAAAGCAAAAGTTTACGATCCCGACGCTTGTTTAAAAGCAAACATAGTGGTCCGATGTGGCTTGTGCGAATAGACAAGTTTTCTGAGGACCGGCGATCTAGCTCATCACCACCCATGCAGGATTCATTCTTACACAAATAATAATTAAATTTTGCATCCTTTGGCGGGTCACTCTCCGTTCAACCTTGACACTGGGTTTGCTGGTTATATTGGGGTGCATGTTCCAACGTTAAAGACCGTGCTGTCAGGAATAGGTATATTAGGATTGATATAAATACAGGAGCCGCGCTAGCGTAGTGGTTACAACACCGCTCTGGCGACCGGGTGATACAGGATCAAACCCGGGCGACGGCATTTGAGGATTTTTCGTCGACCGGGATTTGGACTGGATTAACTCGAGACCTGGCGAGGACATCTGAAGGAGTGTCGTCGACCAGGGACTGGCGGCTCCTGAGCCGACCCAGCTGCAATGGGTACCTCCGAAATCGGCGAGTATTTGCCTGAATGGCGAGGGACACCTGTCTCTGTACAAGAAATAAAGGGATACTCACGTAAAATCAATGTCAGGTTAGACATAAATAATAACCTGAGATTTCGCCTCGAGTATTAGCGGGCGTACGAAAAAAAAAAAAAAAAAGAATACAATGTTGTTTAGCAGGAAAATACCATGCCACAAATGACGCCTAACTGAATGATACAACAGTCTAAACAATAGCACAAACTAAAATAGAAAACCACCACCATCACAAGGAATAATACAAAAAGCATTCACAATCAGAAAACATAACACAATATTTAAAAAAAGCATCCTGATATAACCTACAGTTCCATGCACGTTATCAATGGTTGAAAGCTACACACTATATGGAACCAAAAAAAAAAAAAAAAAACACCACATAAACACACAATCTATACCTATAGTGTCTGTTATTCGGTCACGATGGGAAGTGGTTCTGGTTGTCACAGACACCTAGAATTATGCCACATAACGAGTAATCGCTCTTGTGGGACAGGTCAAAAGAAAACAACCAGATCAAGTGGATCAACATTCTCTTCCCCCCCACCCCCCCCCCCCCCCCCCCCCCCCCCCCCCCCGCCCACCCCCCCCCCCCATGTTTTGGGCTTTGCCACAGAAACATGAACAAATATACTCATACCAAAAAGGAATATAAGAAGGCAGCATGGCATTGGGCAGATATTTACCAAGTAATTTTCATAATCTACACCAGGGGTGGGCAAGACGTCAGTCGCGGTCCACTAGTGGAAAGCTGAGAGGTATTACACCGCCTGATATATGACATGTTTAATGTTGTTTTATAATTCTTTAATGAAATCTGTTGCTTTTAAAGACATAATATTGTTCATAGAAAAATTGGAAGACTTTGCTGAAGCGATGCAGTGAAAATTATAATCATAAAAACGTTTGTGTTATTACATTATTTTGTAATACTAGTATTAATGTAGGTGTTTGTTTGAAATTTTGTTCTTATTAATGTAATATTATTTCGTCTTGCCCATGCACACATTATTTTGTCTTCAGTTAAAAAACATTTTTTGTTTCTTTAAAAGCTTTATTTCACACTCAAGTGTGAGCTACTTTATTATTTATAGTTGAAATACTGTAAAAGTAGCTACAATGAACAACTGTATTTGGTAGACCCCAGCCTCCATGACAAAGCAGGAGTAGATCTCGGCGTACTAAAGTGGACCCAAAGCCTCATCTACGCTGCAATAATTTTTCTTTAGTTTTGCATAAGACTCAAGCATTGATTAGTGACTGAAACTTGGTAATGAGCTAACTGTTTGTGCCCCAACCTGAGCGACAGTTGTGCTACAGGGCCAACAAATCCATACTGAAAAGAACATAGGGCCTACAAGATAAGGTATGTTATAATTGGACATGCGCCCTAATATAAATGATGGACCTTGTGACTAGGTCGAACACGGCGCGCCAGAAAAAAAAAACCCTGAAAAGAATAATGGATGGGAAGGAAAAAAGGTCAAAAACTTGTGAAAGATGGCAACACACCGTACTTTCAGATTACCCAGCATACCTCGCGATTTAATACTAATACTGTAAAACACCCAGTAACCAACACGGTTTCAAACACGCCATGCAGTCCAACAAATGCAGTGGTACAGACAACACGAAGGGAGACAAATATATCTGGCGAATAACCCATGCCTCATTTCGGAGCGATAAACTAAACTAAACACAACATGTGTTTCAGTTATACATAAGCAAGACAACAGAACACCATAGCGAAATGTATTTTTGTGAACGATGCATACGAAAACAACAAATATATAAATAAACAGATAAAAGTAAATGAGTGCAGTCATTCACGATGAGTTGCACGGCTATTTATTTAAAAAAAAACAAACAAACAAACAAGCCCGAATCGCACTGGATTCGCCTATCAATTAGACAGGACAATTTATAATCACGTTCGCACATATATTGTATGCAACGCCGGCCTTAGACCGAATTAACCTATTTGACCCGATCGGGCCCTGCGCTTACATTGGCCCCGCATTCGGGTTCCGACTTCCAGCTTTGAAAACAAATAAATTAAATAAGGTTAACAAAGACTATTTCAAATTAGATATCAGGAATACATTCTATTATACTGTATTAAAAATAAAACAATATCTACATTCACTGGCTTCATTTAAAAAAAAAAAAACTATAACCTTAAGACCAGGGGGCTCAATCAGAATGGCCCAAATTGGGCCCCACAATTACTAAGGCCGATCCTGATTGTATGCACATATATATATATGCCCTCTTATAATATAAGAGGGCATATATATGTGCATACAATCAGGATCGGGAAATGTGTCCTCCTTTGTGACTTCATTTTCTTAAAAAGTGTCCTCCTTTGTCCTCGGTTTTTAGTTTTTTTTTTAAATATCAGAAAATGCCGTCCTTTTTCAAAAAATAATATGGTCACCCTATCTTAAATCCTTACCCTCCATTTTTTTTAATATGTTGCTTTCCTCTCCGCTCCCATTGTTAAAATATGATAATTTGTAAATAGAAAATTATAAATCTGCAAAAAAACCTAACCAAATATATGATGTAAATCTGAAAAAAATAATAAATGAAGGAATTTAAGAAAGACACGATAAATGAAATATAAAATAAAAGGACATACAGGAAGGGCCAAGATACGAGGGGCGTTCAGAAAGTAATGCACCACATCGTTTTTCTCAGCTAATAATGAAGATAGAAGCATGAAATTTTGCACACTTCAAATATGGCATGTGCCAATTGTGTGCACCAAATTGCACTGCAACCGGCCAAATAATACGGCTGCCCTAAACAGTTGACATGGAGCGTGGTAGCAACTTGCGTTATAAGCAGCGAATTGTGATAGAACTTCTCATTGCAGAGAAGGAAACTGTTGTGAACATTCACAAGCGTATATGTGATGTGTATGGAAGTTTTGCAGTCAACAGGAGTACAGTCAGTCGCTCGGTTCAGAGAATCAAAGAATCAGGAAGTGGAGATACGGAGCTGCTTGATCGGCCGCGCTGTGGACGTCCTGCCACAGCCACCAACGCAGAAATGTTGAAATACGCTGAGGGCCTTATTCTTACTGATAGGCGAATCACTACTCAACAATTGGCCTTACAGCTGTCAGTCAGCATTGGTAGTGCAAATGCAGTTATAACAACTCTCGGATTTTCTAAGGTTTGCGCAAGATGGGTTCCTCGAAGTCTCACAAATGACCACCGATTGCAAAGGAAAGCAATTTCTTCTGAATTGTTGGAGCGTTTCAATGCTGATGGAGAGAACTTTTTGGCTAAGATCGTTACAAGTGACGAAACCTGGGCACATCATTTTGAACATGAGACAAAAAGACAATCAATGGAGTGGCATCATCCGCAATCACCAAGAAGAAAGAAATTCAAGACAATTCCTTCAGCTGGGAAGGTCATGATCACTGTCTTTTGGGACATTGAAGGTGTGATTCTTGTGAACGTTATGCCAAGAGGAGAGACAATCAATTCGCAAGCTTACATTAAGACATTGAAAAAACTCAATCAACGTTTTCGCAGAGTTCGGCCGCACAAGAATCCAGCAGACCTGCTTCTCCTTCACGACAATGTGCGACCTCACACAAGTCTGGCAACACGGGAAGCAATCACCAAATTGGGTTGGACTGTACAACCCCATCCACCCTATAGTCCCGATTTGGCACCCTCTGATTTTCATCTATTTGGTCCACTTAAAGATGCACTCCGTGGGACAAGGTTTAAAGATGATGAAGGAGTGATTCATGCAGCGAAGAAATGGCTACATGATCAAGACAAAATCTGGTACGGGCTAGGAATACATGCACTTGTTTCGCGCTGGCATAAAGCCGTACAAATTGATGGGGATTATGTTGAATAATACCGATGTTTACATGACATATCCATGTATATTGTGTATAAATTTCATGCTTTTTGAATAAACAGCTCCTGAGAAAAACGATGTGGTGCATTACTTTCTGAACGCCCCTCGTATATCAACGTGCTTGCTACGTCACGCAACAACGTAACAAAGTAAGATAACAGAGACACAAAAGGGAGAGGGGGGAACGGATGGTATATCTTATTGGAGGAAGAGACAGTCAGATAGCCATGTCCAAGTTGCTCCATCTACGGGACAGGCTGCTTTAATTGCTCACATCCTGTCACACTAGGGCGACTTCAGCTTTATAATACACATATCTTTACACATGCAGCGGCTGTAAGCTAAGTTACAGTAACAGAAGAAGCAGAATCTGCTATGGGACAGCCTTTACATACACAGAGTAGTCTGAGTCTCTGTGCCCATGCTGCCCTGAAACACGTCATAACAGTCAACAAGTTGGCGGAAAGCTCGCGCAACAGTTCGCGTGCTGCTACGTGACCCACAACCTCGTAAATATAAGAAACCCTGACGCTGGACCCATTATAGCTAACTCACTACATAAAAAGCCACGCAAATCACGACTGCCCACCATACTGATTACATTATAACCTTCAAAAACGTGCCAGTGTCAGGCCTTCTCATAAAAAAAGGTCAAGCGCAACCAAAGTGAGCATAGTTCTCATCTTAATAACTTGTACAAGAACTATGAGTAATCTGGCATAGGCGAGCAGAAGTTTGACACAATGACACCTCTCACGCAAAACCAGGTCAGAAAACTACCGCACGGGCAGACATGTGAGAAGACATTATTTCACGCGCTCGAAACACAATGCGGATATTGTATTGAGTAATTTACCGTTTACAAGCATGCCGCTAACAACTTCTCTCAGCTCTAAAGATCCATACAGTATAACTGTTAACACACATATATGACATAAATGCTAATGCTCACTGACAACATAGCACGCGTTTCCCTGGGAGAAATGGTTTTGTCCTTCGTCTATTCTCTGACATGAACACAGCCATCAGGGGTTTATTATACACATTTATACACAGCATGTGGTATGAAAAAAAAACCCCGTGTAGTTCCTGTGGGGTGTGTTTGTAGATGAAGAAAGAATGCGAAATAATGTCCCCTCCGGAATGTCGTAAAAGGCGACTAAAATGAGGGTGTGCGGGGGGGGGGGGGGGGGCGGGGGGGGGGGGGGGGGGGGGGGGGGGGGGGGGGGGGGGGGGGGGGGGGGGGGAATGGCAGCCTCATCATGTAAAGCAAATTGCTACAGACAGAAACCATGGGTGAGTCTATGCTTTGCCTTAGGATTCCCTCAAGGAGGTCATCTGCAGTGATAGCTCTATGTTCTATAAGCAGCGAAGAAAAGATGGATGTATTATGAAAAGAACAACCACAGCAAGATAATAGTACAATTCTATGTCGTAGGACACACTTATGTAAACTTCACAAACACAGAACAGGACGTGTCGGCGAGGCCTCTTCACAGTTAACTTGCTTTGAGTGACAATAAACAGTATGCACATACGCCCCATTATCACGTGATGATTTCCGTCTTTCTTATCGTTGTGAGGCGATAAACGTGTGCGAAAATGGTTGAATAATGCCAGATCTCTTAGTGTTTAATTCAGACAACGGCGACATCGGATCTCTCTTCGAAAAAGTGTTCTCGAAAGTGTCCATGAAATAAAGAACAGAGAAAGGACATATAGCCGTCTCTGGTACCACTCCTAACAAACAACCGCAGACTGACCACCGTTTTCTTTAAATTTATTCAAGTTGACGGCTGAAAGTGTATGAAGAAGAAGAAGCAGTAGGATAAGAAAAGGAAGGAGGAGGAGGAGAGGAGGAGGTTCATAAACTAATGCAGGAGTTCTCAATCGGGTTGTCGCGAGGGATCACGAGACGAGTCGCAAAAACTACATCTTCTTCTTTATATAAGATAATCGTTATCATCACACTTGAGCTACCTAAGGAGTATAGGCCTTCAACAAATTTACGTCAAGACCTGTGTCATCTATTCCAGGTCTTTCGTGTGTGTTTTATTCCTTTCACATATGTCTCCAATTCTCTTCTCCGTGTATTGTTCCATTTGTTTCTACTTCTACACTGAGGTTTCCAGAACAATGACTGCCTGGTAATGCTATCAACAAGTTTCTTCAACGTGTCTCCTGTTCTTCTTCTTCTTCCTCGTTCGTCCTGAAAAGGACGTTGGTTGCGTTGTGTCTGTTTACAGCGGAGCTGCGATATCTGCGCCTTTCGGCCGGCACATCAGACTTCAGCACGGCATTTTTGGGGACCGGGTTTGCCTTCCCTCTTCAATCCCTACTCTCTCAGCCAGACTGCAGTGATGCAGCCTGTTTCCAGGACCACCACGTGGAGGTGGAGAAGGGTCTTGGTCAGCTCTGGTTCGCTGACCCTGACGCAAGCAGTCAAGCTATGGGTCGCTGACTGCATTCTCTATTGCTGCGTCTTTCGGTCCCGTCTCCTGTTCAAAGGCAACGTTTTCTTCTCATCTCTTGTTTCACTGGCACTTGCCTGGTTCTTGTCATCGTTCCACATTAGTGATCTTGTCATACCACTTCGATCTTTCTATTCTGCGCAAGCATCCATTTACAAAATCTCTGACTTCTTTGTTGTTGTTGCTCTACATGTTTCGCAGCTATACAACAGAACTGACGTTAATTTTGAACTGAAGACTCTGAATTTTGTATTGGGATTGTTATGTTACCGTAAGAACTAGACGGAATATAAGTAACAAATCAATTTAATTTAAAATCAAATGGTTCCTAAAATAAGAAATGCAGACTGACTGGCTGAGAGCCTAGTCATCAGAAGCAGGCGAAGACGGCTGACCAATGTTGTCCACTGCGCATGAACTAGTGTCAACATCCGGGTGTAGTTATGGGACTATTTGAACGTAATCGTTCAGCATGAAAACACAAAGGGCTCAACTTTTTATTTTTTTATATTTTAATTCCCATATATTTCCTAAAGCAGTAAATGCCCCTCCCCCCTTTCTTAGTTTGAGATCACTGTTTCACCAACTTTATCTATACTTGTATTGCTGCAAAGATGTATATACGAGTTCGCAACTTGTACGGAAGTCTCTCCAAGTGCAATCTTGACACCATTTGCTGCATTTATAATCATAATCTTTGTCTTTTCCATGTGTATTTTCAGACCCAATTACTGTGACCTCTCATTTTTTGTGCTGCATCTGGTTATGGTTATGAAAAGTCAGGTCATTGGGAATGCGAAAAAGTAGCTTTGATCCTGGGGACATAGCGATTTTAAATGCCGGCGGGAGAGGTCTAGTCAGAAATGTCCCCTAGTTTAAAAAGTCTCTTCTAGGCCCCCCCCCCTTCTCCCCGCAGTCGCCTAAAGATCTACTAAATCATCCACTGGAATCTACTGGTAGATCGAGATAGACCCCCTCAGCCAATCTGTAGCCAATAAGAAGAGAAATGGTGAATAGCTGCCACACTCCCGATCTTATCTCAAACGGTACTGTATGGTGTACTTCACGAATAATTGTCACTTCACGCCTTTATATATTGTATTTATTAGATCAACATCAGGGGATTCCATAATGCCCCATCAGTTTCCAAAGCGACTCTTTGTCCAAAATGTCAAATGCTTTTTCATATTTCATAAATCCAATGTAAACAGGTGAGTTCAAACCCAAACCTTGTTCAATACGCAGGCGCTGTGAGACTATCTGTCTTGTACAGGATCTGGAACTTCTAGTTGTGATTCTGTTTAAATCTGCCTTCTTGTTTTTCCTTTACATTCTTTTTGGTGGTTTCTGTTGCTATCCAAGAATTGTGCTTGAGTTCAAGTTTCCCCAGAACTTCACATCTGACACATTCTTTATCTACTGGCCTTCTGTATTTGTTTCGCTTCATAGGTGTTGAAGCCATTTGCACTTACTTGATATTGCAGCCTAAATTTGCCGCTTGTTTCCTGATACATTAAACTGCTGTCTGTAGCTATGTATTGTTGTATACCTTCTGAGTTTTATCTTTATTCTGGCCAACGGAAGACTGTGATGTGATGCCACATCTGCTCCTCTATATACTTTGACGTCGTATAATGATGATTTGAACTTCTTGTTTAATACACAATGTAGTACCAATATTACCGCTGAGGTTATGTATAAAGTGTGTCGCTATTCAAAAAAAGGTTATGAACCACTGAATAAATCAAAACAGGTGCAAGTAAAATGGGAAAATGGGTGTGTCGGCGTGATTCAGAAAACCAGTGACATGGCAATAACATACTATCACAGACGGTGACAGCATGTTATCACTACCAAAAACACAACCTACTAACACGTTCAGATCTCCCGTACTGAAAACATGTTTGAACTGTAAAGAAAATTAGAAGAAAAAAAAGAGGCACATGCTATTCAAAGAGGATGGCAATTCAACACATCTAAAAGGGACCGACTCTCCGCACTACCAAGAGTCATCAAAATATACATTAACACTTATTTTTAATGGTAACCAGTGAAGTCGAGTAGCATGAAAGCTTTTCGATCCACCATAAGAGCGCGTCATCTTGATAAAAACAAGGAACACTATTCACAAATTGGCGTACAGAAGAAGACTAGAGTGTTAATATGCTGTACAAATAATGAAAATAAGTACAGTCTCTTCTGTTACAATACGTGTCTGTAATGCACGAATTTGTTCATACGCGGTAGATAAATAGGTGAACAAAATTGCCAAAATGCGAAATCGTGTTAGATCATACACGATTTGTCACGAGGTGACTATGCTTAACGCTACCGAGTAACACCTGGGGAATGCGAAAAACGCCATCCAGATGAACGTAGTGATCCACTAAGAAAAAAAATAATTACACATAAACACACAAACATCTCTTGCCCTACGAGTGCATCGCGCTGTACTCCGGGATGTGTGTACTTTTCTTGATAAAAGTATGTGACACAGCATCCCAAACATAAGTAGGCGTTCTGGTTATAAGAATCCAAGTAGTAAACGAAAAAGGATAGCCGTAAGTATTGACGAGAAACTTGAAATATTAAAACGTTTTGAAAGAAACGAGAGAACATGTGATATCGCGACAGCAGCAGGTCTAAAGGGATCCACAATGCTCACCAATAAAGACAACTCTGAGAAAATAAAAGAAACCTGTTTAGCAGAAGTAACTGCGAGTGCGGCAAAGTCTTTTAAAACAAGGCCCCTATTTTCCGCTATTTTTATTGCGAGAAATTCCACATTGCAGTGATTCTTAGGGACACATATACCGCATTAAAGTAGAAAGGACTGTACAGTAAATAGCAGAAACTCGTAATTAAGAAAGAATGGTAACCACTAGACACCAGCCAAGTAGAAGTAAGAGGCACCCCGGAGAATTTACCCTGGTCAACCTGAGTGACGCCATCATCTCGCTGTTAGTGACCGTGTCAAAACAGTCGACCAATAAGTACCCCTTTAAAAATGCTACAATTAGGACTGCCGAGTTCACAACACAGCCGGCAACTAAAGAATTTGGTACCTGAATGATGCAGACATTTTAAAAGACACTATTACCTACAAGTTTTCCTACTAACAAGAACAAGCCGAATAACACCATATCCTTTTTATTACCCAACCTGTGTGGTTCCCATGGGTCGGGGGGGGGGGGGGGAAGAGAGTATTATGACTATGCTCCCTCAGGCATGTCGTAAGAGGCGACTAATATGAGGTTGTGCAAGGGGCTGGTAACCTTATCAAGTAAAATGAGATGCTACAGAAACTACCACTATAAGAGCACGTGAATGATTGGATGCATGTTTCGTGTAAGTGTGCTGCCATCTGCGGTGGTGGCTCCATGCTATATACAAAATGAAAAGATAAAAGAAGATATTTATGAATTAATAAAAGATAAAGGTAATCCCATAGCAGTTAGGGAGTGGAGTGCTAGAGATTTCTCTATACTAGGTCCAGCATCGAGAGGGTGAGTGTTCAGTTCCCTTCCTCGTTGCCTTTTCCTTCCCTAACTCAAGAACAAAGTCAGATACCCATTTGCAGCTGGGTACATTGGAGCGTGGCGACGCCGTGAATCGAACCCGGCACCCTTGTCGCGAGGGTTTCAGCGCTCTAACCACTGTCAATCGGACGCTATGTTAATATTTTCATATAATTCTCAATGTAATGAAAGCCCCTCTAGCCTTTCCTATTCTTATTTTGATATCACTGTCCGCTGCTACAGCTTTTACGATGTTGCTGACAAGATTTCACTTGTTGTAGAGAACCCGCCCCCCACCGGGCAATCTGGCTTTTACTTGCCACACTAGAGAAGGCCACTCTCCAAACCTCCGATGTCTTGCGGGCAGTGTTAGGATGTGCAAGAACATGGACAGGAAGACTCCACAACTTCCCCACTGAAGACACGCCCACGGCGACCGTTGCCTCAATTGATGTGTGTGGTGTACCCGGAAACGGGGCCTCCCAGTACTGAGACACAGTTAATTCCCCGATGTCACTTATCGGTGCAGAGTTGAGAGAGATGGCTGAGCATCACAATCCCCCCTGTGTTGCAGCATGATGAGAACCCAGAATTGCACACTGAGCTTGGGGGGAATCACTTGGGCACCAGACTTAATACTGGCTCTTGACTGGATGGCACGCATACAGGAGATTTCTACAATGGGGGGTTGGCAGGAGGTGGGGTGTGGTGGGTATCTGGAAGTGGCTCTGTGCAGGACGTGAGGATTCCTTGGGAGAGCCCAGAACCAGAGCACAGCATTGTGCAAGCTCTGCATAGTTGGAGAGCCCCCTGGATGACGGGGAATGCACAGTGTGCTACCCCACCTGTCCCCAACTGCTAACTTAGAACCAGAAGTGGGGTCCTCTGTATGCGTGCCAGGCCAGGATAAAATGCCTGGGAAAGAGACTGGAGCTCAGAACTCCCTAACTCAAAGTTGCAGGATGGCAGGAAAGACAGGGCTATTTTGAAGATAATGCAACCATATTTTCACCATACGAGCTCGGACGCCGCCTCGGTAAACAAGGTCCGCGCAGAGCTGTGACACCCCCAGGCTGCTTGCGAATAGTCTACTACTGGGAACATAAACAGATTAGGGATGAGCCCACTCTCCCGTTGAACAGGTGCTAAAGTCATAGATTACTGGGGCCCAGAAGGCGCAACCGGAAACCACAGTATCACGCAACTCGCTTTTTTTTTTTTTCTATGGAGAGTACACCGTCAAATAAATCTCGTACTGGTGCTCGCCCTGTGGAGCTCCACCAGGCAGGTGCAGTGCCGGGCTCTGAGCCTCGACAGAGCCCACCCTCAGCTACTGGAGGACCCTATAGACCGTCTTGTGGAGTCAGCAGACGGCGGAGGAGAACTACTGACCAAAACAAAACAGAAAAAGAGAAACCCAGAGTGCCACTTGTCATGATGCACTGGAATGCAGAGGGAGTGAACAGCAAGCAGGCTGGATACAGCAAAAAGACAGAGCTGGAAGACATCTTGTATGAGAAGCAAGTCAGTGTTTGCTGTATCCAAGAGACTCACTTGAAAGCAGATCAAACCTTTAAAATAAGGGGATATCAATGCTTCAGATCCGACAGAAAAGATAGACGAAAAGGAGGAGTACTTACTCTTGTAAGGAATAACATTCCTGCACACGAAAGGAAAACCTTCATGGATGGAGCAGAATATCAGCTGTTGCAGATAAAGGTAGACAAGATGGAAATAGAACTCCTGAACTATTACTGTCCGAACAACAAACCCCTGAGTCTCAGCTCTATACAGGTACCAGCCACCAACTTTATAGCAGTTGGAGACTTTAATAGCCACTCCCAGAGCTGGGGCTATAACCATCTGGATCACAGAGGGGAAGAGGTTGAAACTTGGCAAGATGATCACTCCCTAATCCTAGTCAATAATGCCACAGATACTCCTACCTTCTACTCCAGAGGATGGCACACAACTTCAACACCAGATCTTGCCTTCTCCACACCAGATATAGCTGGATCTATTAGTAGAGAAGTAGGAGACCAACTAGGGGGAAGCGACCATCGCCCAATCTTTCTTACTGTCCAGAGTGCAACTCGCAGTACAGGCCCAGCCATTACAAGATGGAACTACAAAAAAGCCAACTGGGGTTTATTCAGGCATCAGGTGAACACGCTGCTGTCTACCCTCAAGGTACAGAACAGAGACATTAATGAAGTGGTAAAAGACTTCAACAGATCCATACTACAAGCTGCAAAAGAAACCATTCCCAAAGGATGCCGGCGTAACTACATACCATACTGGTCCAGCACACTCCAAGAACGTCAGGAAGCTATGGACAGGGCTAGAAAGGACGCAGAGTCTCAGCCTTCACTTGAAACTCACAACAAATGGAAAAAGGCTGTAGCAGCGTTTCAGAGAACAAAGCTAGAAGAAAAACGGAAAAGCTGGAGAACTAAAACGGCATCGCTGAACCTTGAGAAAGACGGCAGGAAACTTTGGAGATTAGTCAAGTCTCTAAATGAAGAGCGTTCCTCACCTAGGCAGACTATCACATTGGATGAAGGTGGCAAACTTTTCAGAGGAAAACAAGCTGCAGACTTGTTTGCTAGAAGATACAGTTCAGAAAGCAACTTACCCATTAACATAGAGCATCAGAGAGAGATAAGAAAAGAAATACTGGCAACCATGGGACAGACAGATACTCCTGCCCCAATGAGGGAACCCATCACACTAGGAGAACTACAGAAGGCTATTTCCAAGCTTAAGTTTCAAAAGTCACCCGGCCCCAGGGCCCAGACAAAATCAGGCAACGAAATGCTAGTTAAATCTGAGCTCAGCAGCAAAGACAAAAACTGCTTGAGATATTCAACCACAGCTGGTTGAAAGGAACGGTACCCCAAGTATGGAGAGAAGCCATTCACAATACCCATTACTAAAGAAGGGGAAATGTAAGACCGAGGCTGCAAGTTACCGGCCAATCAGTCTCACAAGCTGTGTTGGGAAGACTATGGAGCGAATAGTCAACCACAGATTGAAATGGTATTTAGAGTCTGAGCAGATCCTGGTGCCGGAACAAGCTGGATTTAGAGAATGCTACAGTATAGAAGACCAAGTTACTTACTTGTCTCATGCAATAGAAGATGCCTTCCAGGAGAAGAAAAAGGTCCTAACGATCTGGGTCGACTTCAAGCAGGCCTTTGACAAGGTGTGGAAAGATGGCCTCATTGCAAAACTTAGGAGAAGTGGAATCCAAGGCAACATGATGAAATGGATCCAGTCATACTTGCATAACAGGAGAACTAGAGTCACTCTTGACGGTCTGCAGAGCAGAAAAGTGTTGCTCCATCAGGGGGTACCTCAAGGAGGAGTAATTTCCCCAACACTCTTCCTTGTTTACTTCAATGACCTGGTGAAAGATCTCCCTGCAGGAGTTAAAGCTGCCTTATATGCAGATGACCTAGTACTCTGGTGCGCTGATGAAAATGTCACCACAGCAAATTATAGAATGCAGCGGGCAGCAGACATGCTAGTGTCATGGGCAGAGAAATGGCTTATCACAATAAACACAGACAAAACCTCACAACACTGTTCTCCCTCGCCCCCAAGGACAAATCAGCTAACATACACCTAGGGACAACCGTGATCAAGGAAGAAAGCTACCCCACCTATCTTGGGGTGACATTTGACCAAAGGCTTACATGGAATAAGCATATTGAAAACGCAGAAGGAAAGGCCCGAAGACGACTAGGCATACTCAGAAAATTAGCAGGTACCAACTGGGGAGCAAATGAACGAAATCTAAAGAAGATTTATAATGGAGTAATAAGACCACACTTCTTGTTTAGCTCAGCAGCATGGTCATCAGCTGCTAACTCACATCTGCAGTCTTTGGACAAGGTGCAAAATCAAGCTCTCAGGCTCATTACAGGAGCCATGAAAACTACACCAATAACAGAGATGCAGAAGGTTGCTGGATTACAGACATTGTCCCATAGAAGAGACAAAAAACCATGATCCAGATGGAAAAGTACAACAGTATGCCAATGCACCCAATGAAGACAAGACTAGATGATCTGGCATTGGGACGTCTAAAGCGTAGCAGCTTTGTGCATCGGGGGAAAAGACTTATAAGACAGCATCAAGAAGACCTATCCATGAAGACAACACCACTGAAGCCCACCCTATACCCTGTACCATGGGAGCAGGCCAGCAGTGCCCTCCAAATTAATACATCAGTCAGTGGTCTCACAAGTGGATGTGAGTATAATGATTGTGGTGAAGTGGGATGTTATAAATATTTATAGGGGACTTAGTGTACTGACTGAGATCAGCTGTGAAGGTATCTATATCTATTAGGAGTAGTGTATTATAGATAACCTTACTTGCTACCACATATCTATATATCTCAGTCAGAATTATTCTGGAATAGTGTGATGACTACGTTAGGTGTCTAGGGTATGTGTATGATGAAGTGTAAGTCACAACAACAGACAGATAAACAATTTAATTTAATCCACTACTCTTGACAACACTGTGACACTCACATACATATAACACTCTATGAGAATATCTTAAGGAGTCACTGATAACTTTTCAAATAACAATATGTATTCATGGTTATCATAAAGGTATATGTGTCCTGATTCAAATACAAAGGAACCAGGAATCACAATCAATTTTAATTACAAGTATATGTACAGACTTTATCAATATGAATATTGTAGTGACATATATTATTAAACTATCCTATGTGTGTCAGTTGTGTAGTGGTAATATGAGGTAATACTGGTTTTGTTTTGTTCAAGCTCTGTTGGTATTTGTCATCATGACTTCAATAGTTTGTCTTTTGGGACTATTATTGGAGATGTTCTCAGTTCCTGATATTAAGACAATTAAATTCCCCTCTGAATGTTATTTTTACAAAGTCATTTCAAGATGAGGGGACATAATGTTGAGCTCAGCTGGCCAAATCAGCTTATCTTGCGTGATGGCGGCAGGGAAGGACTCCTCTGCTCGAATTCTCCTCTGGGCTCTGGAGACACCTCACTGATAGCTAAATGGACCAAGGAGTATGCTGTCCGACTCTGGATTCAGCAAAGCTCTGACCAGGTGCTGCTCAGTACCATCAAGACCACGGTCCCCCAATTTCATGGAAATAAACACAGATACGTTGATTAGCAATGAATTCTGGCACAATTACTGGCACAAATTCCCATCTGCTTATGTTCCAGGCTTTTATTTAACACAAATATGAGCTGGCTTCAACGCACTGTTGCTTTATCAAGATTATTTGCACTAGTGGTCTCGAACTAACGCTCCTAAGTGAGTATATCAGCGAGTCTAGCCAATGAGGCCACGTTTCGACAAGTGTTTGAAAAAATGTTACCTTTTCACGTCTCCCTAACAACGAAAGATAGTATTTATAGCCCGACCAATCGTGGTTAGTCTTTCATTTGTTGCGCTCCAATCAATTTGGAGTTTACATGGTAGGCTAATTCTGTAACGTAAGATTTTTTTCAAACACGTTATAAAAAAATTTTATGAGCAGAAATGATTCCATGCTGTCAGGCATCCCCACTATTTTATTTTGGGTATAATTTATTAATTCCTGGACTATTTGCGTAACGTTTTACATATTCTTTGTCAGCAAGCCCTAAGGAACCCAAATATCCAAATTTAAAAGAGCTACGTGGCTGCGTTCAAAATATGTATTTTCTACCTCCTGTTTCGAAGATGTGCTGTCTGGGTACTGTTATGTTTTCAACCGTAAACCCATCTAATGTTATCTTTTCTAATAAGAGTTTTTCAGGATTTATAAACCTAACTCTGGGATGGGTAATGTATTTTATCACTGTCCGTCTGAAAAAAAGTTAGTGCATGTAGTCTTACACGCGTGATGGCAGCATTTGTGTATCGCGCGAAGCGTGTTTAGTGTTCGGCTTTCTGCCTCTCCCTTCTCGCTATCCTTTTGTCCATCTGTCTTTTGATCTTGGTAACATAGTGTAGAAAAAGACATGAATGGAATTTAAAATTTAGGTCAACTTGCATATTTCAAGGTTTTTCTTAGAAAGGCAGCACATTTTATTGTGTGTTTGGGAAACGCGTGTATGTTGCAGAAGGCCTTTAATATCAACGTGAAACGTTACAATTTGCATACGCAGTAGAAAACAAGGGGATTTCGCGTACAGTCATTGTGACAGCACTGTTCTTTACCATTCTTCTTCCTTTATTTATTATATGTATTTATTAGGCTTTATATTTACTTGATAATTTATATATGTGGATTAGAATATTCCACGACAATGATCTGCAAAAACGAACTGCTACATTGAGTATGATCCAAGAAAGCTATCCCGATCAATCATGGATACATGCCTATACAGATGGATCAGCAACTAATGCTGTTAGGAATGGAGGTGCCGTTATCTTTATCTCATATCCTGACAACCACTATGAGACTAGGCACATTCCCACTGGTAAATTCTGTTCCAACTATACAGCTGAGGTTCAAGCTCTAGAGCAAGCTGCAAATATGATTTATAACACCAACTCTGACTGCCACCAGGTAGTCATCCTCACAGATGCATCACTGCCTTTTCTCTGTTGTAGCAAATTTAATTTTTGCTGGGGAGGTTAAGATGTTATACCTAACAAGAAAGATAGTTGTGTCTGTGGTAACTGTGTGAGGTCAAGCACATGTAGGTCCCTGACTATAAAAAGAATGATGATGATGATGATATATTGTATCAGGGAACCTAACGCTACATCCCTAGATCTCACACAGTCCGTATTTTGATTCTAGTGGCTGGTGTATGATGTCTCTAGTGTCTAGGGGTGAAATGAAGATGACGGTTCATCAACACAATACACTTTAACTCACTAAAAGAAAATGAATAAGAAGGTGGTTGAAGTTTTCTTTTAAAATTTGAATGTTTTTTTTTCTTTATACAATTTAATCTGCCTGTCCCGCCAACTTCTTTTGGACAGGTCTTTGAAAATGAGGAAATATATTTACATATAATGATTTAACTAAAAATATGGACTCTTGGTCCTATGAATATATGTTAATATAGAGTTCCTGTAGGTGTATTCACATACTAATACTTTAATAGTTGCTAGTGATTGTCATTTGTTATGAGGAGCTGTTGTTTTCATCAAGCCCCATATAATTCAATGTTATTTTGATAGGAACTAGTTTCTTAGGATGAAATGTCAGAGGTCCCAGCTGATAACTTGTCACCTGGGATTCTTGGTAGATCGAATATAAGTCAGTATATCAATGCAGAGACAATGTAGATCAGCACCCACATGTAAGCTCCTTCAGGCTATCAGCTGACAGCTTAAACTTTATAATGGAGACTTTACACCCACTCATCAGGTTTCCTGTCACCGGATGGTAAAAGGAAATAAAAACTCTGCAATAAAAAGACACCCTGGCCTTTTCAACCTGATCACAACTTCCTATCCCTATATATATACATGACAGTATGGGGTCAGCCTCTTGTGCATTCATGTGCATCAGCCCCTAATTTATGACTCACACCCTTCTGTGACCACACCACAGGTCCCTATGGCAGATACGCCACTGTACTTTTACATAGTTTGCTTCAATGCAATAATGTGGAGTAACCACATCTCCTTTTATATGTTTTTTTTCTTTTCTTTTCTAACTTATAAACGCTCTAAGCATGTTGAAAAGTGTTCATAGAACACAGAGGCTTCCTAACATTTCCAATACAAAATATTAATACAAAATCATAATAATATGCAACAGTCAAATACAGTTCAATGTGAGGACTCAATAATGTTTGCTTCCGGCATGTCCTTCACTTTTCCACAGCAGTATCTGACTTTTTCAGTTTTAATCAAGCATGTAAATACATAAAGCATTCTTACCACTAGTTCAAAGAAATATGTCACAAATAACGTTGACTGGCAAAGAATATGGCCTCAGTTTTGCTCTGCCCCGTCCAGATAGTGAATTAGTATTTAATTTTACAAGTTATCACATCTGATCTCAACGTAGTTGTTTTAATAAAATGTTCTAGTCAAATAGCCACGAGACCACTATGCCTCTTGCCAATATCTATTAGAGCCAACCAATGAAAGCAGGCACTACTACAACTTTTTGAATTTAGTTTGAAAAAACAAAACAATTCCAAACAAACTATGTGCCTCGTAGTCCATTGGTCAGTCTGCATTAGTTATACCAATAGAAAAAGATGTTTCGTTTTAGTTAACATTTTTCCTATCTCTCCCCTTTTACTCCTATACTCTTATACCAACTAATAGAATTTGAATTACTACAATGCCTCTTTTTTTTAAACTAGCGTCCCCAATAACGTTATGTGTAACGAGCAAGAACAACAGTCTGTCCGGTCAAGCGTTCGTAGACATTTAGTATTTTCTCAATAACTTGGCTAATACTTGGACTAACATATTTTTTTAAACATTTTTGCTCAGGGGACTCTAAGCTATACTACCATATGATTTTTATGGTCAGTTTCAGTATGGTTTAGATTTTCAATTTTGTCACTGTCAATCGTCAAATATAAATTTTACACAAGTCGGCCATCTTCCCCCCGCCTCTAACATTTTCCTCACTATTCAAATAAACCAACTAGTTTGAGTGACGTCAGAATATTACCGCTAGGAGGAAATGAAAAATTGTCTGCGTGTTTGCCTCTGCTGGCTTTGCCCACAGCGTGTATATATTAAAGAGACCGCTTGCAGAGCGAAGAGGGGTTTTCAAACTTTGGTAGTGTTTTGCGTTAATTATTACAATCGCCTCATTAATATCTGTCAACATTACCTTTGTTGACAAAAGTAATGGCTGCCTTGTACAGTAAGCACACACATTTCTCGTTCGCTTCAGTGAAAACACACACACAAATTCCCTTTCACTGTGAAAATAATAATAGGTGTTTGCGTTTTGTTTGCACTCATTCTGACAAAATTTCAGACATAAACATAACTTAATATTGTGCACACAGGCGCACGTTGAACACTCGTTACAAGTAACATACACTCGATCGCGAAATTAATTCTACATTGAAGACACGAAGAGTAAAAACGTGCCTGAAATGCGCTCAAGACAAAAACATGCTTAGGCCGAACAATTCAAACCATTTATAAGCCCAAACAATGCAACTGTTATCTTTGCAGGATCACCTGTTTCCTGCAGTCCCATCAACAGAGCGGTAGAAATTTCAGTTATCTTTGCAGGATCATCTGTTTCCTGCAGTCCCATCAACAGAGCGGTAGAAAATTCAAACTAAATAAAGCTTTGGCGATGGTTAACTTCACTTCAAAGAAACGATCCCGGTCATATTTTTATGCAGCTGACTAATACAGTGAATTTTAGTGTGTCGTGTGGGGTTTCACGGGGAGCATGGGAAAGTATCCTTAATCCCGAGGACACCGCACTGTTAAATGTCGGCGGGGGAGGACGAGTCCGAAACTTCTCTGTGTTAAAAATTCTTCATAGCGGGTAGGTAGCATAGGAGCTGTGGGGATCTACTGCAGAAACACTGAGCTCTCTAACGACCTATCTTGATAAAGTTATATATGTAGAGTAAGGCGGAAAATCGATTTCAATTTTAAAATGAACAGTTTTCAAATATCTGTCAACATTACCTTTGTTGACAAAAGTAATGGCTGCCTTGTACAGTAAGCACACACATTTCTCGTTCGCTTCAGTGAAAACACACACACAAATTCCCTTTCACTGTGAAAATAATAATAGGTGTTTGCGTTTTGTTTGCACTCATTCTGACAAAATTTCAGACATAAACATAACTTAATATTGTGCACACAGGCGCACGTTGAACACTCGTTACAAGTAACATACACTCGATCGCGAAATTAATTCTACATTGAAGACACGAAGAGTAAAAACGTGCCTGAAATGCGCTCAAGACAAAAACATGCTTAGGCCGAACAATTCAAACCATTTATAAGCCCAAACAATGCAACTGTTATCTTTGCAGGATCATCTGTTTCCTGCAGTCCCATCAACAGAGCGGTAGAAATTTCAGTTATCTTTGCAGGATCATCTGTTTCCTGCAGTCCCATCAACAGAGCGGTAGAAAATTCAAACTAAATAAAGCTTTGGCGATGGTTAACTTCACTTCAAAGAAACGATCCCGGTCATATTTTTATGCAGCTGACTAATACAGTGAATTTTAGTGTGTGGGGTTTCACGGGGAGCATGGGAAAGTATCCTTAATCCCGAGGACACCGCACTGTTAAATGTCGGCGGGGGAGGACGAGTCCGAAACTTCTCTGTGTTAAAAATTCTTCCCCCCCCCCCCCCAATTCCGTGACTTAGAGAACTAACTAATATTCTCAAGTGATTTACCGGTACAGAGCAATCGGCCGACCCCTAATCTACATCATCCGTCTACTGAATTCCATTTTCTGAAATTATAATAAGCGGCATCTGCCCCACTCCAGCTCTTTTATCTCAACGGGTTTTGTAAGTTCATTTATGAAGAATTCTGCATTTAACGTCTATATATTTTCATTTACTTTTTTAGTTTAATAAACTTATGAAGGACTACACAGTGCTTCACCAGTTTGCTAAGCGGTTCTCTGCCTACACTACCGAAGATACTTCGCAAATCTAATGTAAAGTAGTGAATTCAGTGTGATTCACCTAATGCCAGTTGGTCCAATGGTATAATTGATCTTGGCCTATAAGATAGATAGCAGCTGCCTTAACTGAGAGATCAGATGCATTTCGCTTGGGAGCATGGGCATCAAACCAATGTGCATTTGAATGTCAAAAGTGGATGGCTCCGGCATGAATGTAAAAACTCCATAAATCGAAGCTTCAGGAAATGGCGTGGATCTACTGTCCTGGTCATGCAGGGGGTACACAACAATGAAAAAGCTGACAGACTAGCTTCAACAGCACACAAAGAAGGTTCACTGAATATGGATTAGGGAGACATACCGAGGGCAATCGCCTATTACTGAACGACACTGAAATCGATGAATCATCAAGGTTAAGATTACTTGAATTTGGCATCAAATAGGGATGGACGTATGAGAGGATGCATCCGGCGTGTATACAACCAGCGTGCAACAGGAACGATTAGTATTCATACCCTTCAACACTGAGCACCTATGGGTTTGCCCGGAGTGCAGGACGTCGATTCTGATCATGATTCATTTAACGTTACCAATGGTCTAATGTTGGTTAGTCCAATGGTACGTCTGTTTCCAGTGTGTATTAGTACAAAGATATGGCTGTTTCAAAGCGGATTCATCAATGAAACAATTGGTCCACTGTTATTGATACAATGTTACTGTTGTTCGGAAGTAACATCACTGTACTCCGGGCAAACCCACAGGTGCTCAGTCTCCCTCAGCAAATGTTTAAAAGTTTGGTTTTTAAGGACTATCTTCATTGCACACGGACAACTCCATCAGTGCTCCGATCTCCTCCATTAGATCACACAAGGAGGATCTCAGCGCATTGCACGAACTCCATAGCACCAGCGAGAATCCCAATGTGTGTATATAATGTATAGGAATCACATATTCTATAAATATTTTTGTGGTGGGTAGGTTTCCTAATTTTTAAATTTTGCCAGGGCAGCGGCCTGATAAGCCTACTCTTTACGATTTCCAACTGCCGTGGGATGTTTAACGTGCGCAACTTGCACACAAATTCTATCGAAATTGTCTCTTTTCACACAACATGCCTAAGAAAAATTCTCCGAATCTTTTGGCCGAAAACCATCACCAATCAAGATCTGCTTACTCGGAGCAAGCAAGAGGACATGCACACCATCATAGCTGGCAGACGCTGGAGCTGGGTTGGCCATGTCCTCAGAAGAGACCCCGATGCCATCACAAGAACAGCTATTATGCTATGGACCCTGAAGGAAAACGAAAGAGAGGCCGACCAAAAACAACTTGGCGGAGGACTGTGGAGGCTGAGATGCAAAGAATGAACCAGAGTTGGGGCACTGTACGAAGTTTGGCCGCCGACCGAGCAAAGTGGAATCAATTTGTTGTTGCCCTATAAGACGCTACCAGGCGTAATGGCCACTGACTGCTTTGACGGTCGGCGGCTAAGGATCAAAGAAGAAAAGAAGAGAAGAACTTGCACACGGGACCTCCTATTTTTTCGCCCTTATCCGAGAAGGCTAGGCATCCGATCTCACTACCCATGAGACCAGGGTGGAATATGACGTAATTAGGACCATTGGTTCTGAAAAAAAAAATTTCAATAAATTATAATCTCTCATCTGGGATTAGAACCCGGTCCCTCTTGAATACGAGGCGGACGCCATACCTCTGAGCCACTGCGACCCCCTTAAAAAAAAAAAAAGGTTTAAAGGTATGAATGCTGATTGTCCTAGTAACTCAATGGTTGAAGACACGCCTGGCCCACACTTTCATGTGTCCGTATCTGGTAGCTTTATTCTTGGTGTGGAATTCCAGCAGTGAGTCGTTTTGATTCATTGATTGTAGTGTCAGTCTCTAACAGGCAAACATTAACTGTCCTTATTATCTCTCCCTTATCCATATCCAGTGTCCCCACTATGGGTGCTCTCGAGGCTAGTTTGTCAGCTCTCTCATTGCTGCATGGACCTTCCGAAGCATGGATTGAGAATACGATACAATAACTACCCTGGTTAATGCAGTTTCAGACAGTCATCTCAGGGCTGCAGTAAGCTGGCTCTACCTCTTGTCTCGTGCTGGAGGTTGTTGTCATGTAAGCTCCGCTATGTTGAATGACAACTTTATCTAGCCGAGAAGCTCCATCCTGACTCCTTACCACGGAGAACAGACCCATCAGTTAATGGGTGAATGTTAAAATTAACATACAGAACATGTCTGATAGTAAACAATGTCCGTGTATAGAACATTACGTTGCAGAATGTGTGCTAACTAGGAAGCGTGTAAACAAGCACACTGCAGGCGAGATAATATTATTACACTTCCTGAGATTAAGTGATATTAAACACAACAATCACTTAAAAAAACACACAGCCACAATATAAGGTTCTATTACAATATGCAGACTTATCCCACGAGAGAACTTCGTAACCGTATGTTAACACATGTGGATTATGTAGCCAAAAACGAGGGCATCATAAATATGGCAAAACAACAAAAACCCTAACTGTGACCTCACAGATGCACTGTGACCTCACAAACTGAGACAAATTTGATGGCAACTGAAGCATACAGGAACATCAACAGTGGCAAAATGGAAACTGGGTGTGGTGAAAAGATAGGAAACTCTTTACAGAGCGATACAACAGGAAGCAATCTGATCATCAGAAGGAGTCCCCCCGTCCGACAAGCGTTTCGGCCCTACATACTCCTTTACACTCTAAGGGGGGCGGGCCCACTTGGGTCATGACTCCCAAGCGTCTCAGCCTCCTGTTGTCTTGTATCGAAAATGAACCCATTTCACTTATGGTAGCAACTTTAATCCACCACTCCGCCAGCCGTGGAGGCAATTGTGAAAGTAACAAAGAGAAGACAAACTATTCCGTTCGCTCCGTAGCACATCACAACTACGGACACACACTGAGTCACCTGCACGAAGCCGACGAGACTTGACACTGCGCGCTAGCCACTGAAATTCTTCCTGACACCCCTTATAGTATACATCGCCTGTCGCCTCTCAGCCACAGCCCTTTCACTAGTACACCTAAAAACTCAGCGTATTGTGGATTTAGAAAAATTCCTGGTGTTTTCTGTACCGCAGCGTTTAATGTCACGATTTCCATTGCCCACTGCGGTTGTTCCACAGCCAGCCTGATTGCCTTTTCGGCAGTTTCACTAAGCCCCTTCAGTGCCCTTGTTCTCGTCTGTCTTTTCAGCCCCCACAGTTTCAATAGATCATACACTGATGCAGCCACAAGCCCTCTTGCGCCCACTTCAACAGCCATGACCCTTGCAGTGAACCCATCGTGTCTCAGATCCGCGGCCAGATCACTATACTTGGCCGCTTTGAACGAATGTTGCTCGTCTAATCTGGATTCAAATGGCACGGTCAGTTCAATCAGTATGACCTGAAGCGTTGCTGAAGAATGAAGCACTATATCCGGCCGTCTCCGCGATTTTCTGATACTCTCTGGATATGCCCCTCGTCCAGATAGGTCTACCGCCATCTCCCAGTCGTTTGCACAGTCAAGAAGAGATGGTAAACTGCTACCAGGTTTACTCGGTTTGGGGTGTGCTGACTTTCCTGCCCTCAGAAAGTATGTATTTGCGGTGCTCGGACTGGGTTTGCTATTCGCCTTCATCCTTGCCAGATCTAGTGTCGCAGCAAGCTCATTTAGCACTTTGTTATGGCGCCAAGTGTATCGCCCTTGCCCTAATGACACCTTACACGCTGAGAGCACGTGTTCGAGTGTCTGCCTCCCCTGGCACAGGGGGCACTGCTCATCATCCGACTTTCCCCATTTCACAAGGTTGGTGGCCGATGGTAGCTGGTCATACATTGATCTAACAACGAAGCTGAGCCTAAGAGGTGCCATATGCCATATATTATTTCATGTCAAGGACCTCTGCAGGGCTCCTTCCCATGTAGTCCATTGGCCTTGTTGGACCTGCTGCACTGCTTTTTGCAACCTCTTATCATTCTCAGCTCCTCGTATCTCCTGAACTACCATGTCTCTGCGCTCCCTGCTTGATGCCTTGGACCACCAGTGGATGTCTCCATGACCAAATCCCCATCTATTCGTTTGTGTGTATCCGATTACCTCCCTCAGTTTGAGTGATTCTTGGGCAGCATCAACAGCTTCTTCCACTCTCCACTTCCTTCCCGTTTTCAGTGTGGGCTGAATGGACTTAACCACGTCATCAGCTGACTCGCGTAGCATCATTGCAAGCCTTGCCTTTCCAACTTTGTACTCTTCAACAACTGACTTGAAAGGAAACAGAAGTTTTGACTTTTTGCAGTACAGTGCTACATCTGACAGGCCTGGTGGTACCCCTAGCCACTTTCTCATGAACTTGTTGACCTTCTGCCCTATAGCCTCCACTGTACTTGTGCTTATTTCATATATATAAGCAGTGGCCACAGCAACTTCGGTATCAGCATGAACTGGAGGCACCACAGTTTGAACTTGTTCCGGAGTCTGCTTTGGTCTATGATCTGTAGCCCTCTGTCTGCCATTTTTATTGTCTGTTGCACTGCCTTCGAGTCTTTTAATGAGGCATCGTACACCCTGCCAAGACTTTTAACAGGTTCCTCAATGACAGTAGGGATTCTTTGGTTGGAAACCATGAATATGTCCTCTGCTATCTTCCCTTTCCTGACTGATAGGCTTCTCGACTTCTTGGGTTTGAAGCTCATTCTGCACCAGCTGACTAGTTCATCCAGGCGTTCTAACATCCTCCGGGCCTGATGTTCATCTGATGTCAGAATTGTTGTGTCATCCATGAATGCTTTGAGCGGTGGCATGTGACACATTCCACCGAGCTTTGGACCTATAGCCATTCCTTCAGCCGCATTGAGGATTACCTGCATAGCCATCACGAATAGTATCGGAGAGATGGTACACCCCATTGCAATTCCAACTTCAAGGCCAATCCACTTCGTTGTGTACTCTCTGGTTGAAAATCTGACAGCAAACCCTGCGAAATACAGCTTCAGCATTGCTGCAATCTCTTGTGGAACATGATACATTTCTAGGGCCTGCCACAACATCTGGTGTGGAACGGATCCATAAGCATTCGCTAGATCCAACCAGATTACATGGAGGTTTTTTTCTGTCAGACTTTGCCTTTTGGATTGCTTCCCAGATCATTGTGGCATGCTCTAGACATCCTGGTGTACCTGGGATACCTCCTTTCTGAATGGTAGTGTCAATGTACCCATTTGCCAGGAGGTATGTAGTGAGTCTTTTCGCCATCACTGAGAAGAATATCTTCCCTTCCACATTGAGTAGTGAGATTGGCCTGAACTGACTGATGTCTGTGGAATTTTGCTCCTTCGGGATGTAGACTCTGTTCACCTTTCTCCATTCCTTGCTTACGAGCTGGGTTTTCCACGCATTGTTCAGTAAACGGAGCAGTCGTTTGAGCACTTCAGGGCATCTCTTATACACCACATATGGAACACCATTAGGACCTGGAGCTGACTTGCACCGAGCTTTCTGGACAATGCTTTCTACCTCTTGCACCGTTGGGGGCTTGGTGTTAAATTCAGCTCCTGGCTTACTCGGCCATTTAAGGCCTGCCATGCTGCTGAGCGGCTCATCTCTGTGACCATCTGAATATGTCATTCTAAGGTGTTCTTCCAGGTCTTCTTTCTTGATGTTTAGCGTACCCAACTGTGGCTGCTCAAACAGTTCTTTGGCAAACTTGAAGGGCTCCCTGAAGAATCTTTCCCTATCCCTTCGAGTCTTCCTTCTCTTCCTGCACAACCTTTCTGCTCTACAAAGGGCATTATGTTGGCCTTTCAGGTGCTCCCACACCTGTCGTAACCCTTCCTTCTCTGTGGCAACTGCGTTCTTGAAAAGTTTTCGGGCATGCTTCTTCTGTTTCCTGATTTCTTCTATTTTAATTTGTCTTCTACTTATTCGTGGTGGGTTACTTTCCCTTGCCTCCCTCACTCCGAAAACTTTGCGACAGTGCAGATATATTATGTCGCCGAAGATTTCCAGCTTCTTCTCCAAAGTTATCTGCTTCAGGTTGTTATCCAACTCTTTTGCCAAGGCTTCGTCCAGCTGTTCCCAAAGCCTTTTTGCACTGGCAGGTGGAAACTTGATTGCATCTCTCTTCCCGTCCAAGAAGTGTGTGAGATCATCATCAGGCAGATCAACTTGAATGTACTCAGCACTGTGGATTGACTCCTGGCTGCGTTCTTCTAACGTCTTATCCGTCGAGACAGAGCGCTGTTGATCTCCCCCAGATGACCTCCCACACCCCTTTTTCGTTCGGTGGATTTTCATTCCTCTCTGAGTAGAAAAGCATCTACTGGCATGAAAGAAGGAAGAAAAGCTCACAGAGACAAACCTTTTAGCTTAGTGCTGATGTCAGCCTTATCTGCTATGATAGAAAGTGCTATGCCAGAAAAAAAGCCATTTTACGTCTTAGCTATTCTGACACTTGGCGTGAACCCAAGCAGGTGAACTGGTTCAGCGTGCCTTCTAGATGAAGTAAATAAGAATAAAGCACCAGTGAAATAAGAGAAGAAGCACCCTGGCGATGGATAGAACACACATTGAGGAGACCTGCAGACAGCATTACAAAACAGTCTTTGTTCTGGAATCCCCAGGGTAAGAGAGGTAGAGTGGGACCAAGGAACACATGGAGAAGAGAACTGGAGACAGATATGAATGGGGTGAAGAAGACATGGAAAGACTTTGAGCGGATGTCACGTGACAGGAAGACTTGGCATGTTTGCTGAAGGCTTATGCTCCTTGGGGAGCTGAAAGGTGATGATGATGATGAAGACCATGAGAAAATAATGGACTGAAGGAAGAGATTTAGCTTAATTTTGTGCACCGAATTCTTGCTTTCAATCAAGAAGCAGAGGGTAATTTTTTAAATCTAACTTGTTATGGGCTTGGGGTAAGCTCGTTCAACACTACATGGAACAACTTTCAAGTGACCTAATAAACTTCTGTCTGCCAAAAGGCTCTGATGTTTTCAACATTTTTAATGAATCTTTCAACAGTCAAGACTTGCATATTTCCATGCACTTATATTACACTCCCAATAGGTCACAATAATAGCCATTCTGAGAAAGCCATTTCACATCAAACACATGCTGTTCAGCTGTACAGAGATATCCTGTTACAGTCTGCTGAGCTTACACTAAAGGCAGCACAACAATAGCTCTCTTTCATGCAGTTTATGGCAGCATATTTATTCATATGGCTGTATTCCGCTCTACCTGTGTTCCAGTCTTAACTTATGGATGCGAGTCATGGGCAATGACTACAACCCACAAAGCCAGCTCTAAACCTTAGAAATGAGGTATTTGAGGAAGGTGATTGAAGTAACAAAAAGAGCCATGGTCAGCAATCAAACGATATGTCATGGCCTCAGAACCCAACCCCTGCAGACCCAATCGAAACAGTCCAAACTATGATGGTTTGGCCATGTCTGCAGAATAAGAGAAGATCAGTTGTCTCGACCAATATAAGAAATCAACAGCTGTATGACGAAGCAGATACAGAAGACCACTGGCAACAAGTTTAAAATATATGGAACAAGACACCTAGAGAGGTACTGGGAAAAAGAGAACATCAGCACAAAGCATGGATAACAACAGAAACCATATACAAGATAGAAGACAGGAAAAACAAGAAAGCAGATTTAAACAGAAGCAAAACCAGAAGCTCCAAAGCTAAGGCTCATGAAGTGTACATAGAAGCAAATAAAGAAGAAGAAACCTCAAAAGAGACAAGAGGAAGTATATCAAAGAGTTGGCAAGGGAAGCAGAGGAAGCTGCAGCCAAAGGAAATATAAGGGACTTGTACAACAACACAAAGAAGCTAACAGGGAAGTATAAGCAAGCAAATGGCCCCATCAAAGATAAGAATGGAAAATTGCTTACAAGAACAAATGAAGATATGGACAAAACATTTTGAGGAACTTCTCAACAGACCAGCTCTAATAAATCCCCCAGACATCCAGCAAGCAGAAGAGGAGCTACAAATCAACTGTGAGCGACCAGGTAGAGAAGAAATAAGGAAAGTCACAAAGCTTCTGAAAGATGGAAAAGCAGCTGATCCATAAGGCAGTCCAGCAGAGGCCATCAAACCAAATATTGATACCTCTACAGAGATATTTTACAAACTACTTGGCAAAGTCTGTGAGAGAGAAGAAATATCAACAAAATGGAAGGAGGGTTATCTAGTCAAGTTACCTAAGACAGAAATTTACAAGACTGCACAAATTATAGAAAAATAATGTTACTATCAATGCCAGGAAAAAGTATTAAACAGAATAATCCTTGAGAGGTTAAAAGAGTCCATAAAAAATACAATGAGAGATGAACAAGCAGGTGGTTTTCGACAGATAGCCACATTGAGAATAATAGTTGAACAAAGTCTGGAATGGAATTCATTGCTACACACTGGATTTGTGGACTATGAAAAGGCATTTGACAGTGTAGACAGGGAATCACTTTGAAAATTGATGACGCATTATGGAGTTCCCATGAAGATCATTAACTTAATAAAGAAGACTGGTGAAGACATAACATGCAAACTTCTTCATGGACAACTTACAGAACCGTCTAGAATAAGAACTGGAGTGCGATAGGGATGCCTCTTGTCTTCATTTCTTTTCCTACTAGCAATAGATTGGGTTATGAAACCATCGACATCACACAACAGAAATGGAATCCAGTGGAATCTGACTAAACAGCTTGATGATCTAGATTTTGCAGATGACTTGGCTCTTCTGTCCCATAACCATAATCAGAAGCAAGACAAAATGAAAATACTCGATGAGAGGTCACAAGTGGGTCTGAAAGTACACAAGGAAAAGACAAAGATGATGAGAATAAATGCAAGAAATGATAACAAGGTTGAACTTGAAGAAACACCACTAAAAGATGTAGAATCGTACACATATCTTGGCAGCAATATAGACAAAGTTGGAGGGACAGACAGTGATATCAAAATAAGAATACAAAAGGCAAGGGGAGCTTTCATTGCATTGGGTAACATATGGAGATCAAGAGAAATCAAGTCCAACACAAAAATAAGAATCTTCAACTCAAATTGTCAAAGTCAGTCCTATTGCAAGGCTCTGAAACATGGACAACAAAAACAACAAGAAAGTTACAGACATTAATAAATGGATGCTTGCATAGAATAGAAGGATTACAATGGTATGACAAAGTAACAAATGTGGAACTGATGACAAGAACCAGACAGGTGCCAGCGGAGCAAGAGATGAGAAGAGAATGCTGGCAATGGATGGGACACATATTGAGGAAACCTGTTGATAGCACTGCAGGGCAGTCCTTGTTCTGGAGTCCCCAGGGAAAGAAAGGCAGAGATAGACCAAAGGGCACATCTACAGGAGAGCTGAAGACAGAAGTGAAACTGATTAGGAGGGCGTGGAAAGAACCTGAGCTATCGGGGCATGATAGTAGGACTTGGCATGTGTTTGTTGGGGGGCATGTGCTCCTTGGGGAGCTAAATGGTATTGATTGATTGAAGATACAGGGATCCAGACCTAAAGGATGACGCAGAGTTTGCTGGGAGGACAACATTAGACAACCTCTGAAGGACCAAGGACTAGATTGGAACCAGGTCAGGAGGAAGACAGCCAACAGGATAGTATGGCGCTCTCTTTCAGTAGCAATCTGTTTTCCATGATGATGTGGCCAGTTTTATACACTGCTTCATATTATAATCAACTCTTACAACCTGACAGTGCAGCAGTTCTATTCTTTCTGTTTTCTCAGAGACCCCGGGACTACTTGGGACATCATATTTAGTCATGTATAAAATAGTCATCAACGAACCTATTACATGACAGAGTATGAATCTCCAACTTCAAGGACAAACACACATCTGCTGATAGACAGCAAAAGAATGCAATGAATGTTAGCAACACAGAAAATGGGAGACAACGTTGGGGTTTAAACAGTAACAAGTGTGTACTGACCTGCCTGAGAATGTAAATAATCTCTCCAGCAATAAAGCTGAGTTCTCCATTCTGCTCATCTCCATCAAAATCATACACACAATTTGCCTGGACAGAAAAGGAAAACAAATATTAAAAAATACCTGAACATGCAATAAAAAACCTGTACTTTCAGTGGGGACTAAAGAAGAATATTTCAATATGGAACACAGAAGCAAAGTAACTATAACAATTGAATCGCCTAAATCATACCCCACAGACTGTCTTGTAGCTGAAGGGTCAAAATAATAATCATCATGACCCTTATTGTCCTTGTCATTCTGTCTGAAGCATGGAGCCACTAGTCTACTGCAGCTGGCCCCCTTGCTGAAAGCCTGCACAAAACATTCCCTTGCAGTAGTGATTTCTGTAGCAATTTCTTTTACACGATAGGGCGGCCAGCCTCCTGCGGAACCTCATATTAATCACCTTGTTCGACATACCAAGAAAACCAACATATATCACTTTAAAAAAAAAAAAAAAACTCGGCAAGACTGATAAAATGTTCATTCTACAGCCACAGCAACAATCAGATCAGTTATTAAATGTCCTTTTCAGCTACCTTTGCAAGAGAAAAAACCACACTTTCTCTATATCTTTCATCTTCTTCATTATGATCTGATGTGCTTGTATTCCCTGCAAGATATTAATGACACTGAAGACTTGTATTCCCTGCAAGATATTAATGACACTGAAGATTTGTATTCCCTGCAAGTATTAATGACACTGACGACAAAATGAACATGTAAAGACTGGAATGTACGGGTCGATTTTTTGTACACGCTAGTTAACATGCTCTGCGTGATGAGAGAATTTTTAGTCGGGGGTTGTTGCGGAGTAATGTTTAAACTGTTACCCAACTAGTTGTTTCTTTATTTTTAAAAAATTTGATAAGGAATCGGGTCGAAGGTTCTATGATATTGTTTTGGGGGGAAAGGCAGATGAATTCTGCTCACATCTCAAGCTGCGAGTTCGCGCTTGAATGAATTGTACTGAGCTGTTTTAAGCAGCTGATTTTTCGTGACAGTACTTTGCTGGTAGAGCTTGGAAATGGCCATTTTACCATTTCTCTAGTGTGTTCCAGTATATATCCTTTTGTGAAAGGAATATTTGATAATTGCAGAAGGTACTTTATTGAAGATATTATGAGGCCACGGATTGTACAGGCCATTATTCTATATTCATATTCCTGTGAGGGATTGTTTTGCAGATAGATAGTGTGTTGAAGAGAATGTTGTTTTCTCCCAGGGAACTTGTTATTCAAAGCCACGGATCTCATTGGCTTGTTAATGCATTGTATTCATATTGATTCAAAGTCATGGACTATTGAGAACTGGAATGATATTTTTGCTGTACTATTATGAGATGAAATATGTGCTGCTATGTCCTGCAGCCTATTCACCTATTTGCTGATTCATGTTTCCTGATGGATATTTTGTACTTAATGCCCATGATTTGCTGTGGTGGTTTATGCAACCATTGTTATGGATTTACTTACATGTTGCTTCATGAGTATGCTGTGAATTGTCTTGCTATGATGTCTACGTGACCGTCTCATCAATAAACTGTATAACGTTGCCAGGTCTTACAACATTTCCTGACTTCTACGTTGCTGTGGTGTGAGTGACTTATCATAGACACACTTAAAGAACCTATACACATTCGCGTATGTTATATTTCCATAATCACACACCTGTCGGCTATCTGTAAGCCCGACTTATGCTGATCGCCATTTATCAGCGAAACCATATATTAACTTTGTCCAGCCATCCCGCCTGCGGGAGCTGTTACAGCAAATACATCCGTTACACATACATTTATGAAAGTCTCTAAATTCGAGGTTGTCGATTGTATTTTCATCTATGTTTCATAGACATATAATATAAACTGTCAATATCCCAGACCTAAGGGTCTTTTATATTTGGACATGCGCCCTAATATAACCGACTAGGTTGAACGGGACGCGCCTCATCAAAACGAGGCAAACGTTTTACATTTAAAAAAAAATATAAACTGTCTTGACACTCCAGTTGAACATTCTTATTTTTGAGTTCAACATGACTGCTATTGATTGCCATACATTTTCCAACAAAATGAAAGCCTCCCTTGACCTTTGTATTCTTACTTTGATACCACTGTCCGTTCCTCCAATATGTGCGTGATTCTACATCTCAAAGGGATATCAAGCTTTTTTTTTTTTTTTAACAATCCACAGAATTCAATTTTGTTGATGTTTTCATAATCCAGTCCACAGCCAGTAAATAAGAGCATGGTGACAAGCGGCATCCCTGCCCCATTCCAGTTCCTACGCAAAAGAGTTCTGAAAGTTATCATTCATTAAGATTTCTGCACTTCATGTCTGCATGTGTTGTCTTTATCAAGTTACTCAACTTCGTAGGCCTCTATAATGCCTCGTCAGTTTCCAAAGTGTTACTGTGTCTATACTGTCAAATGCCTTTTCATAGTCCACAAATCCAAGGTAAAGAAACAAGTTCAACTCCAAACTTTCTTCATCTATTATTCACAATGTGGCAATCTGAAAAGTAGGTATACAGACAGCATAAAGAAAAGAAAAGTGTAGGAATGTTAGGACTATTTAAAGAGTTTGGGTTCTTAATCTAGATTTATCTCAAATTTAATGTGATACACATATTTTTGCTAGAAGCAATGTGACACTTTTGAGGAAACCTGTTGATAGCATTACAAGGCAGTCCTTGTTCTGGAATCCACAGAGAAAGAAAGGCAGAGGTAGACCAAAAAACACATGGAGAAGATAACTGGAAACAGAGGTGAAAATGATGAGGAAAACATGGAAAGAACTTGAGCGGATGGCACAGGACAGGAAGACATGGCATGTGTTTGTTGAAGGCCTATGCTCCTTGGGGAACTAAAGGGTATTGAAAAAAAAATTGAAATGTGACACTTGTTACATGTGCATTAGCGCATGTTTGCACACAAAAAAAGAATGTTCTGGAAAGAAAGTCCATTATATATATATATATATATATATATTCCCCCCCCCCCCCCCCCCCCCCCCCCCCAACAAGCTACAAAGTCAGTCAGACATTATTTATTGAGCCATAAAACAAAAAACTGTATGTACCAACAAAGTTTTCTTTATTTAACTTTAATAAACCTGTTTTACTTTTTTTTTTTGGTACATGTGCATAGTTATTTATTTTTACATACATCTGCTTGGTAAACTCCTAGAATTGATTTCCTCTCATACTGAACAGGGGGCACTGGAAAGTGTACTAAAAACCATGGGCGTATAAGGACATAAAATAGGCTAGGAACTACTGTTATTCAGTTATGTCTTAGCAAGTTATTCAGGTTCCCACAGTGTTCCTGTTAATGCATATGTTTTATTGATTGCTATCTTCATAACATTTAACCTCTTGGTAAACCATTTTATGAGAATTGTAAACTGGAAAGAAAAAAAATGAAGGCTCAAGGGCCGAGACAAATGGGAAGTGACTGTGCTTAGTCAATAGCTCGTAAAGCTGAAGATGTACTAGTAGCTGCATCAGAGTATTTCAATAATAAAGCAAAATTTTAAAAAATAAAATAAAAAATGAAAAACTGTACTTTAGTCAATTTTACTAATGTATGATACACTAGAAATACAGGATGTTTCAAGATTACTCTTTGTCAGCCAGTGACAAATGGGAAACAAAAGATGAGAAATATAACTACCACAATGTACAAATAGAACAGGATGAAAACAGGGTAACAAAAATACATGTAATATCTGTGATAGGGTGGTTTATGAGTGGGTCCACTTGGGATAAATTACGTCTCTTCTTGATCCTTATGGAGCATGGAGCCACCAATGTGGCTGGCCTCTGCATGAAGCCCTCACAAAGCATTCATATGCTCGTGCAGTACTGGTTTCAGTAGCAATCTGTGTTACATGGTGAGATTGCCAGCCCCATGCACAACACCACACTAGTCTCATTAGATGACATGCATGAACTGAGTGTGTGTGCGTGAGAGTTGGATGTTTTCAGGTGGCGAGGTGGACTGTTTGGCAGGTGAGAGTATGGTGTTTCTCATTAATTATTTATTTGATTTTAACTAGTCAGTGCTTTGTTTGTGTTTCAGGTTAGCAATTGAGCACTGGCTGGGTGTTTTTTTGATGTTTGTTCATTAGTTTGCTTTGTGGGTTTGGGTCACTGAAAGGGTTTTATAAATAAATACAGCCCCTGCCTTAGAATCAAGAGTTTTATTGTCGTATGGGTCTGGTGCGCGAGTGTGAATTGGCGCAAGAAAGTGATCACATATCACAACAACATCATTCCTCGCCCACCCTATCACACATCATATGTGTAAATAATGAAAGGGACTGATATTGGGAACAGTTTTACAAATTAATTACAATTTTAGAAAAAAAAGCACACATACAAATAGGAAACTTTCATTTACCATAAAATAAAATAAAACTGGTCAATATGGATAATTGGCAACATCTCCTTTTTGGTTAGCATGGAGCCACTACTGCAGCTGGCCTCCCTGCAGGAAGCCTGCATAAAAGCATATGCTGCCACAGTGGTGGTTTCAGTTGTAGTTTGTTTTAAATGATGAGGATGTCGGCCATGTGCAAAACCTCAAATTAGTCGTGTTTATGACATGCCAGAGAAAACAGTAGGCCTATTATTTAGCTGTCTCCTTAGAGACCCACATGGGGAAGTTAGTATGGATAATGCTATAAACAAATTTCTGCAACTGAACATGCTTACACTAATGATAACCCATTAGAGGTTGAACAGGATATGATTCTTCACTTATTGAAAAAAAAAAAAACTAACCATAAGGGAAGTTTCAGTATTTCCTTTCAGCCACAAGCGGGTAACAAAGATAAGAATTATAATAAACACTGTGTACAACAAGAATACAATGAAAACAGGGTAGTAGCAATGGATGTAATATAGTATGTGTAAATGATGAATGGGGCTGGCATGAAATGAAAAACTGTGACGAATGTTCACTACGGCCTTAAAAAAAATTCAGAGACACAGTAATAAGGGGTAAGAGTTAAGTTTAGGAATCATAACCCTAATGACGTGGTGACTTATTTGATTGGCCTTGATGGTTGGAATGAAGAACAGTGGGCTGTTTGTTCGATACGGCCATAACAAAGAATCCAGGGACACAATAAAAAGGGCTAAGGGTCAGGAATCCTAAATCTAACCCTAGCGACGTTAGCAACTTATTTGGATAACATCGAAGAACAGGTAATATTCAAATTTAGTGCCACCGAGATCGTATCGTAACTTTCGTTTATTTAAACTCCGATAGCCTACCTAGTACAAAGTAAACGATATTCACAATAGAAAACTCGGTGGCACTAAAGTTGAATATTACAGAAGAACACGTCCCACTATGCTTCATTTCAGCCGACATCGTACACACGTCCCACTCTTCTTTATTTTAATGAAAGTGTAAAAACAAAAATGAACAATAGCATGTAGGCTTGAAGTAAGTTTTTAAAATTAAAAATATATGAGAAAAACGCGACATTTGGAGACTACCCTTCGTTACCACATTATTTACCCATATTAAAAAGTAAAACGAACAACTTAGCCTATCAGAATCCCCGCCCTATCCGTATCGCTCACAATGTGTCTGCTGATAAAACTTTTTGGAAATAAAGTTCAGCAAATTATATTTAATTACGTTCAGACTTGTTGTGAACATCAGACATCTGCCTCAAAGTTAAAAAAGAATAAGCCTGGTTTAGAATAGAAAAGTTTGCAATAGTTTAAAAACTTCAAAAACTGTGATACTTGTGTGAGTGTTTTGTTTACTATTTCCGCTTACCTGAATTTCCGCCATGTTGAATCAGCTGCTGTATGAACTGCCACCTGTTGGCACTTTGTTCTAACAAGTTAGGGGAAATAATTTGTTCCTCAACCAAGCATCGACATTCAAATACATGTACAGTACAATATAGCAAACTTAAAATGAACGTAGGAACAATATAGTCGATGAACATATCAGTGTGCGGAAAGCAATGAATTTTATGTGTGGAAATATTCTGTTCAACATGTGATGGTTTATAATTAGAATTTTTTTTTAAACTGCTCGTTATTTAACAACATAATGTAAACAGTGCATCAAAAGCATAAAAATAGCATGTTAACAAATAGCTGGAACATGCATCGGGCTTGAAACCTTGTCATGCAAAAGAAATTGTTACATAACCCACCACGCAACAGCAAATGAAGCGCTTCTGCACAGGTTTCCCGTAAGCGGGTCCCCTGCACTGGGGGCCCCATTCTTTTTTGGAGGCGCACAGTGAAACTGCTGATGTATTAAATGTCATAGAAACAGCTGCTAACGCAGGGAGATCGGGATCCTTGGGAAAAAGAAGATTTCACGGGTCCCTGGGCATAAGGGGTCATTGGCCCCTGACCGCCCATTCCACGTGCATTACTGATTCTAAATTTCTACACCGAAGTTGTAATACGGTACTATTTATAAGGGTGAAAAAAAAGAGAATTATTAATCTAGATAAATTTCGAATTAGCCCTCTTCCACCGGCACTTAAAAGCACAGTGTTCCTCGGGTTTATAGATACTTTCACCAGATTCCCAGTGAAAACCTGCAAGTAAACTTCCCTTTTTTTAAAATAATAAAGTATCCTGTTCAACCCTTGATGGGTTATAATTAGGACGTATGGTGTACTAATTCAAGAAAATTAAGTCAAATTTCCAATACCCAAATAAAGTACCTTCTTCCCCCTCCACTTAGTCCATATAGAGTAAATCAAAACCAAATTTGTGTGAATGTTTTTGTGTGTGACCTCCCTTTTCCAAGAAACAAACAAACAATAAAAATTAAAAAAACAAACGAATAACAAAACAAAAACAAAAAAACTACCGAATTAAAAAAAACTTAAATGAAGTCTCTGATAACTGCCCTGTTGTTAAGAAGGTGAAAAGGGGTGAGAAAGCTCTAGGGTGTTCGAGTTTACATAAAATCCACCAGTTATCTGCCATCAGCCATACACGCACCCTATCAGACTACCCCTTTTCCTCACACCATCATTGATCCTTATACATTAATTTTGGTTCTTGTTATATACTGTTTTACTATATTGTTGTGAGGAAACGGGGCGACCTCTATCGATCTATGGTTCTCTCCGGCAGTATCGGTACATTTGTGGTACTGATTTCTATTAGGTGCTGTCAATTATCGCACTTTTCTTTCTTTATTTATTTATTTTTCTGCTAAGTAGCAGATATCTGATTTTATCAAATCACCCTGTAAGTGATAAATATCACAATTGCAAGGAGTGCTACCCAGATTTGTGGTTATAGCCGTGACCGACCAAAACTTACATCGGTCTACGCTATCGGCTTAATTCACTGATAAGACCCGGGGTTTGCGCACTCATACGACAGATAACGAGATTACTGTCTGTGTGTCAAACGTGGGCAGACAAATGTGATGTAATCGCTTCCGGTCACTTGTTTAAAAAAATAATCATGGATTTATTACATTTTATACAATATGAGTCTACAAATGTGTGTGTGAGAGTGTATACAAGGGAACAGATGTCCATGTATGGTAATGCGTGACCTTTGTAGGCACGCGCCTTATTTCACGTGGGACTATTTTGAAATATCACAGCCAATCCTGCATGATTTGAAAAGATTGGATCTTTCTGATTAGATTCATAACATAACTGGAGGGAATATAGGCTGACAATTTCACAGTTTTATTTCTCTGTGATTTGCACGCTCGCCAAGACATCAGACCTTCGCCAGAGGAAGAACTAGATGCATAATTCCTAATTTTTATCCGGACCTTTTATTGGAGAACCAGATAAGACTTATAAAACACAGGCAATCTCTTTCAAATTTTAATAAGGAACAACTGGGACTAGGAAATTGAAGAAACACGGAGTTAGAAGGGGCAATCTATGTTAAAATTAAAAGAAATCCCAGACACGTGTTGTAAGAGAACGATTCGTCTCTTTTATTCATCTGTGCAACAAGTCTGTAGCCAGGGTTGGCGTAAGTTGGATTTACATTTCATATTTTATTACTGACATGTGAACTAACATATATATATGTATATATTACCATGTGAATTTTATTGTGTGAAACTCGCTATTGGATGTCAAAGTCATTTGAGGCTGGCAACCTCAGCGTATTGAATGATGATTCCTGAACCACCACTGCACGGGCTGGTGATTGCTTTATTGCTAGTTTCGTAAAGAGAACTAAAAGCATAAAGTTGTTCCAGGTTCCCTATGGAGCAGGGTGGGAAAGATGAAAAGAAATGATGTCCATTCTAAGCATAAGACTTACATTTTCAAAGCAGTGTAAATGTCCCTATAAACATATTCACTTTAAAATTAATGTAAGGTTTCACGCTTTAAACCAGTGTAAATGTCCATGGGAAAATATTCATTTTAATTAATAGAAGTTTCAAACTTTTCCACAAGTGTAAATGTAAATGAAACACGAATGAATTTATATTGTGAACACTTTTCAAACAGTGGAGATGTAAATGTAAAACATATTATATCTGTACGTTTAACCTTTTTCATTTAAATGCAATGTAAAGCTAAAGCTATTCAGTTTAAATGCAAAGGAAGTTTTATCCCGAGGGATTAAATTTAATTCTCATCGAAGGTAAACTCTGAGTTAAGTGGGATGATGAAATAGAAGAGGGGGACACATAACTGTGTCGGAGAACGCCATACTCAGAAGAGCGTTCTTTTCTATTCTTCTATTACAGTTATTGGTGGTACCAGCAGACGTACTATTTCTGGAACAAGACGGGATCAGTGGCCTACGCTTTAGGACAAAGGCCGGACTGTGTAGACTTTCCTTGAAGTTTCTTGCAGACGAGCTACACCCGACAACCTTGACCAGAGACGAGTGATCAGTGTGAAAGACAGAACCGTCATTGGCAGCTAAGTTCAAACATATGCTGCCACCTGAACTTCTTAACCCTTTTCGGAATCCCAAATACGAGGATGATAGGTTTTCTTTATCCATAACTATTCAAATTATTTTCAAACTGTTACAATGTCGTGAAACGAGTGTAAGCCACTACTTGGTTAATCACTATGTCGAAATACAGATTTGCTTCAACCAATCAACGATCACCGTTCACCAGTCTCTGAGACAGAATAAATTATACTGTTCACGCAGTTCACGCAAGATGGCGGCGAAAAACTGAATAAAATTAGGCGGTATGAGCAAAAGACGAAACCGGAGGAAACCAATCAACTTGCTCCGCCAGGAACCAACCGAAAGCTTTCCTTAAGTATTTACCTGCCTATATAATCGGGCGGATTTTATGCTAACCACGCAACCCCAAACTTGACGCCAGAGATACTGACTGAAGAGGAAGAAACTGTCACCTTGATTTGTTGCTTACCTGAGGGCATCGACCTGCAACCTACTTCACTAGTCGAGTCAAACTGGCTTTTTTTTAAATCTTGGAGGGTAAATATAAATTTACGATAACCTTTAGGAAAAGAGGCTTACAGCAGACCTGTATATATTTAATATATTTTGGTTCACTGATTGTATCTTGGGGAAATTTAGTATAATGATTGTATTTCCTATTATGATTGAATAGACGAAGACTAATAGGTCTCATACTTCAATCTATTGTCAGTCTATAACTTCAGTCTATTGTCTCTGATAACTCCAACCTGCAATATAACCAAAACAGTCCTTGTTAGGACTCAATCTATTGTCAGTCTATAACTTCAGTCTATTGTCTCTGATAACTCCAAACTGCAATATAACCAAAACAGTCCTTGTTAGGACTCAATCTATTGTCTCATCTAACTCCAATCTATTGTCTCCTATAACTCCCACCTGATATATATATAACCAAACAGTCCTCATCGCATATATTCCTATCATAAGAACATAACGTTATTGTTAGGATATATGTTACCAGCTTGTATAGCACTCGTCAGAGGGGGCCTGGGATTATAGGGGGAAGGACATTGTTGTATCACACCTAGGTGTACATATTATTGGATTTATTCATGTATTGATTTATATTATGGGATGTATTAATGTATTAAATGTATTCATGTATTGAATCTATATTATTGAATGTATCCATGCATTAGTTTATCAGAAAGAATGTTTTGCAAGTAGACACCTGTCTTGTCTCGCTATTGCTAAATCATACTGAGCCATGTTGTCATTCATCCCACATGCAGACACTGAGACACGCTCATATCATATACAATAGAAATAGGTGGGCTTGAGGACAGAAATTAGCCCCTATTTTTCCTTGTTACATGTTTCATTTGTGTCCTAAAAACCTGAGGTCGTATGTTCGAGTCAATCCCGCTGCCTGGAACTTCGCAGGAGCATAGAGATTGTACAGAAGCTACATCTTTAGTCCCCCTCAGTCTTGGGTGGGCTAAAGTAACGAGCCTCAGCAGGAGTTGTGTGAACCAAACTAAGGAGAACAGAACGTTTTAAGAGATGAGTACACATTAGTACCATTTCTGTCAGCATTGTGAGCATAGAAACTGTCAGTGATGAGAAAGTGAATTAGCATAGCAAGAGACAAAATTAACAGCATAGCTGATAAGTGTTATATCCTTAATTAACAGCACAGCTGATATAATTTTTTTGTTCCTATTATTGGAAAACTTGTTGTAAAATATTTATATATATAAAATAAATATTTGTAAATCACATGTAAACTTACAATTCCTTTACATTCCATTTTTCAACATTCACCCTTCAGCACAAGAGTAGATAGTGTATATACTAAATAAATAAGAAGGAAATTGTATTTGAACGACTTGTCAATTTTATCAGTGTTAAGTAAAATCTGTTTCCTTGGTTTTTTAATATCACAGTTAGTTACACAGTGGAGGTGGCGCTTTATGTCGGTCTCCTCTCTACTATTGTTTCGAGATCAGAACATTCACAGCCGTAACTAATTTGTGATACCAGTAGCCCTCTCAGACACTGGGACTTCACCATTTTCTGCAGAAATTCTATTTCTGTAATTGTCAGTACTATACTGATCCAAGAGCCAAACAAAACCTCTCGCCACACTGGGGGCTCGTTCCTGGGATATTTCTGTATATCTTGAGCCATACGTAGTCTATTCATCTATCTACACTCTATCTTGTGCCACCCATAGATAACATAAGAAAAAATTTTTTTTTTGAGAAAATCATAATAGGATTTTTTTTTTTTTAACAACATTATTTTCGTAGGAGGAGTACCATTTAGTACTCAGTAAATAGTTGATGCTCACAAAGTTGCACGGAAATTTATTTGTTCATTTAAATTAATTAAGTTTAATTATAAATTGGTTATAGTAAATATACATACCCTATCTAAGTAACGCCATGGCTGATCTAGTGAAGTTCAGAACTGCAATCATGCAGATGGGTAAGGAATTAAATTTGACAGGTGATGCTCTCACTCAGTATGTCACAACAGAAGTGGACAAACACATGGATAGGGAAGAAAGAAAGTTGCAATTAGAGACTGAAGCAAAGAAATTAGAGGCTGATAGAGAAGCAAAGAAATTTGAGGCTGAAGAAAGGAGGTTGCAAGCTGAAAGAGAAGTCAAAAGACTGGAAGCTAAAAAAGAGAAGTCAAAAGACTGGAAGCTGAGAGAGAAGACAAAAGACTGGAAGCTGAAAGAGAAACTAAAAGGTTAGAAGCTGAGGAAAGGAAATTACAAGCAGAGAGAGACCATCAGTTGAGATTAAAAGAGCTTGAAATTCAGGCAAATACTGGCAATAATGGTGGTAGCTCACCTCACTCTGAGAGTAGCTCCAGCCAGAGCACCTCAAGTGGGGCCATGAATTTTCATCTGGACCCATTTGTTGAGAAAGAAGACGCCATTGAGTCGTACCTGGATAGATACGAAAGACTAGCCACTACCTATGGCTTAGTGAAAGAAAAATGGAGTCTTAAACTATCTCAGGGATTGAGAGGTGTGGCCTACGATGTGTATTTGAAGCTCTCAAGAGATGACCAGGAAGATTATGAAATCCTGAAGCAGGCACTGCTTGTGAGATACGAAAAGAACTCAGAATCATATAGAAAGAAATTCCGAACAGCTAAACTTCTTCCAGGAGAAAACTATCACCAATTCTCTGCTAGACTGGAAACCTATTTGGAAAAATGGAGTAGTTTAGGAAAGTGTAAGGATCTGAAAGAAATGATAATGATGGAGCAAGTGAAAGAGTCCATGCCTCAAGAAATGAGGAAGTTTATCATGGAACAAGGAGCAGAGAGATTGGAAGATATTGTAACTGTTGCTGAGAGATATCAAGCAGCTCAGGCAGAATTATTAGGAGATAAGAAGAAGCAGGGTGAAAACTTCAAATCATCACAAAACTATACCAAATATGAACAAAAAGACTATACCACAAGGAATAAACAAAGATTTGACCAAAAGGACAAAAACCCTCTAAGATCGGATAAGACACCTTACCGGAAGGAAGGAAAGTGGTGTAAAACTTGTCTAATGAGTAACCACAATACTGCTGACTGCAGAAGGAACAACCCTCCTTATTACGCTGCGTGTCTCACAACAGGGAACAAGGGAAGGAAGGAAATGGCAGTAAGTCAGAAGGACTTTCATCATCCCCCTGTCTGTGAGGAAGTGACATGTAATGGCATTAAAATTCAGTGCTTATATGATTCAGGTTTGAAATTCGACTCAGTCGTGAGTGCAACCCTAGTGCACCCTGACCAACTTACCACAGAAACAGTGGACATACAAGGGGCAATGCAGGGAACCGGCACCATGACACTTCCCATAGAAAGGATCAACGTGAGAACTCGCTATGTAGAAGGAGTGATAAGAGCAGCAGTAAGTGATGATCCTATATACCCGCTGGTAATAGGATGTAAATATGTCTTTTTGGGTGACCCAATAAAACCTGTTGTCATGGCAGCAAACCATACCAGGTCGAGCACCAAAAAGGACGAGGGAGATCCAATAACCATTCATCGTACAAAGATGAAAAAGGCTCAAACAGCAGACAGCACATTGAAGCCTTGTTTTGGCAAATTGCCAAAGGCCCATAACCCTCCAGAGAAAGGAGACTACTATATGGAAAATGGCCTACTCTACAGACAAGCTGGAAAAGGACCTAAAGGGCATGGACAGCTGGTAGTGCCAAAATTCTATAGGGAGGAAATTATGGAGCAAGAGCATGCTACATCAGGCAGTGGCCACAGAGGAAAATGGGCCACTGGTCAAAATATAGCATTGCGATATTACTGGCCAGGAATAATTGAAGACATAAGTCGGTATATGAAATCCTGTTCAGAATGTAACCAGGTAACCTCATTCAGAAGCGTAGACCAGTTACAGGACTTAGGGAAGCATTGTTGCGGACGTAGGCCCACAAAGAAGATACACAAGAGAAAACAACAGGTAGAAGCAGTGATAACGAGAAAACGAAATCACAACAAGTCTACTGTTACACCAGTAACCATGGCAACTCTCCGTATTGTACAGAGAGGGGACGAGAGACATCCCACCCCGACTAGATATTTGTCGGAACACCATGGCCTGGATCATTTGGAAAATTTGGTTAGTCAGCAACCAGTATTAAAAAAGCTGCAGAAAAAAACACGAACCAAAGGAGGTAGGAACCAGGGCTGTACCAAACAGTTGAGGGAGACAGGCCCCACTTCGGTATACTGCCCCTTACAATAGAAATAGGTGTGGGTCCGGCAACGTTGTTGTATTGCCGTCCCCATACACAGTCCACTGGAAGCATTGCTGCGGACATGGACTGAACAATAGCAAGCACAAACACTCAAGGATGAGATTGACTATCTCTTAAAAGAGAATTATTTCAAAGTCTGAATCTCCCTATAGCTCAAGTGTGGTGCTATTAAGGAAGCCTAGTGGTGAACACAGGTTATGTATTTACTACAAGAAGCTTAATGCTATCACAGAATCTCAGGTAGACCCATTACCTGACACCAACCAGCTGTTCTCTACACTGAGTAAGGCTAGGTATTTATCAAAGGTAGATCTAAGCAAGGGATACTACCAAATACCAGTGAAACCAGAAGTTAGGAAAATGCTGGCATTTAGTACATCAGACGGACACTACGAGTTTAATGTACTACCCTTTGGGCTGAAAAATGCTCCAAGTATCTTTTCAAGAATGATGAGGAAATTGTTGGAACCTCTACAAAATCCCCATAACACTAACTTTATGGATGACATTCTTGTTGCTACAAACACATTTGAAGAGCATATAGTAGCGCTCTCCATGTTGTTTGACAGATTGAGAGCCACTGGATTGACTGCACGTCCAACCAAGTGCTATATCGGTTGTAAGGAGTTGGAATTCTTAGGTCACACTATTTCTACAGGTCATATGTCTCCTGACCCAAAGAATATAGAGAAGTTAAAGAAGGCACCCAGACCTCAAACGAAGAAAGATGTGAGATCATTCGTGTCATTATGTGGGTTCTATCAGAAGTACATACCCCACTTTAACTCTCTGTGTGCACCATTAACTAACTTAACGAAGAAGGGACAGCCTGATAAAATCCAATGGAATGCTGATTGTGAAAAAGCTTACACAGAGCTAAAAGCAAAATTCACCAGCAAACCAATCCTTACACTACCCGATATCACACAGGAATTTGTATTAAGGACGGACGCTAGCAGTATAGGGATTGGTGCAACTCTCTTGCAGAAATCAAAAGCCCAGCCAGAGGAACTTTTACCAGTCGCCTACGCCAGTAGGAAGCTGAATGCAGCTGAGTTGAACTACTCGACCATAGAGAAAGAATGTTTAGCTCTAATTTGGTCCATCAACAAATTTTCACCTTATCTGTATGGGACACACTTCATTGTCCAAAGCGATCACCAACCTTTAACATTCTTGGCTGCATCTAAAAAGTTAAATTCGAGATTGTTAATGTAGAGTCTGCTTCTTGCGCCTTATTCCTTTACCGTGAATTACATTCCGGGAAGAGACAATGTAGGAGCTGATTTTTTAAGTCGACACCCTAGTACTCTGGAAAGACAGACGCAAAAGGATTAACCACAGCAGGGGTTTACACGTCAGCTATGACAAGTCACAGCTAGGAAAGGAGGGGGCTATGTCGTGAAACGAGTGTAAGCCACTACTTGGTTAATCACTATGTCGAAATACAGATTTGCTTCATCCAATCAACGATCACCATTCACCAGTCTCTGAGACAGAATAAAGTATACTGTTCACGCAGTTCACGCAAAATGGCGGCGAAAAACTGAATAAAATTAGGCGGTATGAGCAAAAGACGAAACCGGAGGAAACCAATCAACTTGCTCCGCCAGGAACCAACCGAAAGCTTTCCTTAAGTATTTACCTGCCTATATAATCGGGCGGATTTTATGCTAACCACGCAACCCCGAACTTGACGCCAGAGATACTGACTGAAGAGGAAGAAGCTGTCACCTTGATTTGTTGCTTACCTGAGGGCATCGACCTGCAACCTACTTCACTAGTCGAGTCAAACTGGCTTTTTTTTTAAATCTTGGAGGGTAAATATAAATTTACGATAACCTTTAGGAAAAGGGGCTTACAGCAGACCTGTATATATTTAATACATCTTGGTTCACTGATTGTATCTTGGGGAAATTTAGTATAATGATTGTATTTCCTATTATGATTGAATAGACGAAGACTAATATGACTCATACTTCAATCTATTGTCAGTCTATAACTTCAGTCTATTGTCTCTGATAACTCCAAACTGCAATATAACCAAAACAGTCCTTGTTAGGACTCAATCTATTGTCTCATCTAACTCCAATCTATTGTCTCCTATAACTCCCACCTGATATATATATATATAACCAAACAGTCCTCGTCGCATATATTCCTATCATAGGAATATAACGTTATTGTTAGGATATATGTTACCAGCTTGTATAGCACTCGTCAGAGGGGGCCTGGGATTATAGGGGGAAGGACATTGTTGTATCACACCTAGGTGTACATATTATTGGATTTATTCATGTATTGATTTATATTATGGGATGTATTAATGTATTAAATGTATTCATGTATTGAATCTATATTATTGAATGTATCCATGCATTAGTTTATCAGAAAGAATGTTTTGCAAGTAGACACCTGTCTTGTCTCGCTATTGCTAAATCATACTGAGCCATGTTGTCATTCATCCCACATGCAGACACTGAGACACGCTCATATCATATACAATAGAAGTAGGTGGGCTTGAGGACAGAAATTAGCCCCTATTTTTCCTTGCTACAGGTTTCATTTGTGTCCTAAAAACCTGAGGTCGTATGTTCGAAACAATCCCGCTGCCTGGAACTTCGCAGGAGCATAGAGATTGTACAGAAGCTACATCTTTAGTCCCCCTCAGTCTTGGGTGGGCTAAAGTAACGAGCCTCAGCAGGAGTTGTGTGAACCAAACTAAGGAGAACAGAACGTTTTAAGAGATGAGTACACATTAGTACCATTTCTGTCAGCATTGTTGTCATAAAATTAACCGTGATACAACGTTAAAATATCTCCAAAGATAAAATGTAGGGATAAAAACTAATGCGTAAGCTACTAGAATACATGATCGCCCACGCCGCGGGTCACCACCCGCCATGGAAATTAAATTGTTAGACGTGAAGGCAAAACGTTTACCCTTGGAACGGGATGAGAACGGAGATCAAAAGGAAAAAATATGACTGAACACGTGCTTGAAACTAGCAAGACTAAAAAGACGCAATTGGTGGGGAAAGGAGGAAAATTCACGTCCCCAAGTTGACACAAGGTAAAGAAATCGACAAAAGGGACCTTAGCTATTATACGCAACAGTCATTTCTTGGACGCTTTTGCGATAACTTAGTCCGTTTATTTGAATGCAGTGACGAACGCATTACAGAAGATGCTCGAAAATATTTCAAAAAAAACCAACTAACCTTGAAAAGTAACTTTTTTCTTAATAATAATGTTAGGAATATAAAACCTAGCTGGCCGGATGGCCCATCTTGAGCAGTGAAATAATATGCTTTCATTTATACAGACGGATAGAAAATAAGAAAGATATTGACAAAAGACTGTGTTGTTCATATCAGCGAGCGACTGCATTGAAACAAAAAATGTCCCTAATTTTCAAAAACTGCGGCCTTGAGACTCAAGTGCTAAAATCTAGTTGGAATGAAAGAGAGGGGATGGGGTGGAGAATTGTGGCAAAAAATAACTTTAAAGGCAAAATTGTGTAGGGGAAGGCAGAGTTGGTTCAAAAAACAAGTGTGTTTTTTTTGTGAAACGCAAGTAGAGACAGACGGACCAACAGACAATAATGCATACTTGACTGAGGTATGACTGAAATGACTTTTTGGTAGGAGGTTTGAATTTGAAAAGGAAAAAAGGCGGTGATTGGCCATAGATGAATATATTATCGGCGCTCAGACGCGCATTTTTGCCATTCGTCATAAGTTGTCCTAGTAGACACAGTAAATAATTCAGTGGTGTATTTCCCAGAAGCTAATTGAAATATTTAGAGGGACGCCATACTAAAGCCAGCAGCTCAGCTGAGTTTTGCTAGCATTTAACTGTGTTCTATATTCATAATTCTGGTAAGACTGAAAGTATTTCTTTGTATATTTTAATATTTGTTTAATGTTTCGAGTGATTTGATACTGCCATATCAAAATCTATCCCTTACAACAAGTAAGGATTCGCTCTAGACCCCCCGCCCCAGTTCAGGGTCTAGAGACAAATAAAATACATGAACTCCAGAAAGGATTATGAAGGACAGATCAAGTGTTGAGATCAGTGGAACATATCACCTATCCTATTTAATGGCAGGAAGCTAATGAACATATTTCAGAATATGTAGTCTGGGGAACTTATCCTATGTGAAACCAACTTGGTAAGATGTGTTGTATGGTCAAAGAGATCTGACCCGTCTATGTGGTGTTGTTGTGTGTAGTGTTGTGTCCAGAAATGGTTTAGAGGATGGAATTCTGACACATGACCAATACTTTTATTGCAGAACTGTGAGTTTTTATTTGGCACCAATGTGGTGTCAAATGAGGTGTTGAGTAATACAAGAGTGGACCCGTGCAGTTTATATTTTGGCAGAGCAGCCTTATATTGCCCCCAAGCACGGAGAGGTGGGGCCACCAGATTCCAGCACCAGAGCTACTCATTCAAGATACGTGAGCGTCTGGCCTGCTGGAAATTCACCAACTCAACTTAATTTCTAACACACCAATTATATGCCCATCAATAAATGGACAATGTATAGTCGCCATAGACAGGGAGTGATAAGGCCACCCCAACAGCACATCCATTAAACGTTCTCCCAGATAAATTACAACTATAAACAGTAGTAATATTAACTAGTCTTGTAAAATACACATGTACACACCTTTCATTTATTATGCCATATATTTATGCATTACATTCATAATTGCAAAACCTTTCATATGTTCTGACCAAAATAAAACCTTGGTTCAGAACAAATAAACTTAAAGAAAATTTACTATCAAAATTTTACACAGCTTGAGTTAGTTCAGTGTGTTATAACATTTCATTAATATTATTAGACTTATTAAATATCTGTGTGTGCGTATGTAAACTACCACAACACATTACATATCATTACCCTAGAATTTTAACGTAGCCACATTCATTAGAAAAAAAAAAAGATAGGTGTGAGGTCGTAGTGGTAGCAAGAAGGGCCTTCTGTAAATTCACAGCTACATTTATCTCAGGAGCCTTCACAGCTGACCTCATGCATCACACTAAGTAATATCACAATCATACAATACCAACAAAACCACTACAATTGTGAGCATAGAAACTGTCAGTGATGAGAAAGTGAATTAGCATAGCAAGAGACAAAATTAACAGCATAGCTGATAAGTGTTATATCCTTAATTAACAGCACAGCTGATATAATTTTTTTGTTCCTATAATTGGAAAACTTGTTGTAAAATATTTATATATATAAAATAAATATTTGTAAATCACATGTAAACTTACAATTCCATTACATTCCATTTTTCAACATTCACCCTTCAGCACAAGAGTAGATAGTGTATATACTAAATAAATAAGAAGGAAATTGTATTTGAACGACTTGTCAATTTTATCAGTGTTAAGTAAAATCTGTTGCCTTGGTTTTTTAATATCACAGTTAGTTACACAGCGGAGGTGGCGCTTTATGTCGGTCTCCTCTCTACTATTGTTTCGAGATCAGAACATTCACAGCCGTAACTAATTTGTGATACCAGTAGTCCTCTCAGACACTGGGACTTCACCATTTTCTGCTGAAATTCTATTTCTGTAATTGTCAGTACTATACTGATCCAAGAGCCAAACAAAACCTCTCGCCACATACAACTAAAGTTGTTATTAAATTTTGTTATTTGTAATGTTACAAATTTAACTTCAATTTGATCATTTTAAAGTTACTGCATGTTTGTCTCAGTTAATTACTACACACATTCTAAACCGAGCTATACTTGAATAAGAGAATTCCACTGAGTAAATCAGAGGTGGGGGCTTAACGAGCTAATAAATAAGTGCTTGAATTTTTCATAAAAGTGGTCGGCAGGTTACAGAATTAACGTGCTTAGCGACAGCCAGCATTGTTTTCGTTTACCTGAATTTCTTGTGAAGACTCCCATGTGATAGAAGCTTTACTACTCTTCTATCTACATTTCTACCAAGAGTAATCTTGTGTACAAATAGACTCCATTGAAGCCTATATTAGATACTCTTGAGTTTTGGTCATTATTGGACCACTACTGCAAAGCAGGGGAGGCAATATCGTCACAATTGTGCTATTCTCTAGATCTGTCTATTCTCTGTCCCACAGTTATGGATGAATTGCATGCCTGTAAATAATCTAATATTGGTTTTCTCTAATGTTCATACTTCCTACATTTAATAGGAAATGCTCTATATTATTTTTGTCTAGACACTCTGTACGGTAAGGTTCTTCTATTCTAAAATAGCCCATTCCTAGTTGCAGTCTAAGAAGTTTTTATTGCTAAGAACTTTACGTGTAGTGTTGGGCAGAGCAACCTAACCTTTGAGCTGAAGACAGGAGTACGACAGGGATGCCCCTTATCAACCACTCTATTTTTAACAGTCATAGACTGGGTGATGCGCCAGACAACAGAGGGCAATCCAAGAGGAATGAGATGGACTGCGTTTTCTACATTGGGGGATCTGGGGTGTGCAGATGGCATTGCACTGCTGGCGCATTCACATCGGCACATCCAGGAAGAAACGGATAGACTTAATAAGTATGGCCAGCAGATGGGCTTGAACATCAACCTAAAGAAGACAGAGGTCATGACGCTCAATGTGAGCGACCCTGAGCCCATATCAGTAAGGAATCAGCAACTGGAACAGACAGATGCCTTCACATACCTAGGATGCATAGTAACACCAGACGGCGGAGCAAGCAAAGACTTCAACAACAGAATGAACAAAGCAAGAACAGCCTTTTTTAGTCTAAACAACGTCTGGAAGTCCTCGATGGTGTGCATGTCCTCTTGCTTGCTCCGAGTAAGCAGATCTTGATTGGTGATGGTATTCGGCCAAAAGATTCGGTGAATTTTTCTTAGGCATGTTGTGTGAAACGAGTACAATTTCGACATTTCCTTTTCTGTAACTCTCCAGCTTTCCGCACCATAGAGAAGCACAGAAAGCACACAGCTCTAATATAATCTTAATTTTGTGCTTGTGCTGTATTGAGAGGACTTCCAGATGTTGTTTCGGCTAAAAAAGGCTGTTCTTGCTTTGTTCATTCTGTTGTTGATCTCTTTGCTTGCCCCGCCGTCTGGTGTTACTATGCATCCTGGGTATGTGAAGGTGTCTGTCTGTACCAGTTGTTGATTCCTTACTGATATGGGCTAAGGGTTGCTCACATTGAGCGTCATGACCTCTGACTTCTTTAAATTGATGTTCAAGCTCACCTGCTGGCTATACTTATTAAGTCTATCCGTTTTTTCCTGGATGTGTTGATGTGAATGTGTTAGTAGTGCAATGTCATCTGCATATTCCAGATCTTCCAATGTAGAAAATGTAGTCCATCTTATTCCTCTTGGACTGCCCTCTGTTGTCTTGCACATCACCCAGTCTATGGCTGTTAAAAATAGAGTGATTGATAAGGGGCATCCCTGTCGTACTCCTGACTTCACCTCAAAGGTTAGGTTGCTCTGCCCAACACTACACGTAAAGCTGACATAGAGGCTTTTTATGACTGACACTATGCAGCTTGGAATTCCATAAAGCCCTCACCTCAGTATTTTTAACAAACTGTCCCTATGTATACTGTCAAAAGCCTTTTCAAAATCAACGAAATTAATGTACAGCTGTCTTTGCCATTCTGAGCACTGCTCTATAATGTTCCTGAGAGTAAATATATGATCTACACATCTTCTGTTCTTTCTAAATCCTGCTTTTCTTTCCTCAGTTTGTGGTCTACTGCTTTTGAAATTCTCTGTATAATTATCCTGCCTAGTATTTTGCTGGGAACTGAGAGAAGAGTGATTCCTCTCCAATTATTGCAGTCTGCAAGATCTCCCTTCTTGGGCAATTTGACAATTATTCCTTTGTTCCTTTCTGTTGGTGTTGTCCCTGTTTTCCAGACTTGTGCAAATAGTGGTTCTAATAGTTCTGCTGCTAGCTCAGGGTCTGTCTTAAATAGCTTTGCATTTAAGTTATCATGGCCAGGAGCTTTTCCATTCTTTAACCCTTTGATTGCTGTGATGATTTCTTCTTTTCGTGGAATGTCTGTATTAACATCTAGATCGTTTTCAGCCTCAGGAAGATTCAATTGTTTCTCTGGTGGTTCCTTGTTCAGAGTTTCTCTGAAATGTTCTGCCCATCTTGTTTCCTGCCCCTCTGCTGTCGTGATGAGATTTCCTTGCTTATCTCTTAGTAATGTAATATTGTTTGCACCTCGTTTTCCGCTGATGAATTTAGTTATTTTGTATACTGTGCTTTGTTCATTTCTCAGTGCTACCTCTTCTGCCTGTCTTGCAAGATTGTCTAGGAAATTCCTTTTGTTGGCTCGGGTTTGGCGTTTAACTTCCTTGTCCAGCTGACTGTACTGTTTGCTATATAGTTGCTTTAACCTGGGGGACTTCGCTTCTGTTTTCTTTCTTTTCATTTCCTTTTTCATCGTTTAATGTTTCTGGTGTTATCCAGTCTTGCTTCTTCCTTTCCTGGAATCCTAAGCATGATTTGCTGCTTTCCTTATATATTGTTGAAATGGTGTTGAATTTCTGGTCTATATCATCAGTCAATGTCTTTTCCTGACTTTTGTCAAATGGATATCGTTTCTTTATGTCAGCCGCAATGTATTTCTGGTAAGGGGGTCTGTAGCAAAGTTAGATTTTGCTGGGGAGGTTATGATGGTATACTAAAAAGAATGAAATCCGTGTATGTGTGAACCGTGTGAGGTCAAGCACATGTAGGCCCTGACTCTATAAATGATGATGAATTATGTGCAGGGAACCTAACGCTACCTCCCTAGATCTCACACGGTCACTGTGTTGGCTCTAGTGTATGGTGTATGATGTACCTAGTGTCTAGGGGAGAAATGAAATGATGGTACATGTCGCAAAATTGGTTTCAAGTCATTGCAAATGAGTTCAGTTAGATTTATAAACCCATCTACGATCGAGTGACCGCTTTCAAAATGGCGGCGTATCAGCGAAATGTATATCGGACAGAGGAAATCGCCAACGATAAATAACAACAGAAGGGAATCCGTATGAAAAGGATTTTACATTTCAGTACAGGGAAGGATGGTGTATAACTGCATATAAGATGGAACGGTAGGAAGTTCTCATTTACGGAGATATATGCGTATTTCGGCTGCCCACAGTTACGCTAAAAGCAGGTAAACCCACTTCTGTGCTAAATATTAAAATCAACAAATAACAGTTTGGGAATTTACATGGATAGGAAGATAGAGTTTTATCAGCTGTATAAAACTAGATAAGATGGAACAATATGGATATTATATATGCTGAGAATGAGAAAGGAAAAATTTCAGTCGACGCACAGATCTGCCGAAATCACGGTTCGGGAAGGATTTTTCAGGTTAGGTTTAGGCTGTGACGTCGGTACTCTCCGATACGTCCGCGCTATACGTATTTAAAGCGGATCGGTAAACTGAGAGAGATACACAACGCAAGAGGTTGAGACAAGACTGAGGGCAGATAACGCCACGACTCTAAATCCATCTGAAGTGTGAGCGGATCACCAGAAAATTTCAGTCTAAGTGTCTGGAGTCTGAGGGTAAGCGAATTTACGATAACTATCCTGTATAATAATTTCTTTTATTTTGTATTACAGGTTCATTTAGAATTCACAAAATATGCCTGTATAATATTCATTGATATAACGTATTATTATTTTAATATGATTTATTCATGTGCTTAGTGGAAGATGGTTGCTTGTACAAAAACGGATCAAAACTAGCCCCACAGCCTAATAGAAAATATTTATTATATTTAATGCTGTATCTCGTCGATATTAAATGCATTATCGCTTACGAAGATAAGGGCAGTCCCATGACCAGAGATTGTCTTAGGGAAATAAATTGTTAGAAGCTTCAGCATGGAAGATACCGCTTTTACGAGGTTAGGTGACTAGTCCCCTTCCTCGCTGCCTTTGCCTTCCCTAGTTCGAGCGCACAACTTCGTACCCATTTACAGCTGGTAAACTGGAGTGTTCTATAGCCAGTTTCAGTAGAAAGCAACCTGATCACGTGGTCACTCACTCTATTTATTTTATGTATTAATTTTGGGTAGTTGCTAAGATAGCATCAGATTTGAATTTGTACTTGATATGATTTGGAAGGATCAAGTTATAGAATATGAAGGGATGTATAGGAGCGGATTAAACCAGATGATGTTTATTACTGATATGTTAATATTAATTCTGTATCATTGAAATGATGTTACTTGCTATGACTGTATAACTTTGACACCTGATGACTGACTTGTCTGACTTATGTGCTAGTCAGTTACACTTAATTGACATGTTAATATTAATGCTATATCACTGAAATGATGTCCTTGCTTACTATGATTGTATAACGGTGACATCTGATGACTGACTGGTCTGACATCTGTGCTAGTCAGCTACAAGTCTAGCCAGATACTAGCCAAGGCTGATATGTTGCAGGTTCCATGAAATAACTCAAACCAGACTGCCCAGTATCAGAAGCCGGTGCAGTTCATCCGAGGCCATCCCACAAAAGTGCAGGACCCCAAAGAGTGAACTTCAACTGGTCATTGGCATCCCTACTGTTGGGCCTACCACGTCTGATATCAGCAAAGGACAGTTTCCGCAGTATCAAGTTGGAAAGATAAGTGTCCTGTTTGACACTGACCACCTATACATGTGAAACAGCCAATAGTTGAAAACAATAAGTAACCATACATAAACTCAGTCAACTGATGACAGTTATCCTAAAATTCAAAGGACTAATAACAGTGATTTCAGTAACTTTATCCTTTAAGATCTTGAAGTCTAAACAGACAATAATAGTAATTGTGTGAATATTTATATATATATATATATGTGTATACTCTTTTCCAACTAGTAGAAATAGAATATTAGTGTAATTATTAAACTATTTTAACTGTACCTGAGGATTTATTCACTTCTTCCATTTGTGGTTTCAGTGAATGTTCATTTTACTTATCCCCTAGAATAAAAGTAATCATAAGATAGTCACAGGGAGGAGACACCTTAAATCCTGGTACTACTTCTTACCAACTGGGCCAGGGTTTTCACAGTCTGACTATTTTTATGATAACAATACACCAGTGCTTATTTCTAAGACTGGGGTATTACTTGTAAGACCAGAACTCTTTACTGGCATACTGTTACATAATAAATAATTTTAAATAACCTCCCGCTACAGTGGGGGCTCGTCTGCGGGATATATCTTTGATATTCCTGAGCCAACTTTCTATTTCTGCTGTGTAGAAATTTTGTTTTGTAAATTTTTTGGAAAGAGTAACATAGTAGGAAATAATTATATTTTTAGGAGTACCATTGAGTACAGATAAAGAAAGCTGTTTCATATATGGTGAAGTCAGTTTAATTAACTTTAATTTTAACTAAGTTAATTATATTGTAGTAAATTAGTTTGAGTAAGATCACTTGCCCTACTAGACTACCGATACATCATGGCTGACTTGGTCAAATTTAGGTCTGCTACACTGCAGGTGGGAAAAGAGCTTGGCATGGATGGTGACGCTCTGATCCGGTATGTCACGACGGAATGTGAAAAGTACACCGAGAGAGAAGCAAAGCAATTAGAAGCAGAGAGAGAAGCCAAGAAATTAGAAGCAGAGAGAGAAGCCAAGAAATTAGAATTAGAAGCAGAAAGAGAAGCCAAGAAATTAGAAGCTGAGAGAGAAGAAAGGAGGTTACAAGCAGAGAGAGACCATGAGCTGAAAATGAGAAAGCTTGATCTTGAACTTCAGGCTGGGACTATCACCCATGGTAATAGCTCACCTCATTCTGCGAATAGCTCTTTTCAGAACACAGCAAATGGGGCCATGAACTTCCACCTAGATCCATTTGTTGAAAAGGAGGACGCAATTGAGTCATACCTGGATAGGTATGAAAGGCTAGCCTCTACATATGGACTGGAAAAGGAAAAATGGAGTCTAAAGTTATCTCAGGGATTGAGAGGTATTGCATATGATGTGTTTCTGAAACTCCCCAAAGAAGATCAGGAAAATTATGAAATACTAAAGCAAGCCTTACTGATCCGGTATGAAAAGAACTCTGAGGCATATAGGAAGAAATTTAGAACTTCTAAACCTCTACCTGGAGAAACATATAACCAGTTTTCAGCTAGGCTAGAAACGTATTTGTTGAAATGGAGTAGTTTAGGTAAGTATCAGAAAACCTACGAGGATCTGAAAGAAATGGTTATGTTAGAGCAAGTGAAAGATTCCATGTCTCAAGAAATGAGGAAATTCCTTATGGAACAAGGAGCAGAGAGGCTGGAAGACATTTTGAAATGTGCAGAGAGATACCAAGCAGCTCAAGCTGAATTGGTAGGAACAAAAAGAAAGCAGGTAGAAGGATATAAGCCACCACCGCAGAATACCGATTTTGACCAGATGGATCAACCACACAGATACAAGCAAAGATTTGATAATAAGGACAAGAACCCTCAGACTCAGGAAAATAAACCCTACAAACAGGGAGCTAAGTGGTGCAAATTTTGTAAGATGAGCAACCACAACACGGATGAATGTGGGAGGAAAAAACCCCTTCATCATGCTGCATGTCTACAGGTGAGGACTTCTGTTAGGAAGGAACTGACTGTGGGTCAGAATAGCCTCCATCACCCACCTACCCAGGAGATAGTGACTGTGAATGGCAAACAAGTCACAGGAATGTATGACACAGGTTTGTCCTATGACGCAGTCGTGTGTGCATCTCTGGTGTGCCCTGAACAAATCACCACAGAAACAGTAGACATTCAAGGGCCACTAAAAGGAACATCACCCCTTACTTTACCCATAGCAAAGATTCATGTCAGTTGTCGCTATGTGGAGGGGAGATAAATGCAGCTGTGATAGATGATCCCTTTTACCCCCTAATGTTGGGGCGTAAATATGTTTTCTTAGGAGACCCCGTAAAACCTATGGTTATGGCAGGAATCCAGACCAAGGCTGACTCCAGGAACATAGAGAGGGACACCAACGTAAAATTTCATTCAACTGAAATGAAACGGGCTCAAGAAGCAGACAGCACGTTGAAGCCTTGTTTTGGCAAATTATCAAAAACACATAAAGCTCCAAGGAAAGGACATTTCTATATGGAACATGGACTCTTGTACAGGAAAGCTGGAAGAGGGACGAAAAGTCATGGTCAAATTGTTGTACCATCCACCTATAGGAATAAGGTTATAGGCTGGGGACACATATCAACTTTGAGTGAACACCTGGGTAATGGTGCCACAAAACAAAGAATAGCCACCCAGTTCTACTGGCCAGGTATTACGGAAGACATAAATCAGTATGTAAATTCCTGTCCAGAGTGCACCTATGTAGATTCAGAAAGTCGACGGAAGAGTCTTCATCAAAAATCAACACGCAAACCAGCAATCAGGGGTACTCCCGAGATTTGCACGGGAGGGGAAAGGAAACATCCCACACAGGTTCAATTGCAGTCTGAACCCCATGCGCTGGAAAAAAGGAACAAATCACGTAGCGAAAATCAAACACCTACGGATTTGCGAGGGAAAACCACATCCAACTATCAACGAAAAGAGGGCGGTAAACTTCATGGGAAACCTACCGACCCCGTTTCACCAGCAGTAAGAGCCTGGATGAAAAGCCGAACAGGAAGGAGAGAGATAGTAACGGATGAATATATTCTTGGAAAACAGAATGTGGGCGCAGATTTTCTTAGTCGCCATCCCACAGAGCTTGAGGAGGATAGAAGGAAGGAAAACTAACCTCGGAATGGTCGATTTGCAATTGTCTTGTACCCAATAGTTAAGCTAGATATCATCCAGCTTAAAATATGGGGGAGCTATGTCGCAAAATTGGTTTCAAGTCATTGCAAATGAGTTCAGTTAGATTTATAAACCCATCTACGATCGAGTGACCGCTTTCAAAATGGCGGCGTATCAGCGAAATGTATATCGGACAGAGGAAATCGCCAACGATAAATAACAACAGAAGGGAATCCGTATGAAAAGGATTTTACATTTCAGTACAGGGAAGGATGGTGTATAACTGCATATAAGATGGAACGGTAGGAAGTTCTCATTTACGGAGATATATGCGTATTTCGGCTGCCCACAGTTACGCTAAAAGCAGGTAAACCCACTTCTGTGCTAAATATTAAAATCAACAAATAACAGTTTGGGAATTTACATGGATAGGAAGATAGAGTTTTATCAGCTGTATAAAACTAGATAAGATGGAACAATATGGATATTATATATGCTGAGAATGAGAAAGGAAAAATTTCAGTCGACGCACAGATCTGCCGAAATCACGGTTCGGGAAGGATTTTTCAGGTTAGGTTTAAGCTGTGACGTCGGTACTCTCCGATACGTCCGCGCTATACGTATTTAAAGCGGATCGGTAAACTGAGAGAGATACACAACGCAAGAGGTTGAGACAAGACTGAGGGCAGATAACGCCACGACTCTAAATCCATCTGAAGTGTGAGCGGATCACCAGAAAATTTCAGTCTAAGTGTCTGGAGTCTGAGGGTAAGCGAATTTACGATAACTATCCTGTATAATAATTTCTTTTATTTTGTATTACAGGTTCATTTAGAATTCACAAAATATGCCTGTATAATATTCATTGATATAACGTATTATTATTTTAATATGATTTATTCATGTGCTTAGTGGAAGATGGTTGCTTGTACAAAAACGTATCAAAACTAGCCCCACAGCCAAATAGAAAATATTTATTATATTTAATGCTGTATCTCGTCGATATTAAATGCATTATCGCTTACGAAGATAAAGGCAGTCCCATGACCAGAGATTGTCTTAGGGAAATAAATTGTTAGAAGCTTCAGCATGGAAGATACCGCTTTTACGAGGTTAGGTGACTAGTCCCCTTCCTCGCTGCCTTTGCCTTCCCTAGTTCGAGCGCACAACTTCGTACCCATTTACAGCTGGTAAACTGGAGTGTTCTATAGCCAGTTTCAGTAGAAAGCAACCTGATCACGTGGTCACTCACTCTATTTTATTTTATGTATTAATTTTGGGTAGTTGCTAAGATAGCATCAGATTTGAATTTGTACTTGATATGATTTGGAAGGATCAAGTTATAGAATATGAAGGGATGTATAGGAGCGGATTAAACCAGATGATGTTTATTACTGATATGTTAATATTAATTCTGTATCATTGAAATGATGTTACTTGCTATGACTGTATAACTTTGACACCTGATGACTGACTTGTCTGACTTATGTGCTAGTCAGTTACACTTAATTGACATGTTAATATTAATGCTATATCACTGAAATGATGTCCTTGCTTACTATGATTGTATAACGGTGACATCTGATGACTGACTGGTCTGACATCTGTGCTAGTCAGCTACAAGTCTAGCCAGATACTAGCCAAGGCTGATATGTTGCAGGTTCCATGAAATAACTCAAACCAGACTGCCCAGTATCAGAAGCCGGTGCAGTTCATCCGAGGCCATCCCACAAAAGTGCAGGACCCCAAAGAGTGAACTTCAACTGGTCATTGGCATCCCTACTGTTGGGCCTACCACGTCTGATATCAGCAAAGGACAGTTTCCGCAGTATCAAGTTGGAAAGATAAGTGTCCTGTTTGACACTGACCACCTATACATGTGAAACAGCCAATAGTTGAAAACAATAAGTAACCATACATAAACTCAGTCAACTGATGACAGTTATCCTAAAATTCAAAGGACTAATAACAGTGATTTCAGTAACTTTATCCTTTAAGATCTTGAAGTCTAAACAGACAATAATAGTAATTGTGTGAATATTTATATATATATATATGTGTATACTCTTTTCCAACTAGTAGAAATAGAATATTAGTGTAATTATTAAACTATTTTAACTGTACCTGAGGATTTATTCACTTCTTCCATTTGTGGTTTCAGTGAATGTTCATTTTACTTATCCCCTAGAATAAAAGTAATCATAAGATAGTCACAGGGAGGAGACACCTTAAATCCTGGTACTACTTCTTACCAACTGGGCCAGGGTTTTCACAGTCTGACTATTTTTATGATAACAATACACCAGTGCTTATTTCTAAGACTGGGGTATTACTTGTAAGACCAGAACTCTTTACTGGCATACTGTTACATAATAAATAATTTTAAATAACCTCCCGCTACAGTACACAACACAAAACACTTTAAGTTACTATGAGGAAGTGAATAAAACCTGTGGTTAAGTTTTTCTTTAAATTAATTTTTTTGTACAATTTATTTTGCCTGTCCAGTCATATCGTTTGGACAGGTCTTTGAAAATGAGGACAAGATAGTTTACATAAAATATTAACTAAAATTGTGTGGACAATCTGCCCAAATAACTACAATGTTATTATATGTATTTCCTATTTGAATGTTCACAGCTTAAATTTATTCTTCTAAGAGAGAGAGAGAGTCACTGTGTATGAGGGGCTGTAATGTCATCATACCCCACAAAAGTCCTGAGTATGACTTGAATTACCAAGATTTATTTAAACCGAAACTGTCAGATGTATCCAGGTCCTTAACATATCACCTGGGGTTTCTTGTTGAAAGATAGGATATTGTGTAGTTGCAGAAATATCGATATCACGTCACACACCCAAGCTCCTGCTGTTATCTCTTGACAGCATATGTAAAGTGTAGGAGACTTCTTGGCGTAATCGTCACTCCTCAGGTTTCCTGTCACCAGCTGGCAACAGGAAACGAAACCTCACAAATCAAGAAATATAAACAAATGACGCTGACTTTGCAAAGAAATGGCCTCAGTTTCCTCTGCTCCGTCCAGACTGTGAAATACTCATATACTTATTTAATTTACTTTTAAATTTAACACAGCTGTTCTCAGCGTATCTGAATCAAAATTACAGTTCAACTGGCAATGAATAGTGAAAGATTTTTGCTAATATTTAGTAGCACTGGCCAATCGAAAGCTTGTGACTACCAGAATTCAAATGCAGTTTTTGAAAAACCAAACAGAATTCCAAACATACTCTGCGTCTGGTAGTCGATTGGCCAGCCTGCTTTAGTTATGCCAATGCAAAACGATGTTAGTTTTTGGTAACAATTTTCCTACCGCTCCCCTCTCCTTCTATACTCTTGTTTCCCAAGCTAATTTGAATTTCCTCAATGCCTCTCTTCTAAGCCGGTGTCCCCACTAACGTTAAAAAAAACAAGCAGAAACAACAGTCCGTCTGGTCGTGCGTCCGTAGACATTTAGTATTTTCTCAACCATTTGGGTAATACTGGGACTATCATATTATTTAAAACATATTCTTGCTCAGTGAATTCTAAGCTATACTACCATATATTTTTTATGTTCAGTTTCATTATGGTTTTAGATTTTCAATTTTGTCACCGGTCATCGTCAAATAAATATTTTACACAAGACGGCCATCTTCCCCTCTCGCTATCTCGCTAGCATGTATTTTTCAAATAACTAACTTGTTTTTGTGACGTCAGAAACATTACCGCGAGGAGGCAATAAAATTGTCTGCGTGTTTTGCCTCTCTTGGCTTTGTCGCAACGTGTATATATGCATGGCAGAATGTGTCAGGCTAAGCGGGGTTGTGCATGGAGGGTTAAGAATTGGCGTTAATAATTTGTATTGTATCGTGTAACACTACCAAAAAATGTAAGGATTACTACTAAATTTGCGTTAAAGTTGACAGAATACGTTAATACTTACTTACTTAGTCGTTCCCCTTCTACCGTGAGGTGTAGAGGTTTGGAAGAGAGAGCGCCAGACTATTCCATCGGCTGTCTTCCTCCTGGCCTGGTTCCATTCTAGTCCTCGGTCCTTCAAAGATTGTCTAATGTTGTCCTCCCAGCGGACTCTGGGTCGTCCTCGGGGTCTGGATCCTTGGCTCTTTGTTTCCCATGCTTGTCGTGGTAGCCGATCTTCTCCCATTCTGCAGACATGGCCAAACCATCTTAGTTGGGACTGTTCTACTTGGGTCTGTAGGGGGTGGCATTTTAGGCCTTGACGTATCGTCTGGTTGCGTACCATGTCTCTTCTTGTTACTTCAACCACCTTCCTCAGATACCTCATTTCTGAGGTTTGGATCTGGCTTTTATGGGTTGTAGTCATTGCCCATGACTCGCATCCATATGTCAAGACTGGGACATAGGTGGAGCGGTATACAGCCATCTTCGTTTTCTTACCAACAGAATAAGTTAATTCAGATAGTTATTTTGCGGCACACTTCCTCCAAATCGTTAATTATAAGTCTTGGCTGCAAAAAGTATGCAGCAGATCTGGTAAAATGTTGGTAGTACGTTTTCGAAACCGAAACTAAAACGCGTGTTAGAATTTTACCGTGGAATCGGTCTATAGGCTTTAGCACTGCACAAAAGGCAGCGTTGCTGGCGTGTGAGAGCATCACCGTCAGACACAATAGGGCTGTTTCATTTATTATCATTTTATGACCAAAATCTTACTGAAATGAGCGATTATTCTCGCAGATTTTACTACAGGGTCCTTCAATTTGCTGATTTCAAACCTTGTCTGTGTAGTTACAGTTGGTCCAGCCCTTCTTAGTTTCACTTTCAGTTTTGCTACTACTAAATGGTGATCACTTCCCACATCTGCACCTCATCTTACCTTCACATCTTGAAATGCATGTCTCCATCTACCGTTAATCATGATGTGGTCTATCTGGTTTCTGTCCCGACCATTTGGTGATTCCCATGTTAATTTGTGAATTTCTTTGTGTGGGAAAAGTGTTCCTCCAATGACCAGGTTGTTAATGCTACAGAAACTTATTAACTCATGCCCACATTTATTTCCTTTATATTATTTCTACTTTTCCTAGCTTCGTTATCCGCTTTTTCATTTCCTTCTATGCCTATATGTGAAGTTATCCAAGCTATTAGAACAAAGCACTCTCTGGAGCATAGATAAGTATTTGCGAAAAATATCTCTTCTGCTATATTAGGTCTACTACATTCTCGTATATTTCTTATAGCTTGAATAGCAGAAAGTGAGTCTGTTAATACTGTCTTTTTATGAGGAGGGTTGCTAGAGAAGATTTCCAGAGCTTTCAGAACTGTAACCATCTCTGCCGTGAAAAAAGGTGTATTATATGTTATACTATATCCTTTCACCATTAGCCACATGTGAACATAAATTCCTATCCCCAGTTTGTTATCATCTTCTTTAGATCCACTTGTGTATATTATAATACGGTCCTTTGATATTTGTTGAATATATTTCCTGGCTTTGTTTTTGATAGTAACATATCAGTTGTTTTATTAATTATGCCTGCCAGGTGGTAGTCTGTATCTGGTTTCTTGAGTTCCCATGGTGGTACCACCTGCTTGTATATACTTTTGTTATTAATTGATGCATTTAGGGCATCCAAGTGTACTAGTTCCTCCTTGCATTTCCAACCTGTCGGGTATCTACTGGTTTTCATGAACCTGTTCTGAGTTGTTGTTAATTGATACCTAGCAAATGCTGGAAAAGCTGGATGAGTCTTGTCCAATATAATTTAGCTTACTAAAATTCACTTTATAATCACACCGTATAAGACAGAAAGCCTTTCTTTGAACTGAAGTTAACTTTCGGTAAAATATTTAGTTTTAATTTTCAGCAGCTCTGCTGACAGGACTGCAGGAAGACTTTTATTTTTCTTCAAATTTCAGGTACTCTGAAACCTGAAAATGGACATAATCTTTATCAAAGTAGATCTTTAGAGAGGTCAGTGTTCCTAAAGTAGATCTTTAGAGAGGTCAGTGTTCCTAAAGTAGATCCCGACGGTTCCTGTGTTGCCTCTACCCAATGTTTGCCTCGCCTTGCATATTGTGTCTCGGCATTTATATATACATTGTAAGCATTATAACAGATTTTGTTGTTGTTCTTCTTCTTCCTCGTTCGTCCTGAAAAGGACGGTGGTTGCGTTGTGTCTGTTTGCGCCTAAGCTGTGATATCTGCACCTTTCGGTCGACACATCCGACTTCTGCACGGCATTTTTTAAGGACCGGGTTTGCCTTCCCATTTCGATCCGTGCTCGCTCAGCCAGCCTGCACTGCTGCAGACTGTTTCCAGGACCACCACGTGGAGGTGGAGCGCGGTCTTGACCAGCTCTGGTTCGCTGGTCCTGACGCAGGCAGTCAAGCTGTGAGTCGCTGACTGCATTCACTATTGCGGCATCTTGAGGTCCCAGATTTTGTTCAACATACATGCATCAGCAAATGTTGCGTTTTAAGTTACAAGGGAAATAACTTGAAAGTGCAAGCCAACATATTTGTGAGTTTTTTCCCTTTTATCAAAACTCTCACAGAGTCGTGTATTATCAGACATAGCTGTTGTCCATATTGTTCTGTCAGACTTTTTTCTTCTTCTGGTCAGGAAGCGAATTTAATAAGTTGCCTGAAGTCACCGGTCAGTGTTGTCATTTGTCAATTGTGTTCAAGCCTCTGTTGTTGTCACTTATCTGCGCGGTACCAAGTCTCAGGCGTCGTCACATTTGTGCAGTAAAAAGTCACAGACGTTACCATTATCTGCGCTATACAAAGTACGTTGTCATTATCGGTGCTGTACAAAGTCCCAGACGTTGTCACTATCTGCGCAGTACCAAATCACAGATGTCGTCTTTTTTCTGTACTAATCAAAGAACTGGTGCTGTCAATTTGTGTGTGTGTGTGTGTGTTTTTGTTCCAAATTTGTTCTTGCAGCCAGGTAAAGCGTTAACGCCGAGATATGACTTAAATAAGTGTTCCTTAACCTTTTTTATGCCATGGATTCCTTTGATTGTCCAATGAAAGCTTTGGATCCCTTTGATTGTCCGATGAAGGCTATGGACTCCTTTTATTGTCAGATTATGGCTATGGGCACATTCTTGGGGAAAATGTACATAAAACATAATTAAAATTTCACATGTTAAATAGTAGGTTATGTACACGGACTTTTTATAATCCTTGTCATGGACCCCATGAGGTCGGTGGACCACATGATAAAAAACTCCGATTTAAATCGTAGTACCGGTACGGTACTCTAATATTGCTTTAGATTAATATGAAACAAATATAAAGGTATGTTATCAGGCACTCGCAGGAAATAAAGAAGTAGAACACCAGACAACAGAAAAACAACAGACATGAGTGGCTTACCCAGGATTTGAACACTGGACCTTCCGTGCGACAACCCCGCCTAGCCATGCAAGCGAATCACACTATCCGCTCTGCCATCTACGCATCATCAAAAAATGATGTTTCAATGGCAGGTCAATAGTGCGAACCACAATACACGACACCAGAAGTCCTCCATGGGCAGTTCAGCCTATTAATGACGCAATCACTTCTGTTGTATTTCTATCAAGCAGTATAGGCCGAATCCAACAAGACCCTTAGGACCTTAATACTGTGTCCAGTAAATGATAGTAGACTAGAACAGTGAGAACAGGATAGTGGGTAGGTTTGGTATTGTACAAACATTTATTACAAATAAGGGAGGGAAACCTGAGGCCTGTAAACAGTAAATTAATATGAAACAAATATAAAGGTATGTTATCAGGCACTCGCAGGAAATAAAGAAGTAGAACACCAGACAACAGAAAAACAACAGACATGAGTGGCTTACCCAGGATTTGAACACTGGACCTTCCGTGCGACAACCCCGCCTAGCCATGCAAGCGAATCACACTATCCGCTCTGCCATCTACGCATCATCAAAAAATGATGTTTCAATGGCAGGTCAATAGTGCGAACCACAATACACGACACCAGAAGTCCTCCATGTTTACAGGTCTCAGGTTTCCCTCCCTTATTTGTAATAAATGTTTGTACAATACCAATGTTAAGATCCCGTACCGCTTTGATGTCTGCTTTCAACAACCGTTAGAGTCATGTTAAAATGTCCACCAATAGCGGTTAAGTTCTTCCCAATTTTGTTTATATCGCTGATGAAAGTACAGTGATAAGACGCGAATGCCAAAACGTGAGTGTGTAGCAACACTTAATCGTCCCTGTTTTTCTCACTGGTTCAAAAGGGAAGAACAACCTGCAACAGCCAACCTCTACTTTAACGGACCATAAAAGCTGAGGTGTTTTTTTTAACTCAAACAGAGGTTTATTTTCCAATGATGATTAAATGGTAAAATGTGGTTCTACGTCCGGTCATCAGGTCATCGAATTTGTTCATAATACATGCAATATATAGTCAACTACTATTTCAATGCTGGATTTCTGTGGTCCAGAATAACTTCAAACACTGCGGTGACAATGGAAGATTTTGACTCCGGTTTTTACGGTGTATTACTTCCACGTCCACGTAAGGTTGAATATTATACTTCATTCCTTAATACCAGTCCTAGCATAGGCTTCCTTCCGAAGCTATAATATAAAACCGGACTGTACAATAATGTGTCTGACCATTGACAAGGCGATGGTCCTCCATTTTTTAGTTATTTACCAATCTACGTCATCACTAAGGACCCACCAAAAAGCAAACGTCATAAACCAATCTACAAATCGAGTGGTTAATACATTAAGACCTTGGCCTCTATGTTCAATAATAGTGCACAAAAGTGTGCTTATTAAAAATCTTACAATATCTCTCAGTTAAGTTCAGCGCCCATTTATGCGCAAATAACATTGTGACAATAAGCATATTGCAACAACCAAACCTACCCACTATCCTGTTCTCACTGTTCTAGTCTACTATCATTTACTGGACACAGTATTAAGGTCCTAAGGGTCTTGTTGGATTCGGCCTATACTGCTTGATAGAAATACAACAGAAGTGATTGCGTCATTAATAGGCTGAACTGCCCATGGAGGACTTCTGGTGTCGTGTATTGTGGTTCGCACTATTGACCTGCCATTGAAACATCATTTTTTGATGATGCGTAGATGGCAGAGCGGATAGTGTGATTCGCTTGCATGGCTAGGCGGGGTTGTCGCACGGAAGGTCCAGTGTTCAAATCCTGGGTAAGCCACTCATGTCTGTTGTTTTTCTGTTGTCTGGTGTTCTACTTCTTTATTTCCTGCGAGTGCCTGATAACATACCTTTATATTTGTTTCATATTAATTTACTGTTTACAGGCCTCAGGTTTCCCTCCCTTATTTGTAATAAATGTTTGTACAATACCAAACCTACCCACTATCCTGTTCTCACTGTTCTAGTCTACTATCATTTACTGGACACAGTATTAAGGTCCTAAGGGTCTTGTTGGATTCGGCCTATACTGCTTGATAGAAATACAACAGAAGTGATTGCGTCATTAATAGGCTGAACTGCCCATGGAGGACTTCTGGTGTCGTGTATTGTGGTTCGCACTATTGACCTGCCATTGAAACATCATTTTTTGATGATGCGTAGATGGCAGAGCGGATAGTGTGATTCGCTTGCATGGCTAGGCGGGGTTGTCGCACGGAAGGTCCAGTGTTCAAATCCTGGGTAAGCCACTCATGTCTGTTGTTTTTCTGTTGTCTGGTGTTTTACTTCTTTATTTCCTGCGAGTGCCTGATAACATACCTTTATATTTGTTTCATATTAATTTACTGTTTACAGGCCTCAGGTTTCCCTCCCTTATTTGTAATAAATGTTTGTACAATACCAAACCTACCCACTATCCTGTTCTCACTGTTCTAGTCTACTATCATTTACTGGACACAGTATTAAGGTCCTAAGGGTCTTGTTGGATTCGGCCTATACTGCTTGATAGAAATACAACAGAAGTGATTGCGTCATTAATAGGCTGAACTGCCCATGGAGGACTTCTGGTGTCGTGTATTGTGGTTCGCACTATTGACCTGCCATTGAAACATCATTTTTTGATGATGCGTAGATGGCAGAGCGGATAGTGTGATTCGCTTGCATGGCTAGGCGGGGTTGTCGCACGGAAGGTCCAGTGTTCAAATCCTGGGTAAGCCACTCATGTCTGTTGTTTTTCTGTTGTCTGGTGTTCTACTTCTTTATTTCCTGCGAGTGCCTGATAACATACCTTTATATTTGTTTCATATTAATTTACTGTTTACAGGCCTCAGGTTTCCCTCCCTTATTTGTAATAAATGTTTGTACAATACCAAACCTACCCACTATCCTGTTCTCACTGTTCTAGTCTACTATCATTTACTGGACACAGTATTAAGGTCCTAAGGGTCTTGTTGGATTCGGCCTATACTGCTTGATAGAAATACAACAGAAGTGATTGCATCATTAATAGGCTGAACTGCCCATGGAGGACTTCTGGTGTCGTGTATTGTGGTTCGCACTATTGACCTGCCATTGAAACATCATTTTTTGATGATGCGTAGATGGCAGAGCGGATAGTGTGATTCGCTTGCATGGCTAGGCGGGGTTGTCGCACGGAAGGTCCAGTGTTCAAATCCTAGGTAAGCCACTCATGTCTGTTGTTTTTCTGTTGTCTGGTGTTCTACTTCTTTATTTCCTGCGAGTGCCTGATAACATACCTTTATATTTGTTTCATATTAATTTACTGTTTACAGGCCTCAGGTTTCCCTCCCTTATTTGTAATAAATGTTTGTACAATACCAAACCTACCTACTATCCTGTTCTCACTGTTCTAGTCTACTATCATTTACTGGACACAGTATTAAGGTCCTAAGGGTCTTGTTGGATTCGGCCTATACTGCTTGATAGAAATACAACAGAAGTGATTGCGTCATTAATAGGCTGGACTGCCCATGGAGGACTTCTGGTGTCGTGTATTGTGGTTCGCACTATTGACCTGCCATTGAAACATCATTTTTTGATGATGCGTAGATGGCAGAGCGGATAGTGTGATTCGCTTGCGTGGCTAGGCGGGGTTGTCGCACGGAAGGTCCAGTGTTCAAATCCTGGGTAAGCCACTCATGTCTGTTGTTTTTCTGTTGTCTGGTGTTCTACTTCTTTATTTCCTGCGAGTGCCTGATAACATACCTTTATATTTGTTTCATATTAATTTACTGTTTACAGGCCTCAGGTTTCCCTCCCTTATTTGTAATAAATGTTTGTACAATACCAAACCTACCCACTATCCTGTTCTCACTGTTCTAGTCTACTATCATTTACTGGACACAGTATTAAGGTCCTAAGGGTCTTGTTGGATTCGGCCTATACTGCTTGATAGAAATACAACAGAAGTGATTGCGTCATTAATAGGCTGAACTGCCCATGGAGGACTTCTGGTGTCGTGTATTGTGGTTCGCACTATTGACCTGCCATTGAAACATCATTTTTTGATGATGCGTAGATGGCAGAGCGGATAGTGTGATTCGCTTGCATGGCTAGGCGGGGTTGTCGCACGGAAGGTCCAGTGTTCAAATCCTGGGTAAGCCACTCATGTCTGTTGTTTTTCTGTTGTCTGGTGTTCTACTTCTTTATTTCCTGCGAGTGCCTGATAACATACCTTTATATTTGTTTCATATTAATTTACTGTTTACAGGCCTCAGGTTTCCCTCCCTTATTTGTAATAAATGTTTGTACAATACCAAACCTACCCACTATCCTGTTCTCACTGTTCTAGTCTACTATCATTTACTGGACACAGTATTAAGGTCCTAAGGGTCTTGTTGGATTCGGCCTATACTGCTTGATAGAAATACAACAGAAGTGATTGCGTCATTAATAGGCTGAACTGCCCATGGAGGACTTCTGGTGTCGTGTATTGTGGTTCGCACTATTGACCTGCCATTGAAACATCATTTTTTTGATGATGCGTAGATGGCAGAGCGGATAGTGTGATTCGCTTGCATGGCTAGGCGGGGTTGTCGCACGGAAGGTCCAGTGTTCAAATCCTGGGTAAGCCACTCATGTCTGTTGTTTTTCTGTTGTCTGGTGTTCTACTTCTTTATTTCCTGCGAGTGCCTGATAACATACCTTTATATTTGTTTCATATTAATTTACTGTTTACAGGCCTCAGGTTTCCCTCCCTTATTTGTAATTAATGTTGCTTTAGAATGTACTATCATTTAAATCAGGGTTGCTAGCAACATTCTATAAAATGAGAAGTATTTTGTGCAACAAATCTTTGTCAATGGAAGTAAAAAAGACTGTTCTTCGGTGTTATACAGACCGAGTCCTAATATACGGAAGTGAGCCATGGACAATTAGTAAACAAGTAAGAAAAGCACTACAGGCCACAGAGATGTGGCTTTACAAAAGAATGTTAAAATACCAGGGGCAGCTAAAATCAATAATGAGGATGTTCTAAGGGAGGCAAAAGAAGCTTATTCTTCAGGTTAGAAAGCAGCAATCGATTTTCTTTGGGCGTGTTATAAGAAGAAGGAAGCTAGAGTAAATAGTGACAACATAAAGGATAGAAGGAAAAAGAGATAGACGATAACAAAGAGAGAACATTCAGAGCCCCGTTTGACAGCATGACATAGAAAGACTTCAACAACAGAGTTGATCAATAGTACTATAAACAGGAAGTTGTGGAGAGACATGATCACCTATGTCATCAGGCATAGGACTTGGTGATGATGAATCTCACGTAGTTTGAGGAATAAAGCACAACGTGAAGGGTTAGTACTAGATTGTGACCGCGTAGTCATCAAAGCCTTTCAACTTCCCATTTAGCACAGGTCGTCAACACAAACATGCCAAGCCTTCATATCCAGTGCCATCCGGTTAAGATCTTTCCATGCCTTCTTTGTTCCTTTCATGTCAGTCTCTACTGCCATTCTCCGCGTGTCTTTGGTCGCCGTCTATTTCTCTTAACATTGGGGCTTCCAGTACAGGCACTGCCTTGTAATACTAACAGCTGGTTTACTTAATATTTGTATCCAACACATTTTCTTCAACTGCTGTTACACAGGTATTTGTCTACTTCTTTCCATCAGTTCCATATTAATGATCGTGTCATGATGTTTCCATCTTGATCTATCTATTCTGTTCGAGCACCCATTCATGAAAGCCTGTCATTTTATTGTTGTCATCTTTGATAATACTAAAGCCAAGGTAGTTTTCTTCACATATTCTTTATCTGTCTTAATTGCCCTTAGTAATCATAAAAACAACGAATTATATAGCATGTCAGCAGCAGTAGTGGAAATCAACCATATACTTCACAAAGTAAAAGTACGACGGACAGCCTCTCACAGAAATAAATATGGAAAGGAGAAGGCACATAGACATACCAAAGAAGAAAGATGCAACATTCAAACTGAGAACAGAGAAAAAGACAAATGCAAAAATAACAAACAACTTCAAAGAAAAATCGCATAGAGAATACCCAAAGCCAGATATGGCAGAAACACACTAAACATTACTAAGAAGATATTAAGTAATAATGTTCAAACCGAGGACCGGCCAGTGCAGATTTAAATACAATCTGGTCAGGAAACTAAAAATCTGACAGACATGGGTCCATGCTGGGAAGATAAGCAAATAGTAGCTCATTCGAGATGAGGAGATTGACAGCATGAGTTTCACCAACCCAGTTAACGGGAAAACTGAATGGCCAATGATAGAAGCTTACGCCAGATGGTCATCTTCATGAGATAAATAGATGTGGTTATGTGAGAGCAAACGAAAAAGCAGAAGACTGTCGCAGTGATAACATGGGTTTTGTATTGGTCAAGTAAGTTTGCTTTGTGTAAAAAATAAATAAAATAGGTACAAATAACGAGGCATGAGCGCTCATGTCAGTTTCAGATACAATCTTTATTGAAAGTACGTGTATTTTTGTATGTTGAGAACGCTGTATATTCTTTAAGAAGGCGAGGAGTGGTGTCCTTCATTTATTTACTATCTTAGCTTGTGCAGGATTTCGTTGTAAGAAGAATATATTTTGTTCTCGCAGGCTAAGATAAATAGCCGTTTGCTGTTCTTACTGATTTACCTATATATTTGTTATTTCCGTTATATTCAAGCTTGCTATATACAAAGGAAAACCAGAGTCGAAAAGTTGGTTGTTTTGTTATCGCCCTTACATAACACTGAAACATGGTTTGGTTTTAAGGTCTATCTTCATTGCACACGGACTACGTCAACATTGCTCCGATCTCCTCCCTTAGATCATACAAGTAGGATCTCAGCATAGCACACGAACTCCGTAGCACCGGCGAGAATCCTAATGTGTGTATATAGGAATCACACATTCTATAAATATTTGTGTGGTGAAACATGGACAATGAACAAAGCAGTCAGAAGAAAGAATTGAGGCCCGTGAGATGTAGATATAAAGAAGAACTGGGCACATATCATGGAAAGAGAAGAAAACAAATAAAGACATTCTAAAGCTAGGGATAAGATAGACATAATGAATGTGATAAAAATCAGATAAAATATTTTGGTGATAGATAAAGACATACACTTTGCTGAAAACTATAATGGAAGGAAAAGTTAAAGGTAAACGTGCAAGAGGAAGATAGCGTTTGGTTTGGTTTGAAGGGCTATCTTCATTGCACACGGACTACTCCATCAGTGCTCCGATCTCCCTCCTTAGATCACACAAGGAGGATCTCAGCACAGTATGTGACACCAATGCCTGTTGCGCATGACTGACACTGAGAAATGCTGGGACAATATATACCAACCACTATTAAAAACACAAACAAATGCACACGCAGATACACATACACATGTACTTAGAACAGCATGTTTGTCACGCCCACAATCTTCATTTGTAACTAAGTCAAAGATAAAGTAACGGGAACGGAAGAAGCATTAATTCTTGGTGTGACAGAATGGGGCGGCCCCTATCAATCTTTGTTTCACTCCGGCAGTATCGGTAAATTAGTAGTACTGATTTTATTGTGTGCTTTCATTTGCCGCACTTTCTGTCTTTCTCTTTTTCTGCTATGTGTAGCAGATATTATGTATTTTACTCCGTACACCCTTCTCAGGGATAAGTGGACATGTCTGGTTGTTATCAATTTCTCCCTACGTTGCAAGGAGTGGCATCGACCTAACCATGTTGGCTGTGGTGGGCGCAGCGGATATCAGTACACAGATTAACACGTAAATCGCCTCAGCGCAGTGCTTAATCACTGATAAGACGCTGGTATGCTCATCACCAAAGCTTGGAATACGGGGAGACAACTGATGGACAGACACAGATAAGAGATTACTTTCTGACAAAAGTAATGATGGTTACATTGAGAACACGTTATTATATGAGTTCGTAAGTTTGTACCCAAGGGCATGCAGATGTGTACAACCCATTTTCAGAAAAGTAATGTTTGAAATTTTGCATTAGCTGAGTCAAGCAACATATTCAAATTAGATTGGCTGATCCTTTGAGGCGCGCATAACAAATGCGTGGGAAGGCAGTGGATATAATCTGACCATTTTCTCAAGCTATTTCACTTGAGAAATCGCTCGCCAAGATACCAGACCTTGCTACAGTGAAGAGTTAGAATTCAGAATTCCTTCTTCATATACCGGAAACCTTTTATTGGAGTATTTATCAGGACTTACAATATAGCCCAGTAAATCTCTTTCATATTAAATAAGGAAACTGGGATTGAGGAAAATGAAGGACCACGCACGAAGTCAGAGAGCGAACTTATTAAATTAACGACACTCCAGACGCGTGTAAGAGGCCGATTCAAGTCTCTTTTATTCATCTGAGCAAAAAGTATGTGAGCCAGGATTGGCGTAAGTTGTGATTTACATTTCATATTTTCTTACTAGCATGTGAACTAACATATATATATATATATGTTTATTATTACCATGTGAATTTTAATATGTGAAACTCGCTAGTGGATGTCACCGTCATTTGAGGCTGGCAACCTCAGCGTATAGAATAATGATTCATGAACCACCACTGCACGGGCTGGTGATTGCTTTGTTGCTTGTTTCGTAAAGAGAACTAAAAGCATACAGTAGTTCCAGGTTCTATATGGAGCAGGGAGGGAAAGATGAAAGAAATTATGTACATTCTAAGTATAATACTTACATTTTCAAAGCAGTGTAAATGTCTATATAAACATATTCACTTTAAAATTAATGTAAGTTTTCAAGCTTTAAACCAGTGTAAATGTCTATGTGAAAACATTCATTTTAAAGTTAATGGAAGTTTCAAACTTTTCAATCAGTGTAAACAGAAATGAAAACATATTCAATCTATATTGTGAACACTTTTCAATCAGTGGAGATGTATTTGTAAACAGACTCTATCAGTATTATTAACCTTGTCATTTAAATATAAAGTAACTTTGAAAGCTATTCTATTTAAATGTAAAGAAAATTTCATCCCGAGGGATTAAATTTAATTCTCATCTAGGGTAAATTCTGGAGTTAATTAAGATGGTGGTATGGGAAGATAGGAACCCATAACTATGGGGTGGAAAACGCCATACTCAGAAGAGCGTTTCGTTCTATTTTTTTACCATAGTTATTGGTGGTACCAGCAGAAAGTACTATCTCTGGAACAAGAAGGGAACAGTGGCCTAAGCATTAAGACGAAGGACCCACTTGGTTGACTCTCCTTGACATTTCTGGGAAACGAGCTACCCCCGACAACCTTGAGCAGGGACGAGCTTGAGCAGTGTAAAAAGAACCAACCCATAAGAAGGATCAGAACCGTCATTGGCAGCTAAGTTCAAATCTATGCTGCCACTTGAACTTCTTGTAACATATCACAATCCATAACGACTGTGATGATAACTTTTCTTGATCCATAACTATTCAAATTATTTTTCAACTGTTAAAAGATAAGTGATTATTAAATGTTGTTATTTGTAATTATACAAATTTAACTTCGATTTAAACATTTTAAAGTTACTGCATGTTTGTCTCAGTCAATTTACTACACACACTCCAAACAGAGCTATACTAAAATAATAGAATTCCACTGAGTAAATCAGGGGTCGGGGCTTAAACGAGCTGAAATTAATGAGTGCTTAAATCCTTCACAAAAGCGTCGGCAGAATTACAGAGTTAACATACTCAGCCAAAGCAGTATTGTTCTCGCTTATTCTGAATATCTTGTGAAGACTCCCTGGAGATAGAAGCGTTTTGTTTCTTCTGTTTACATATCTGCCAAGAGTAATCTTGTGCGAAGGTAGACACCTTTGAAGCCCATATTAGATACTCTTGAGTTTTGGCCACTGTTGGACCCCTACTGCAAAGCAGGGGAGACAATACCATCACACTTTGTAACTGAGGTCACATTTTTACAAGAACTGATAATTGCGAGTATCTTCTTTTTTTTTGTTAATCCAGTAGCTTCATGGTGCATATTACCAGCTTGATAATATTTACTCTTCTTTTTTTAATCAACCAAAATTTCAGTGATCTTTAATTAGTTAGCGCTCAGTCACAGTAATACTAATTTCAACAAGTGTAAAACGTCAAGTGATATCATCTTCACCATCAACGTAAGCATCATCATCATCATCTCCATTTTTCTATCCTTATGGAGTAGTCAGCCACAATAGCAGCAGAAACCCTTTGCGGGAAGCCTGCACCAAATCCCGTACTCCCGCAGCAGTGGTTTCTGAAGCAATATGTTTTACATGATGAGGCTGTCAGCCTCGTGCACAACCTCATATTAGTTGCCTTGTACGACATGCCTTAGGGAACAATAGTACTAGTCTTTCTTGATCTTCTCAAGGAGCTCTGGGAACTACAGCTGTCTCATTTGTCTTCATCATCACCAGAACCACAAGGAGCCGCGCTAGCGTAGTGGTTACAACACCGCTCTGGCGACCGGGTGATACAGGATCAAACCCGGGCGACAGCATTTGAGGATTTTTCGTCGACCGGGATTTGGACTGGATTAACTCGAGACCTGGCGAGGACATTTGAAGGAGTATCGTCGACCAGGGACTGGCGGCTCCTGAGCCGACCCAGCTGCAATGGGTACCTCCGAAATCGGCGAGTATTTGCCTGAATGGCGAGGGACACCTGTCTCTGTACAAGAAATAAAGGGATACTCACGTAAAATCAATGTCAGGTTAGACATAAAATAATAACCTGAGATTTCGCCTCGAGTATTAGCGGGCGAACGAAAAAAAAAAAAAAAAAAAAAAACCAGAACCACTATATAACTAACAAACTATGTCAGCAATTCAAAAGAGTCGTGATACAGTGGATCTCATCTCACTGCAACATTCCCGGAAATGAAGAGGCTGACAGATTGGCAAAGGAAGGGGGAAAGTACCTCAATTTGACACAAGAATAACTTATGAAGAGGGCAAGAGTTATCAAACGGATACAGGAGCAGGTGGGAAGCAGAGCATCCAGGCCACACACACACAAAAACATGATGCATATTACCAGGTAAACAGAAGTGAACAAGTGGTAATCTTCAGACTTCGCACAGGTCACAACAGATTGGGATACCATCTATTCAACAAGTTAAAGATAGGAACTACTGATGAGTGTAACAGTGGCACCGATATAATGACTGCTGAACACCTACTTCAAAGGGGCCCACCATACAATGAACAGAGAATACGCGTATGTCCATCACCAGTACCATTTCTGGGAATTCTCTACAGAGATATCAGCAATCTCAAACTGACCACTGTTTCTTTGGACATATTCAAGTTGACGTCTGAGGGTGAACGAAGAAGAAGAAGATATATATTCTGGGTTACCTCAATTTTTGTTTCATCGCTATTGCTCTCATAATCAGCATTTATATATTCGGTACATCTACCATTGTCATATAGATCGTTATTACCATTGTTATTATTATTAGCAGCTACTTCTATTTGTTCGTTATCTCAATACATACACACTTAATTATTTGAAAAGGGTATGAACCTATACCCTTTGTGACCTATGCGTAGCAAACTTTAATACACAGAACTTAAACAGTAAATGATTTACGTTTTAAAAATTACTGGTAATTGTAGTCAGATTTAAAAAAAAATTGTTAATGACAATTTCAAAATCACATCATCGTTGGTAGTAGCATTTGCTACTAATACTACTACAATTATTATTTACTACTACTGCTCCTACAAACACCGCAACATCAACTGCTGTTGCTGGTGTTACTATTATAGTTTCTACTATCACTATTTTTACTACCACCATCACTAATAATACTGCTGCTTTGGTGCTACCCGCTGCTACTGTTACTAATATAACCGGAAACACTGCTGCTGCTACTGATACACTACTCTACTGTAACTACTATTACCACTACCAAAGAAGCTATCATTACTACTACTACTACTACTACTACTACTAAAGCCACCACCATCACCACTACCACCACAACTACAACAACTTTAAACATTACTACAGCTATCACCTCTACCATCACAACTACCACGACTGTCAACATTACTATAACAATAATAACAACGACAACCACTACGATTATAACTCGTATCACTGCTGCTGCTACTGATACTAATGACGTTATTATTACTACCACGACTACTACACTGTTACAATTACCATTACTATCAATTACTATTACAACAACAGAGAAACTACGCCTACTACTGTTTCTACCATACTCCTCTTCCTTCTTCCTTCTTCTACTCATCTTCCTCATTCGTCTCATCCTTTTTCTTTATACATTTATTCTTTGTTTAATCGTCGCATTCTTTCTGTCTTCTGCTCCTCCGCATCTTTCTTCTTTTTCTTTTATCAATATCATTATCAGCAGTTTTCAGTAACGTGAATAGAGAGATATCCTGGTAAGGCGAGAGGACACCGTTCAACCAATCGGAAGCTGTTTGTAATACAAGTAACAGCCATTGTTCGAATCCGGGATAACATGTCGTTAGATAGAGATCTTGCAGGCGTCAGTTGTGAAAGGGTTAATTGTGAAACTTCGTCAAACACTTGAAACTGACACGTTTGGCGGATGCGCAGATTCAACTTGTATGAGTGAGTGAGTGAACGAGGAAGTGAGTGAGTGAACAATTAAATGAGTGAGTGAGTGAACGATTGAGTGAGTGATTGAACGATTGAGTGAGTGAGTGAACGATTGAGTGAGTGAGTGAACGATTGAGTGAGTGAGTGAACGATTGAGTGCGAGAGTGAACGATTGAGTGAGTGAGTGAACGATTGAGTGAGTGAGTGAACGATTGAGTGAGTGAGTGAACGATTGAGTGCGTGAGTGAGTGAGTGAATGAACGATTGGGTGAGTAAGTGAGTGAACGATTGAATGAGTGTGTGATTGAACGATTGAGTGAACGACTGAGTGAGTGATCGACTAAGTGAGTGAGTGAGTGAGTGAGTGAGTGAGGGAGGAAGGAAGGAAGGAAGGACGGAAGGAAGGAAGGACGGACGGAAGGAAGGAAGGAATGAAGGAAGGACGGATGGACGGAAGGAAGGAAGGAAGGAAGGAAGGAAGGAAGGAAGGAAGGAAGGAAGGAAGGAAGGAAGGAAGGAAGGAAGGAAGGAAGGAAGGAAGAAAGGAAGGAATCACACATGCAGCAGGAGAAAGGAAGAGAGAAAACATATTTTAGATCTCGTGATTTTGTAACGCGAATACATTTTACCTAACACTGTAGTTTAGTAATAGTCTACCCAGTTGTAAAAAAGGTACACGACTCTGCTCTGAGACTGGAAAGTGTCAGAAAACGAATTGTACATGTACTTTTGCGCCCTTCTCTCTCTCCTTCATTGTACTATTATTTGACATATTTTATGTTCTTAAATTGTTTGCTCTGAGCCGCTCCAAGTGTGGCAGATAAAGGGAACGAATAGTGAGAATCAAACATAGGAAAGTCTAGAAAGAGTAGAAAAAGGGGATGCGCAAAAAAGAATGGGCATGAGACAGAGAATCCAAAAAGAGGTTAACACAAATCCGGTTAGGCACGCTTTTCAGCAAGAGTCAGAAGCGTGAGTGAAGCAGTGCAGGTCGCACATACCCCAGATATACGAGGGTAGCCATGTTGAGGGTTATAGTCAAGTAGACAATGGTGTTGTGTAAGACTGAAGAACGAAGGAGCGAGTTAGGCTCCACTCAGAAAAAGGGTACGTAGAGTGAATTAGTTACGTCCATACCGTAGTCCTGTTACTCGTCTAAGATAGTGGCCATCTAGAACCAGGGAAATGAACAACCCCGGAGGAGTCCGGTATCACTTCAATAACCTGAACCAAAATTGATAGTATCAACAGACAAGGATTGGCTTAGACGGAGGAAAGGATGTAGAAACTAGTAACATCTGAATAATAGAGACAAAAGACATTACAATATTGAATATAATTCTCAATGGTGAGCGAGTGTTAAACAGGAAGTGTGAAGGACCAAGATTGTTGGAGGTCCGGGTAACAGCAGTGGTCCACATTGTAAATAAACAGTATTCCAGTTGACTGTGGCGTTCCCTATTTGTATAGAAGATCTACTTAGCGTTATGTCGTCGCTCGCTGTGTGTGTTGTAACCATTCATTAATCATAAAGTTGATCGCTACCTTCTGAGGCAAAGAAATCCTGGGTACGCAAAGGCTGTGTGCAGCAGCCACTTGTTAACTAGCGCTGCCACACCAAACTTGTTTACGTTTCGACAGGTGAATCGTAATAATACCAAGCTAATTAGACAGGTCAGCAGATAATACGCTTATCACCTAAGTCGTCTAGCCACCTCTGATAGTCGATCTTTATTGAGACAAGGTGGTAGTGCACGATCGATGAAAAGGAAGCCATATTGTCTGTCTGAGAAATCCATCTAGGGAATTTACGAAAACACAGGTGATAATACGTAATAGTTTCCGCTGGCCCATCTTTGTATCAATATTACCGATAATCTGTCTGGGGAGACAATATAACGGGGAAGCATCTAGACAGGAAATAAGTGCACAGATTTGTTTGTGAGTTTGCATAAAGATGCAATAGGAAGTATTACTGCCTTATTAGAAAGAGGTCACGCATTGGAATGTTAAAATTTGATATTTTGAAACACGCGGGGGATATTATGATTTAACACCCCGACCCATATAGTTTACCATCGCCTTGATTTGAGAGCCGGAATAGACTGTGTCTTTCATTGGCAAGTTTGTCTAAAAGTACAATCTGGGATTTGAACTGAGAAATGGCAATATAATCTAGCGAAATCGGAGTCACAAATCAGACTGCACAGCAACGTCAAATTAGCAACTCCCAGGAGCCAGAGAGACATCGGACTAAGAATTCCAAAATTATAAGTGACAGATCAAAGTATTTGGGTAGAGAAGGCCACTCTCCAAACCTCCGATGTCTTGCGGGCAGTGTTAGGATGTGCAAGAACATGGACAGGAAGATCCACAACTTCCCCACTGAAGACACGCCCACGGCGACCTTTCCTCAATTGGCTGTGTGTGGTGTACCCGGAAACGGGGCCTCCCAGTACTGAGGCACAGTTAAGTCCCCGATGTTACTTATCGGTGCAGAGTTGAGAGAGATGGCTGAGCATCACAATCCCCCCTGTGTTGCAGCATGATGAGAACCCAGCATTGCACACTGAGCTTGGGGGGATCACTTGGGCACCAGACTTAATACTGGCTCTTGACTGGATGGCCGCATGCAGGCGATTTCTACAATGGAGGGTTGGCAGGTGGTGAGTATCTGGAAGTGGCTCTGTGCAGGACGTGAGGATTCCTTGGGAGAGCCCAGAACCAGAGCACAGCATTGTGCAAGCTCTGCATAGTTGGAGAGCCCCCTGGATGACGGGGAATGCACAGTGTGCTACCCCACCTATCCCCAACTGCTAACTTAGAACCAGAAGTGGGGTCCTCTGTATGCGTGCCAGGCCAGGATAAAATGCCTGGGAAAGAGACTGGAGCTCAGAACTCCCTAACTCAAAGTTGCAGGATGGCAGAAAAGCCATGGGAAAGACAGGGCTATTTTGAAGATAACGCAACCATATTTTCACCATACGAGCTCGGACGCCGCCTCGGTAAACAAGGTCCGCGCAGAGCAGTGACACCCTCAGGCTGCTTGCGAATAGTCTACTACTGGGAACATAAACAGATTAGGGATGAGCCCACTCTCCCGTTGAACAGGTGCTAAAGTCATAGATACTGGGCCAGAAGGCGCACCGGAAACCACAGTATCACGCAACTCGCTTTTTTTTTCTATTGAGAGTACACCGTCAAAGTATTTGGGCAACTTTGAAACTTAAAAGTAAACCCGCATTTTTAAATACAAAGACTGGAAACCTAAGGAATCAGATCACCCATCATAAGAGGAATACTAAAATTTCCCAGACCATGTGATTCGAAAGCATCTAGCCTAAGTTGCTGTCTCCATTCTAACTGTGCCATGAGATTGTAGATCCCATTTGGGGTAAGTTGTGAATCTACATTTTACAAATGTGAATTTGATATTTTTTCCTTGCTAAGTGGTTATATATGAGGCTGGCAACCTCAACATATGAAAATAGTATATTCATAAACCACTATATCAAGCGCTGGTGATTGTTTCTTGCTAGTCGTACAGAAAACAGACAGCAGAGGTGACCCCAGACTCCGAATTGAGCAGTGATGAGTGATGATTACTAGGGCTGTACCGAATAGTGATTTTTACTATTCGGCCGAATGTGAATAGAGGCCTTGAACTATTCGGCCGAATACGAATACGGATACGAATAGTGAGTGAATGTTGGACATACAAAGTTGTGTTCAATGGGTCTAATGCCATTTTTATTAATTATACAGCGTTACAAAAAATAAAAATAAAAACAGGGCAAATATCTTTGAACTATTTAATGCTACTAACTAGCCATTAATTAATCTTTCATTTGCTACATCAAACATGCATTGGCTTTAAAAAAAACGATTCTCTCAACATTCTGTGCCAAAAGACAACATCTGTTATATGAAAACGTGTTTCCAAATTGGACTACGCTTTTCCATAACGATGATCGTTGCTAAGGAGTAATAAATCGTATTTCTTAAACTTGAACAGTCACTATAAGGTATTAAAAAAAAACAAGGCATGATTTAAACCAATACAACAGTCACAATGCGAGGACTAACGCAGACATTGATATTTACACGTCTGGTTTTAACCGGCTGGCGCCTACCCACTGCATAGTCAGCTGATGCAACACGCCACACGCTAAAGTACTGATCGCAAGGCGTGGTGTGTTGTTAGTAGCATGAGCAATGGAAACGGAAAGTCAGCGTACTTTCTGGGTCTAAAATTATCACGCCGCGGGTTGACCTAAATTCACTATTCGGTAGTCGGATTTGACGGCAGCGTACTATTCGGCCGAATACGAATAGTTCATTGAAGGCACTATTCGGCACCGAATCTAATACGAATAGGATATTCGGTACAGCCCTAATGATTACATCCCATGTGCATCAAGTGTATCGTATCATTTTGTGAGATACGTAAATTATTAATTTTAGTTCAGTCACAAATCATTGCATTCGCGCTGTTCAAGCACATATTTTCCCAGTTTAATACCCAAAAGAATATTGGTGATTTCTAATCATCTTCCTTGAGTTACGCCGTGTATACTCAAGAATTTAATTATTCAGAGAGACTAACATCGGTGGGTGGACAGCGAGACAATGCGCTTGTTAATCTTCCAACCCAGTGTACTTAGTAGAGGCATTTGTTGTTTTTATTTTGTCTAAAGTTCGTGGAGCGAAGCTATCAGACTGTTCTTGGTACGAAGCTGCAAGACAAAAGTTTCGACGTCACTAGTTGTGAGTTAAAAGCAGGGAATCAACACTAACCGCCTACATTGGAAGAGTTGTGTGGAGAAGTGCCCTCATCACAGAAGAATTGACGAAACCACAGCTGCAGGACTCACTTATACCAGCTAAGTGCTTGTAAAAAGGAACCAGCAAAAAGACAATTGTTTTCTTTTTTAAAATCCTCACCCCAGTCTCAGTCAAGACAATTTTATATACATCTAGAATTCACCATCATTCCATCGTTATTTTTACCTGTTAAAACTAATTGATTATTAAATTTGTTACGTTATTTTAAAACTAACCACTCATAGTTGATTCAGTTATTATAGAAATGAAAGCAAACGTATGAGTAAGACTCTTTAATATATATATATATATATATATATATATATATATATATATATATATATATGTATATATATGTATATATATGTATATATATATATATATATATATATATATATATATATATATATATATATATATATATATACATCTAGACATATATTTACATCTATAGAGCAAATACTTATAAAGGAATTTCGCTGGATTTACACCAGCTGGGGGCTTGAACGGGCTAAAACCATTGCTTAATTCTTCACAAAAGGCGACAGATCATATATAAGTTAATAGTGCTCTGCTCTATGCAGCATTGTTCTTGACTTCTGAAAACATATTGTGAAAGCTCCCTGGAGATAGAAGCGCCATTATCCTTCTACCTACAACTCTGCCAAGAGTAATCTTGTGTGAAGGTAGACACCTTTAAAGACCCATATTAGATACGCTTGAGCGTTGGCCACTGGTGGACCACTACTGCAGAGCTAAGGGGAGACAATCCGTGACAGAAAGGCAAAGGCAGCGGGGAAGGGAACTGGTCACCCCCACCTCATAAAGCTGAGACCTAGTATAGAGAAAGTCTCTAACACTTCCCTCCCCTACGACCGTATCTGCTATGGGATTATTGTTGCCTCTCTTAACTTAACATTGCAAAGTAGGTCAACACTAAATCTTACGTCATGGTATCTAGGTATTAATTTCAATATGTGCAGGTGCTAGTTGCCATAACAAAGCATTGTTAGTGTTGAACCAGGACTGGATGGAAGCAAGTGGAAACACTTGTGCTATTGCCTTAGTTTCTAGAGATGTTGCCATCTTGAAGTACTAAGAAGAGCAGTTAATCAACTTCCGTTTAATCATCATCATTTATCATTTCGTTTGCTTTAATTACGGTACATAGTAATGGGGCCATAACCGCAGCTGGTCCCTTTACAGAAAGCCTACATAAAACATTTACATGTTCTTGCAGCAATTATTTTTGTGGCGATTCTTTTTACATGAGGAGGTTGGCAGCACCATGCACAACCTTAAATTTGTCGCCTTATACGACATGCCAGAGGGCGCAGTAGTCCCATTCTCTCTTTATTCACCCAGAGACCCCCGGGAAATTACACAGGCCAATTTCCTTTAATAGCTGAAGGTTAAAGTTGTGGTGGGAAACTTACCAATGGCGTTGTAACCTTGCTCGAGTCATGAGTTTCCAGGATGTGCTATTTTAGACATGAAGGAAAAAATACAAGGCTGGTAATGTTCCGCGTTGGTGACTAGGAAGCTAAAACGTGTTTTTTTTTTAAAAATTACCCCTAATCTTACTGCACTTAATATTTACTTTACCCCTTTAAACTCAAAAAACTTACTACTGAATACTGAAGTTTATATTTGACTCACAGTTTTAACGCATGCTAGGTTTTTAATGTAACTTTTACAATCTTAAAAGGCGGTCATCTAATTATGAAATGGCCCATGTAAAACCCAATAGACAAATGCACAGAAACACCACTACAGCTGATCCCCTTTGCATGGTGCCGGCAGCAATTAATACACTATATGGAATGATGAAAACTATATACCCAAATTATAACCCACATGAGGTTAAACCGGGTATCCCTTGCACACAAAAAACACTAGTTTTCAAGTGCGGGGTTCAAAAACCAAACTCTTGAAGCGATGGTTTCTATAGCAATGTGTTTTAGATGATGAGTTTGCCAGCCCCATGGACAATCTCATTTTAGTCGCATTGTAAAGACATGCATGAGTGCAGTATACCTATTTTAATTTGTCTCTTCAGAGACCTATTCCCTCCCGGAACTACACGGAGTAAGGTCATATGTAATGAGTCATATAAAGGAAGATGCGCCTTAATTAATGGGTTAATGTTTATATTGCTTTGGTTTATTTTTTCTAACTCTCACATTTTACTTCACTCGTGATTTAGCTTTTGGTTAATATGCTTTTAAAAAAAAAAAAAAAAACAGTTGGTTTCAACAACACCTTCACAGGTATTCTAGTAAAAGAACCAGCGCAAACATGGAAAACCCTGGAAAGCGCAGCGTCACATGGGTGTTGTCATATGCTCTCCTTAGTGCAGTGATCATGCGAGGAATGCATTAACTGTCATATGCCCTTCGGGGACAGGTGTCACGTGATTAAACGCATGCGCTATTAATCTCATGTTAAGTCAGCTCACGTGATTGGTGTCAGCTTTGCTCATGGTTTTTTAACCTGTCGTTCACGGACCCCTTTGGGGTCGATGAATGGATTCTACAGGGTCCGTGTACATAACCTAAAATTTAAAATGTAAAATTTTGAATTATTCTTTTTATACATTTTTTTCCCAAGGTGAGGGTCACTAGTAGGGTGACAATATAGTTCACAAAAAGAGGACTTTTTCTGACTTTCTGGCCTAAAAAAAGATGACAATACAAGACAAAAAAGAGAGGACAAAATGGACATTAATTTCAGTCTGATAATGCATGCTTGTGATGACTAGAGTTAGTTCTAGTTTTATAAAGGTTTTGATTTAAAAAAAAATGAAATAAAGTGTCCTTTACAATGTATGTACTTTAACATCAAAAATTAACTTTCCACATATTAATCAGTATTGATAAAATTATGATTATGATTATTTTATTTATTTTTGCGGACATTATCGTCTTTAACAATTCATTACCTTCTTAAAAATAAATCAAGACGCACAATCTTAAGGTGAAAAAGAGGACAAATCCGAGGGGAAATGAGGGCATATGGTCATCCTAGTCACTAGCCTTTATCAAACAATCAAAAGGGTCCATAGCCGTCATCGGACAATCAAAAGGGTCCACAGCCATCATCGGACAATCAAAAGGGTCCATAGCCGTCATCGGACAATCAAAAGGATCCATAGCCGTCATGGAACAATCAAAAGGGTCCATAGCCGTCATGGAACAATCAAAAGGGTCCATAGCCTTCATCGGTCAATCAAAGGGGTTCATGACACACACAAAAGTTAAGAAGCCCTGCTCTAACTGCATTAATAAACCAGTGGTTAGCGCGCTTGCTTCTCGAAGCAAAGAGACCGAGCTCGAAACCAGGTCTCGTCACGTGTCTGTCTACCCAGCGGTAAAAAAATGGGTACCTAACTCTACTCGTTAACGCCCGTTATGGAAGATGTAGGCAGCGAGGAATGTAACTAGTCACCCTCCTTCTTCATAAAACTGAGACCTAATATAAATGAAGTCTCTAACACTTCACTCACCAATAACGGCGGTGTGACATATTATGATAATAGCTTTCATATATCTATTTCATTATCTTCACATTTCTTTTACCTTTCTTTCACCTACGCACGTTTGTTAACATAAAACCCTCCTACACTCAGAGATCTGTTCTTTTTTTCCTAATTTGTCACGCATTTTATTGCTGTTCGCTATTTCCTTTGATGAATGTTCACGAGCAGACCTATTAGCTAACGCTGAGCGGGGTATCTGTAATTTTTAACGCCAGCGATTGAAAATCGTTGGATAGGATCAGATAGCGATCAGGAGGAGATAATTTGGAACAAAGGGGCAGACAATTTCGATTACCTTCCCCTAAACTGTTCGTTTGAATGTAATTAAACACGGTGAGAATAGCCAGATCAATGGATGGGCTTCGCTCGATTTCGTTCTATGACCACGTCTGCAGGCATTTATAGTGTGATTTTTCGATCGAAGAAATCTCGCAGGGTCTGGTCAATTACGTTACGCCTGATCTAAAGAGAGACCGTTTCGCTCGGTGCTCGAGTTTGCAGCGGTAAAGGGTGTAGATTTCTTTTCATCTAGAATTTGAGCAGAGATTTCCCCGTAGGTGCTAAATCTGGCAGAGAGTCTGGTTTTCGGTGAATAGTGTAACATTCCCTTTGATTTCAAATATATACCTTGTATATACCCCAGCATTCTAACTCAATTTATCCAGTACCGCCACAGATTCAGAAGACATCTAGCTACGATTCTAGAATCACTTGTATTAAGTAGAGTTCTTAGTTTTCGGTGGAGATAGTCTTAGAAGTTTGTGTGAAGGTAAATACTATACTAGTAGTTTTGAGTGATTTAAGTGGTAAAATCGTGGATTATATTTCACTAGATTTTGTGCAGAGTGATTTACTAGATAGGTCCGTCATTTATATTTCTCTAGGTTTTACTGTGTTACATAGGCTAGCAGAATAAATAATAATTTCTAGCTAAACTATTCCAGCTATAAGATAAATTTAATTATTTGCTAGTAACCAGTCAGAGAATATTTTAACCAACTAGTAAATGCACTGTTCCTTATGAGTATTGACGAAATATGTATTTATTTCTAATTCATGATGATTAATTTTTTTAAATGACTAGAATTTATTTCACGGGAGTTTTTAAACGATAAGACAAGCTCTAAGTTTGTAGTTTATAATTTAAAGTTAAATAACCGAAGTGGATAAATATATTCTATTTTACGAGGGTTAAGGATAGGATTGAAAATACTATATTATGGTTAAGTATTTGTGTTTTTTCTCCTTTACACAATATTGGGTCAAACCCTAAACCTTACCAGCGGCTTCCATGTAAATCTGAGAGTAACCATACAGAAGAACATTTTTTAACTTAGTTCTGGGTCTTCAAAGGTGAACCTGTCTGAGGTTGTGTTTACACCCAGAAAGAGACAGAATACCAACCCAACGAACATTAAGAGTGACTTTGTAACTGGGCATATAGATCCAGATTTCTTTTTCAAATCTAATTTACTGTCAGCCTGTTGTGGCGACATAACAAACCTTAACATTTCCCGACGTTTGACCATTTGTGGTGTGACAAGGAATTTTGTACTGAGAGAAGTTACCGACCAGTCATTCCTAAGTACTGGAAACCTCAAGCTATTGACACTGTGATCGCTGTTAAATTTCTTACCTGGACCAAATTGAAAGTGACATAAACAGTAAATCCTAAATAATAATAACAAAGGGAACGCTCCCCGGAGAAGTGGATTTGATTCTGTCTTTTGAGGAGCTGGGGTTCTCTTTGCCAAAAATAACACTGGATTGGCTGTGTGTGTCCTGTAGTGAATTTCTAAATACAATATCTAAATTAATATATATAACAATATCGGGTATGAAGGAAACAATAAGAAAGTACAAAAGAATTTTCTACTAGAACTGTTGGTATCGCCTCCGCCGTCAGATTATTATTTGCTAACGCATAAGACGAACAAAACGGTACCCAATTTTTCAAATTCGTCCTTGACATAATCACTTTTCCTAGTTCTAAGAAAATATTTGCCTAAAAAAAATGCATTGTGGAACGAGGAGGGGCAAGGAAAGATAAAATGCTAATACGTTTCGCATTGATTTTAAACTAAAAGCCAACTATAGCAAGTGGCAAGCCTTGCCATAGGGGGTTTCCCCGAAATACGACGAAAAAGTTAGAACATGTAGACACCTCGTGTCACAAAAACAACCTTAGCTCTTATTTCAAACCACGTAATTAGGACGTAAATAGAGACGACAGCACATGGAAAAGAATTGAACGTGTAGTAGACTAAAAATAAAAACACTAACATAGAAAAAAAACTCTGTACTTCTGAACCAAGCCAACTAGTCCCATATAAATTATATATTCGTGTACCTTAGGACTTGCTGACAAAGAATATGGTAATAGTTACGCAAATAGTCCATTAATTAACTAATTATAGCCATAATACTATAGTGGACCCGACCAGACTGTCAAGTAAAGATCATGCCTGCTTACAATTTTTTTATGGCATGTTTTGAAAAAAACGACTTTGGGTAAATGAGGTTAAAAGGTACGGGATATTTGATTGGTTGGATTTTAAAGGAAGGCGAAGTATGATTGGTTGAACAAAAACTAAAAATATATTTGCCTTGAAACATATTGAGAGTCGTTATTTGAAACGATAGATTCAAAATTAAATGTAAACATGGTCCCATTGGACAAAGCAGTAGATATAGGCACGAAACGGGGACTGTTCCCTGCCATTACAAGAAAATTTTGTGCAACGCAAGATCGATGAGAGCAGGTGGAGAAATTTTCTAACATAGGAAAAGCCTGGACATAGGGGCAGATCGAAAATGTGCCATATTGCCTAGTCATCGTTTAATTGTGTTATTTCCTTGCATCTGTGGTAAGATTGATTTTCTTAACATTTTATTTAAAATAAAATTTGAATGTGAAATACTAACATACGACTGTAAGTAAGTGAGTCTATGGCAGACTCAAAACAGAGTCTAGAGATAGATCCAGCAGATGAAAGACTATCAGAGAGGTGTAGACCAACTAAATTATATAGGATTATCATCAGGAGCATAATACCTATCCTATGGTATGGACAACAGATTATAGCTGGAATTGCAGAGGCGTTGTAACTATTAGGGGAGAGGAGTACTGGTATACCTGGTCACATCAAAAGAAACTGGTGAAAGGGATTGTCGTAAAGAGCTGATCTTGCATGTTTGTTTGTAATGTGCCTGTCCTGGTTGTTGAGTATTAGTGTAGGCTGTTGATTACGAAGGAGGCATATCCTTCTGATTTCAGAGGTTTTTGGTTGCTGTCAATAACTGGTGCCAGACTACAGTGGGCCGATATATTCATGCCACAGTCTTGCCTTTTTCGGAGACAACTGTAAACCACCATCATTCTTGAAGAAGTGGGAGCTGAAGGTTGTCGTTCAGCGAAGTGCAGGAAGATTCCTACAGCATATTACCAAGTTAGGTGCATGTTTCGGCACCTGATCGCTCAACTAACATTATATTAGAAAAGAGACTGGGAATAGTGATATAAACATTCCATCAGTGTCCATAAAAACTTACAAACAACATGCAGAGATGATGATAATAAACAATCAACCAGTGTATACTAGAAGTCACCTCAGTTAAACAATACAACTACACCCTTATATAATAATATGTGTATTATGATCAGATGATCCATTGTGTAAATTGATTGATGTAATTAATTTCTATGATTTCACTATTGATTGTCAGTCCTGATTCCAATTAAATCAGATTCAGGACAATAAATTGAAAAACCTTAACTTTCAACCACTGACTTACTAAAGATAGTCTTTTAAAGTGTAGTTTGTATGTGATTGTCGTGGTATTGTAGTGTTGTATTAGATAATAAAATAATTTGTGTAAGTCTTTATATGTTTAGTTGGTTAATGCAACCTTACACTAACATTTCATAACCCTAGACACCAAACGTAGTCATCTTACATTCTATCTAGAATAAGTCTGAATGAGATCATAGTGGTGGTAGTAGAAGGGTGCCCTGGAAATTTACTCAAATATTTATTATATTCAGGGACCTTCACAGCTGACCTCATTCAGTACACTAAGATTTCTTAACAACAAACTGTATTAACATCAACCCACCACATATATTGGGGTCTCGCTCCTGGGGATTGAACTTTTCATAACATCAGCTATATTGGGTAGTTTGCTTCTGGGATTTTAAATTCTTAAAATATTATCAATTATATTAGGAATCTCAGATAGTATAAAACTAAAAGCATTCCTTTTTGGAGAAATTAAATAGTGGTTGAGCTATCAGTGCCTGTGGTTGTTCTTAGTTATAATTAGAAATTGTTAGTTATAATTAGAAATTTGTCTAGTTAGAAATTTTAAAAGGTTTGCCTAGTACAAAATGGCTGACCTGGCACAGTTTCGATCTGCTGCTGTGCAGGCTGCTAAAGAACTGGGAATGGAGGGGGAAATTATGATTGCTTATGTCACAACTGAATGTGACAAATTTATTGAACGTGAAGAAAGAAAATTTGAAGCAGAAAGAAAGTTAGAGGCAGATAAAGAAATTAGGAGGCTGCAGATTGAGGCTGACAAGGAGGCTAGGGCATTGGAGGCAGAAGAAAAGAGACTAGCTGCAGAAAGAGAAGAAAAGAGATTAGCTGCAGAAAGAGAAGAAAAGAGATTAGCTGCAGACAGGGAAGCAGAAGAAAAGAGATTAGATACAGAAAGAGAAGAAAAGAGATTAGCTACAGAAAGAGAAGAAAGAAGACAGGCTGCAGAAAGGGAAGCAGAAAAGGAGGAGAAGAGATTACAAAGGGAACATGAGTTACGACTAAGGGAGTTTGAGTTTCAAAGCCATGCTCCTGAAAATGGTGCCAGTCCCTTTACATCAGATGCTACTGCTAGTCAGGGAGCATCAACCTCAGCTATGAGTTTTCATTTAGACCATTTTGTTGAGAAAGACGATGACATAGAAAGTTACCTAAATAGATATGAACTCTTGGCTATCACGTATGGTTTAGAGAGAGAAAGGTGGAGCCTAAAGTTATCACAAGGGCTTCGTGGTACAGCTTATGAAGTTTTTGCCAAGATGCGCAGGGATGATCAGGAAAATTATGACATGCTAAAGCAGGCTCTTTTGTTAAGATATAAAAAGAATGGGTGTCAGAACAACAATCTATAGATGCTGTTGGATTTAACCCTATTGGTACCGTGGATTTAACTCACGGCTCATTGTCTACAAAATAGTACCACAGCACACAATAGCTGACATGAGTAATACAATAACGCCTCAAATACAGTAATATCCCTTTAATGAAAAGTACACACGGCAATCACCATGCATGAAACTGCAATACATAAGATAATGAATACATAAGCCAACTTACTTGCGATAATAATACCAACTTTCCTAATAGCACAAAGGCACAGCACAATGCACTGAAAAACTGCCACATATCCTGGCGAACACTGTAATTCGTTATGAGAACCAAAATGGTTACCAACATAAACTCATCAGTGAAGGCACTGAACTACCGCTCAGAGGCGGCACCTGATACTAGGTTAGAGCAATACACAATAGCAACCAACGTATCACAATTAATAATCAGGAAGGGAATAAACACTAGAACTTTCTAAGCTCAATCTAGCACCCATCAAATATTCCTGCACATATGAAAATCGGCAAGCACTGAACAACAATTGGCATCCAAATAATTCCCCAGCAAACTGCTGACAAAAACCATCTACGACCTCATCGGCCGGCGGACATCGCAAGAATACCCTTTGCGCCCAAAAGGTCCCTTCCGGCTTTCATTCTAATCGAAAACTGACCGAGCCGGTATTAAAGGATGAATAGCAGTGTTACCACTCTATAAAGTAACCAGTATAGACTTAGTGAAAGTCTATCCTGTGACATCCACCCCCCCCCCCCTTAAGAAAGAAAACGAAGTTTTCTTCCACCGGAGGAGTCACGCCCATCCCCCCTTTGGAGTATGGATAACAAATGCCGAGATAGCACCCCCTCATGCAAATAAAGAATGCCAGAGTTGTGCTATACTCTCGTCGTAGATGCCTTTTCACTTACTAGACTCAATACCAAGAAATATGTACCAATCTACACCAGGTACTGACAGTCGTGAAAAATAACAACGACTGACTAATCCTGGAGTAACCTACACATAATGCATGTTCCACAAAATTCTGTATAAATAATTGTCACCAATCAAATCCTAAGTTCTCGTAACACAATCATCCTGTCACAACATAGTTATAGGCATAATATCATATGGTATATCCACATATAGAGTACACCTACTAGATCTTGCCTTTATGGCAGCATATACCATACATTGAATATTAAAATACATCATCATGAAATATCAAATGAAATAGTCATAATGCCTTACTTACATAAATTCCAATAAATATTCTCTTTTCAGATGTATGTTTTCACAGAAACTATAACTGTTCAATTATTTGACAACCTGGACCAGACATCTGCTACAACATTTACAACATCCTCATCTTGATATAATATTAGCACTGGGGCGCGGGTCAGAGCCTATCAGGTTCGGTTCGCGTCAACCGAAAGATCCTACTAACCACGAACCCGAAATCTAACCCTAACTATTGTTGGACTATTAACAGATAGTTGTGAAGCAAAGACATATGCTTCTCCCTAACTGCCTTACGCACACCCCAACTATTTGCAAAAATCACCCGTGCTATTTTGGTGTTATCGTGCAACGACACTACCTCTACAAACCTAACCGGCGCGACCTCATCGAACATTCTCCTGAGAGTGCGCCAACTAGTATTCCGGGGAACGTTGCGCACCCAAACTGTGCAATTATTAGCTTTCGGACCCTCATGTAAGTACTTACTGCTCCTACTGTGGTCTTCTGGCACTTGTTGCTTATCACTTCTCTGATGTACCTTGTGGTCATCCCCCTTGGGAGTTTGGTGATGGTGAGTTTCTGCTCCAGCCACACCCCTGGCTTTATGAACTCCCCGTATATTGCCAACGATTAAATCGGCAATGGGATCCTCGAGAACGAACGCGTTCACTCTACCTGTTATGAACGGCGTGTCCACATTGATACATGCTTGGGGGTAAGACTCTACTTTGCCCCCGAACGTGGTGCACTTTACCGTTTTGCCTGTCAGACAGGAGTCGTCGATGCACGATCGACGCACCCCAATTGTCGTGCATCCCGTGTCCCTCAACACGGAGACTGGTTTCCTCTCCACCATGCCTTTGTGGAGATCCACCTTGCTAGTCTCATGGACTGCTGACAGACATAGTGCCGCGTGCCCGCATTGAAGCCCCAACCTCTCATTTGCATGGAATAGAGAGCGGCACCCTGCACAGTCCTCACTGTTGATCGTATCTAGCACAAACGCGGAGTTCGCGTGTTCTATAGGGGTAGTGCATACATCAGCACAATGACCCTTGCCACCACAATTGGTACACAGACGCTCTTTCTTCCTTTCCTCGCGTATACCTTTGCTGGAGCCCTTCGATGACGAAGACCCCGCATCAGAGTCAGAAGACCGACTCTCTGAGGACGCACTCCTCTGCTTATGATGTTTGGTTTTATACCAAAATCGGTCTTCGTCACGCGAGTCCTCGAATCGTACCTGCTTTCGCGCTTGACGATCCCCTCCGTCGCTATAACTATCATAACGTTGGCTCTGCCACCTCGGCCAACTGTTCCTATGGGAACGAAAATTCGCATAAGTACCTCTATATGGCCGATAAGGACTGGAGGGCCTCTCATAACTCTGCTCTTGACCCCTGTCTGCCTTATCTGACTGATTTCGCCTAGTTTGGCGTTGAACTTTGCCAACACTGGCAACTATGTCTTCTGTCAGACCCAACTTCTGAATGGCTTTGCCCGGATGGGCCAGGACATAATGGTGCCCCAACTGGGCCATGGACTCAATGTCCTTTGGTTGACGTTCCTGGAAGAACGCCACCAACTCACTGGAACACGAGGACAAAACTTTGTCCCGTAGCACCAAGTCCAGCAAGCCATTATAATCCTTAGGAATCCCTTCCATTTCGATCCATCTATTCAGCAGAAGTTTTATCTTCGAGATAAAATCCTCGAAGTCTTGGTCTGAACTAGGCATCGCGTTTTTAAAACGCGTCCGGTAGCCGTCAGCAGTCAGACGGAACCTCCGGAGCAATCTCTCCTTCACTTTGTCATAATCGGCCCGTTCCTCTACAGGGAGGCTATAAAAAGTCTCCATCGCGGGCCCCACTAGCAGTGTCGGTAAAAGAGATGGCCACTGATCCCTTTCAGCCTTATAGGCCACACATTCGGCCTCAAATCTTTCCAAAAAGAAATCTAAACTGTCTATTTTCTCATTAAAATTTGGTAGCCGCAGCCTAAAAGGACGATGAGCCCCACCAGAAGTTGAGTTCTGACCACTCGCACCCACTTCTAACTTCTTTAATTGCAATTCTTTATCCATCATTTTCTCTTCCAACGCTATTCTCATTCTCTCCTTCTCCAACTGTAACTCTCTATCTTCTCTCATCCTCTTTTCTTGCAATTCTCTCTCTTCTTTCATCTTCTTTTCTTGCAATTCGAATTCTCTCTGTTTCCACTCACTTTCTTCTTTCATCTTTTCTTGCAATTTTAATTCTCTCTGTTTCCACTCACTTTTTTCTTTCATCTTCTTTTCTTGCAATTCTCTCTCTTCTGTCATCTTCTTTTCTTGCACTTCGAATTCTTTTCTTTTTAGCTCTAGCTCTTCAGCTCGAGCATCTCTTAGAGCATTTTGTTTATCAATTCTCTCCCTCTCTTCCTTCTCTTTCAAAGCTTTTTGATTCTCCACTGAATGGAATTCTGCCTTAGCAAACTCCACTAATTCTTTTCCTGTGTACCCGGCTGCTTGGCCCATCCGCGTGTAAGTATCAATGTCCATGTTGTCACTCAAAATGCTCAGTATTATTTCTTACAATAGATTTACTATGAAATCACTCAGTTGTATCTACTGTACACTCTTTACCTATATCAGTAGATAACTCTCTGGTTACAATGGTGCAGTAAATATAATAAATAAAAATATCACTTCTCAATATACATATATCAATATATTTGCGTGCAAGTATATGTCACATCAACTCTTAGTGTAAATATATCATCCACCTTTACCTCTTATAATATAAATAAAGTCACACTTAGCCTCTTGGCTATGTTATCACCACTTGTGCAAAATTAGGTCTTTTTATATTCTTATTCTATAGTCAGTAGCTGTCTAATACCAGCTTCCTGATACCTTGAAAACAATGTATCAACTTAGGATAATCAATAGTTGTATCATCACAACTTTCTGATACCTTGACAATACTGTCACCCTGGTTCAAAATAGGTATTACTGCCACAATTCTCTACTGGCACCTCACTGGTGCTATGAACCAATACCACTCCTCTTATTATTACACTCAATACTCTATGTTACGCAAGTACTATCTATGGAAAATGAACACAAATGAGGACTACACAGATTAAGGAAACACCCACAACACACCACGAAAACAAAATTCCAGTCACGAGGAACAGGACGATAGAACACAAAGAGCAGAGATAGATTAATATCTACAATGCGTGACTGAGCACGAACGAAAACAAGGGATACCTGTAAACGTATTTACACGATAGTAAGATAGGACAAGAGAAAACACCATTTAAACAGAACACAAGAAATACTAAATATACACGACAATATAACTACACACTTCACAACTACAGCTAACACCAACAGGGCTCTGGAATGTTATGCAAGGGCAGCCGCAGGAAATTCGTCTGCCAGACTCCACCACAGAACAAATACAGCCACCACCTAATAGAATTGGCCTAATCCAATCTTTTCCTACGAAAGGCCAAAACTGGATTACACTCACACACCAATACACTATAACACCAAAGACACAACGAAAACCACAATCAACAATGAGGTGCTAGAAGCTAACTCTTGCACCCAGCACTGTCTTCCCTTCAGTAATAATAACCTAAGCAAAGTATCAGAACAATTATATTATAATGTATCAAAATATAACATACAATAACTCCAAACTACAAAGAACACAGAGCAAAATCAAATTAACCAACAATGAACATACAATCAAACAAACTAAGTCATACTGATACAATGAGAAAAGACAAAACAAAAGGAAAGAAAACAACAACAAATTAAGAAGCAGATAAAGAAAACCGCACTATACTATACAATACATCAAAGTAACAGTAAGAAAGGCAGCCAAGAAGATTAAATACTCAGAAAAACAAGAAAATTTCAATATATGACATAATACATAAACATACAAACAATAACTTAACTGAAGCTCCAACGGCGCTTGAGTAAGCAGAATCCTCAGTACTGACGAAGATGATGAACAGAACAAACAAGACTCCACACTTGAAAATACGTGATCCAAACGAATATAGTCCAGGAATAAGTACACTGTCAAGACTGAGTGCCACGGTACACCACGGTGCTAACACAGCACTGTCTATATTATCACAGAAAATGTGTACTATTTCACAGTTCAGCTACACAGCTTGACTACACAGTCTTCTGTAAGTCAGCTGGGCACCAGCGCAAACAGATTCACCCCTGATTGGGCCCTTCTGGGTTGACAGCGTCGGCCTAGGAAGGTCACGTCAGAGCAATGTTACAGGCGTCGGCTTAGGAAGGTCACGTCAGAGCAATGTTACAGGCGTCGGCTTAGGAAGGTCACCTCAGAGTTTCTTCACCTTGTGTGGGCACATATGAGAAGCCATGACAGGACCAGCAGCACATCACGATGACCTGGGGTACCAACAACCTCTAACCACCTCCTATCAACTAATACCACTCTATCAAACAACTCATACCCCCTATTACGCAACCGTAAACAATACCGTAGCAAACTGACCTACGCCCTACCCTTTCACTGGACACTGGAAAAAAAAAAAACGAAAACAACTCACACCCGTGAGTTTAGGAAAATATGAAGGCGCCAACACAGTGGCGTTACTAGCCTTCTAACACTGTGTGTGTACACAAATTTAATGGCAATAATCATACTGGGTCAAAACGTCAGCTCGCTGGGAATTAACGCTATAACATACAGGCCTCATGACCCAAAGAATAGTCCGCAATAAGTATGAGCGAATTAATAGAAAATCATTGGCCCCATGGCCTCTAACTGACCGGACAAGAGCCACCCAGTTGTCAGAACAACAATCTATAGATGCTGTTGGATTTAACCCTATTGGTACCGTGGATTTAACTCACGGCTCATTGTCTACAAAATAGTACCACAGTATACAATAGCTGACATGAGTAATACAATAACGCCTCAAATACAGTAATATCCCTTTAATGAGAAGTACACACGGCAATCACCATGCATGAAACTGCAATACATAAGATAATGAATACATAAGCGAACACTGTAATTCGTTATGAGAACCAATATGGTTACCAACATAAACTCATCAGTGAAGGCACTGAACTACCGCTCAGAGGCGGCACCTGATACTAGGTTAGAGCAATACACAATAGCAACCAACGTATCACAATTAATAATCAGGAAGGGAATAAACACTAGAACTTTCTAAGCTCAATCTAGCACCCATCAAATATTCCTGCACATATGAAAATCGGCAAGCACTGAACAACAATTGGCATCCAAATAATTCCCCAGCAAACTGCTGACAAAAACCATCTACGACCTCATCGGCCGGCGGACATCGCAAGAATACCCTTTGCGCCCAAAAGGTCCCTTCCGGCTTTCATTCTAATCGAAAACTGACCGAGCCGGTATTAAAGGATGAATAGCAGTGTTACCACTCTACAGGGTAACCAGTTTAGACTTAGTGAAAGTCTATCCTGTGACAATGGGGAATTTTATAGAAAAAAATTTAGGAATGCCAAACTACTGTCGGGTGAGACTTATCACCAGTTCTCTGCACGGTTAGAGACCTACTTGGAGAAATGGACTGCTCTGGGTAAAACCCAAGATCTTAAGGAAATGATCCTTATTGAGCAACTAAGAGAGTCCATGGCTCCAGACCTGAGAAAGTTTCTCATGGAACAAGGTGCAGAGAGGCTGGGTGAGTTACTCAATGTCGCTGAGAGGTATCAGGCAGCCCAAGCAGAGGTAGTTGGAAATAAAAAGAAACAGGTAGACAATTTTAAGGCACCTCAAAACTTTAATAAGTTTGACCATAGAGACCAGAACAAAGGTAAGCACCAGTTTGATAGGCCACGCAATGACTATAATAATAAAACCTCACAATTCAATGAAAGGAAATATAATGACAGAAATTCCTTTAACCAAGGAAAGAAGTATTGTAGTTGGTGTCGGATGGACAACCATAACACCGAAGTGTGTAAAAAGAGACCTGTGTACATGGCCACGCTTCAGACCAGATCACAGTCTAAACAGGAGGAGGATGATCTGATAAATATCCCTCCAGATGAGATGATGAAAGCGCAGGCTGGGGATAAGACCCTCAAGCCTTGTTTTAAGAAATTGCCAAAATGTCATACACCTCCAGGCAAGGGAGATTTCTATATAAAAAAACAAATTGATTTACAGGAAGCCCGGAACTGGATCCACTGGTCACGGACAGTTGGTTCTTCCAAAGGCATATAGGGCAGATGTGATAAGGAGCCTACATGTTGGAAAAGATGGGGACCATGAGAAAATAGGTACCATCATCCAAAAGGTGGCTCAAAATTATTATTGGCCAGATGAAATGTTTGACATTGAGAATTTTGTAGAAAGATGTGGCATACTACATGAGGGAACACCCACAAGTGGGAAAATTGATCAGTACCTAGACACGTCACGTGGCAAACTTAGGTCTGACAATGGAAAGAAAAATAAAATTAATAAAGTGGACAAAGTGAAATGGGAGCTCCCTTTTCACAGACAGTCTTCACTTGAATGCTTTACTATGGCCACGATGCAGCGAGTACAAAGAGATGTCTTACCCCAGAATAAGCCGAAAATCCCTCAGTCGGACTTATGTGAACTGGAGGAAGATAAAAGAGAGAGAAGATCTCTCACAAGGAACTTAAAGTGGGGAGAAAACCCCAAGAGAAAAATTGGTAGCGGTCGATTTGTGAATGATGATTCTAGGAAGAAAAATCATCACTATAAGGCTTCCAAGGGAAGAGACCATACCGGTGCTTGGAAAAATAGGTCAACACATTTAAAGGTCCATATGAAGCCTTGTTAAGGACCTGGACCGATGAAAAGGCAGAAGAAAATATTACCTCATCGTATCAATATGTGAACGAGCTGACCACTCGTCTTAAAACTGGCTGGAAACTTGCCAATGAAAATTTGAGACAAGCCAGGAAAAAGCATGCTGCCTATTACAATAAGAAAGCGAAGGATCGAGAATTATTTGTGGGAGAGAAGGTGCTCCTTCTACTGCCCGGCAGCCAGAATAAATTGCAAATTGGATGACAAGGTCCATATACAGTTCTAGAGAAGGTGTCTAGAACAAATTATAAGATAGATAAGAAAGGGAAAGAGAAAATCTATCATGTGAATCTCCTGAAGAAATATCTGGACAGAGAAAACCAGGAAGAGACACACCTACTGACCTTGTCTGTTGCAATGGAGATGAAAAAGGAATCACTCACTTCTTAGGAATATCCTTTACATCCATGTGAAACCGCAGCACAGGTAAAAATCAGCACACACTTAACGGAAATTCAGAGGGAGAGGGTTCAACAGGTTCTGAATAATCATACAGATGTGTTAACGGACCGTCCGGGGCATACAAATTTATTGGAGTATGATATGAAACTCATAGACCCAACACCAATCTGTATGAAAGCCTATTCGATTCCGTTCGCTAAGGAAAAAGCTTTAAGGGAGGAGATAGATTATCTGTTGAGAGAAGGGATTATCTCGCACAGTGAATCTCCCTACAGTTCCAGTGTGGTTCTGTTAAGAAAACCCTCTGGAGAACACAGGCTGTGTATAGATTACAGGAAACTGAATGCTGTCACAGAAGGTCAGGTGGATCCATTACCTGATACAAATCAGCTGTTTGCCAGGCTGAATAGAGCTAAATATTTCTCTAAAGTGGATCTGAGCAAAGGCTACTGAAAAATGCACCGAGTGTGTTTTCGAGGATGATGAGAAAGTTACTGGATCCCCTGAAGAATCCATGCATCACCAACTTCATGGATGATATTCTCATAGCAACAGAAACATTTGAGGAACACATTAACTCTCTGAATATGTTGTTTGATCGATTGAGAGAGACCAATTTGACAGCTAGACCGACGAAATGCTGTGTTGGATGTAAAGAGCTGGAATTCTTGGGCCACACAGTACATCAGGGAAACATGACCCCTGACCCCAAGAACCTGGAGAAGTTAAAAAAAGCACCAAGACCACAAACAAAAAAAGATGTGCGATCTTTTGTCTCATTATGTGGTTTTTACCAAAAGTATATAAAAAAACTTTAACTCCATATGTGCTCCATTGACTGATTTAACGCGCAAAGGAAATCCTGATAGAATTATTTGGACAGCGCAATGTGAATTAGCATACCAAGAATTGAAAGAAAAGCTCACAAGCAAGCCTATTTTGAAATTACCTGACTTAAGTAAAGAATTCCTTCTGAGAACGGATGCGAGTAATATCGGTTTGGGTGCAGCTTTATTACAACGGTCAAATTCACTTGATGGGGAATTAACCCCAGTAGCTTATGCTAGCCGTAAGTTGAATACAGCAGAACAAAAATATTCAACAAGTGAAAAAGAATGTCTCGCAGTCATCTGGGGTATAAAAAAGTTCCAGATTTATCTCTATGGACAATCATTTAGGATCCAGACAGACCATAAACCACTCGTGTGTCTGTCACAAGCAAGGCATGAAAATGCTAGGTTATTGCGCTGGTCTTTGCTCTTACAGCCATTCCAGTTTTCCATAGAGTACATTCCCGGAAAAACCAACGTCGGCGCTGATTTTTTAAGCAGACATCCGTACGACGAACATCAGAGTAGTCACCAGGCATAGATAGTAAATTTATCTATGTGTATTAAGAAATAGGAACTGACATATGATCGTCTGTTCTAAAGGGGGGACATGTGTAGTGAATTTCTAAATACAATATCTAAATTAATATATATATCAATATCGGGCATAAAGGAAAAGATAAGAAAGTACAAAAGAATTTTCTACTAGAACTGTTGGTATCGCCTCCGCCGTCAGATTATTATTTGCTAACGCATAAGACGAACAAAACGGTACCCAATTTTTCAAATTCGTCCTTGACATAATCACTTTTCCTAGTTCTAAGAAAATATTTGCCTAAAAAAATGCATTGTGGAACGAGGAGGGGCAAGGAAAGATAAAATGCTAATACGTTTCGCATTGATTTTAAACTAAAAGCCAACTATAGCAAGTGGCAAGCCTTGCCATAGGGGGTTTCCCCGAAATACAACGAAAAAGTTAGAACATGTAGACACCTCGTGTCACAAAAACAACCTTAGCTCTTATTTCAAACCACGTAATTAGGACGTAAATAGAGACGACAGCACATGGAAAAGAATTGAACGTGTAGTAGACTAAAAATAAAAACACTAACATAGAAAAAAAAACTCTGTACTTCTGAACCAAGCCAACTAGTCCCATATAAATTATATATTCGTGACCTTAGGACTTGCTGACAAAGAATATGGTAATAGTTACGCAAATAGTCCATTAATTAACTAATTATAGCCATAATACTATAGTGGACCCGACCAGACTGTCAAGTAAAGATCATGCCTGCTTACAATTTTTTATGGCATGTTTTGAAAAAACGACTTTGGGTAAATGAGGTTAAAAGGTACGGGATATTTGATTGGTTGGATTTTAAAGGAAGGCGAAGTATGATTGGTTGAACAAAAACTAAAAATATATTTGCCTTGAAACATATTGAGAGTCGTTATTTGAAACGATAGATTCAAAATTAAATGTAAACATGGTCCCATTGGACAAAGCAGTAGATATAGGCACGAAACGGGGACTGTTCCCTGCCATTACAAGAAAATTTTGTGCAACGCAAGATCGATGAGAGCAGGCGGAGAAATTTTCTAACAAAGGAAAAGCCTGGACATAGGGGCAGATCGAAAATGTGCCATATTGCCTAGTCATCGTTTAATTGTGTTATTTCCTTGCATCCGTGGTAAGATTGATTTTCTTAACATTTTATTTAAAATAAAATTTGAATGTGAAATACTAACATACGACTGTAAGTAAGTGAGTCTATGGCAGACTCAAAACAGAGTCTAGAGATAGATCCAGCAGATGAAAGACTATCAGAGAGGTGTAGACCAACTAAATTATATAGGATTATCATCAGGAGCATAATACCTATCCTAGGTATGGACAACAGATTATAGCTGGAATTGCAGAGGCGTTGTAACTATTAGGGGAGAGGAGTACTGGTATACCTGGTCACATCAAAAGAAACTTGTGAAAGGGATTGTCGTAAAGAGCTGATCTTGCATGTTTGTTTGTAATGTGCCTGTCCTGGTTGTTGAGTATTAGTGTAGGCTGTTGATTACGAAGGAGGCATATCCTTCCGATTTCAGAGGTTTTTGGTTGCTGTCAATAACTGGTGCCAGACTACAGTGGGCCGATATATTCATGCCACAGTCTTGCCTTTTTCGGAGACAACTGTAAACCACCATCATTCTTGAAGAAGTGGGAGCTGAAGGTTGTCGTTCAGCGAAGTGCAGGAAGATTCCTACAGCATATTACCAAGTTGGTGCATGTTTCGGCACCTGATCGCTCAACTAACATTATATTAGAAAAGAGACTGGGAATAGTGATATAAACATTCCATCAGTGTCCATAAAAACTTATAAAACAACATGCAGAGATGATGATAATAAACAATCAACCAGTGTATACTAGAAGTCATCTCAGTTAAACAATACAACTACACCCTTATATAATAATATGTGTATTATGATCGGATGATCCATTGTGTAAATTGATTGATGTAATTAATTTCTATGATTTCACTATTGATTGTCAGTCCTGATTCCAATTAAATCAGATTCAGGACAATTAATTGAAAAACCTTAACTTTCAACCACTGACTTACTAAAGATAGTCTTTTAAAGTGTAGTTTGTATGTGATTGTCGTGGTATTGTGGTGTTGTATTAGATAATAAAATAATTTGTGTAAGTGTTTATATGTTTAGTTGGTTAATGCAACCTTACACTAACATTTCATAACCCTAGACACCAAACGTAGTCATCTTACATTCTATCTAGAATAAGTCTGAATGAGATCATAGTGGTGGTAGTAGAAGGGTGCCCTGGAAATTTACTCAAATATTTATTATATTCAGGGACCTTCACAGCTGACCTCATTCAGTACACTAAGATTTCTTAACAACAAACTGTATTAACATCAACCCACCACATGTCCTAAAGATTGTTCCAGAAGATACCACACAAGTATTAGGTAAGAAAGAATGCTCGTGGCCACGGTTTCTGAGAAGAGAGGAAGAATGAATGAATAATTCTCACATACAAGGGGCTTGACATAAGTCTTGGGCCTGACCATGAAGTATTCACAGGAGGAAGATGAAACTTGGCACATTTAAAGTTCATCATATTTGCACTGAATGTGTGAAGTACGCGTTTGTTTCTTCAATGGGTTTTCCCGCTACGGTGCACGGCGCAATGTACCCTATTGACCGGATCTGCTGCTCCAAAGATTTGACAAAACAATGTAAAAGAAGGAGGCCAGAGATATGATAAAATTTCTGATGTTTCAAGGAAAAACACCTACAGAAATACACAGGGAGATAGAACCAGTGTTTCGTGATTCTTGTCCTTCATACACTTCGGTATAAAACTGGTGTCAACAGTTTAAGTGCGGCCGCTCAAATGTTGCTGATCTGCCAAGATCTAGTAGACCAGCTTCAGAGTGCAACGATGAAAATGCAACAAGAGTGAAGAAAATCATTCACTGGGATCGAAAAATGACAATTGTGGAGATAGCTAGTAGAGTAAAACTGAATGAAAGAACAGTTTATAGAATTTTACACAACAGACTGAACATGAGAAAAGTGTATGCACGAGGGATAACGCGCACTCAAAATCTTCCTTTGCTTCAAGACAACGCGCCCTCTCACAAAACAGCGAACGATTTGAATATTGAAATTCTTTCACACCCACCATATTCTCCAGATTTGGCTCCATCAGACTTTTTTCTATTCCCAAATCTTAAAAAACAGCTAAAAGGAAATCATTTTGACAGCGATGAAGAAGTTATACTGGCATGTGATGACTGGTTTAGTTTGAAAAATAGGGTGTTTTACTCCCAAGGTGTTTTCAAGTTCAAGCAGAGATGGCAGAAGTGTGTCAATTCAGACGGTGGCTATACTGAAAAGGAATAAACACTATACAAAATTTTAGCTCTCTGTGACATGTCCTTCATGGTCAGGCCCAAGACTTATGTCAAGCCCCTTGTATATCTTGTAGAATCCATGTACTCACTTTGTGTTTTTTTTTCCTATGCAAGTTTTGCTAATGCTATCCCTTTCAGAAGAGATTAACGTGTAACTCTGTTTTTTACTATAGAGGGAAATCCTAGACCATAGCGTATAAATCTTTGACTCTTTGGGGGTTAATAACTTTTTTTCTTCTAACGGGATCTTGTCTCAACAGAGGGAGGGAGGATTACACCTATGAGTCTAACTCTTTAATTAATTCATCAACTTATGTTTATTTGTATTTGATTTGATATTCAAAATATTGCTGTTGTGTAGTTTCTTTATGATAAATACAATTTAAATAAACTTTATTTACGTGTGTTGGTCAGCTCGTCCTTAAAGATCCCTATTCCATTGGTATAGTTTTCACGTATGTGCGTCTTATTGTCGTCACTTATCTGTGTGTAGAGGTGAGTGGTTGAATATATATATATATATATATATATATATATATATATATATATATATATATATATATATATATATATATATATATATATATATATATATATATATATAGGGAAACTGTCTGATCTAAGAATCTCAGTCGTAACCGATAGGCTGGATAGATTATCTCTCAAATCCAGGGACAGACTTTACCTTTCACCATTTCACTCGTGAAAATATATTTCTTTACCTTATCTCCCACTGAGCTATCACCTGTTCTAGTTCTATTCAGACGGGACCATACTTGATCTTAAATTCCTATCAAAAAAATTTACGACAGGCGGTATGTGCTATGGGACTACCTTGACCTTTAATTTCGGGCTGGCGTGACTTTAGATGTGGGATAAGGACAGAGGCAGATCTACTATGACGCTAATGAAGCTTGAGCTTCAGGGCCCCCAAGTTCTAGTTTCCAGTTTTCTCTATAACACGTCTATTTTCAATACCCACACTTTTTTTTAATAAAAGGGGCCCCTCCAAGAGTTCAAGATTCAGGGCCCCCAAAATGTAGATCCGCCACTGGATAAGGATAATGTATAAGTATATGAGGAGAACTGCCGTAAGACGGGGGTAAAACGGGGGTAAAACGGTGGAATGTGGCCGCAACGTAGGTTTTTCTTGTCCTTTCTCCTTGTAAGACGTATTACTATTTGTGTGTGTGTTTTTTTTCCCCCATTCAACCGATAAGGATAATGAAGAGATGAAGGTAACTGACTTGAAATAATGCGAACTACAATGTCTGTCATACATCTGGAACGAGGCTGTAATGTGAACAATGTAATGTCTGCAGTTAGTCTGTGAAAAGATGAGGAAAGTGAGCTTACGGATAAGGTGACTCCAGAGGGGGGGGGGGGGGGGGGGGGGGGGGGGGGGCGGGGGGGGGGTGTGAACGAAGGTATGTTTACGCCCGGACTGTGACTTTTTTGTCCTACTTGTAATGTCTGTAGTTTTTTTAAATTAATTAATTTTATTTTTTTAAGTAAAATTTTGTCTCGTTGTATATATACGAAATGCCCCTTAATATAACCAACGGACAATGTCTTTGTTGAACGGGACAGGCCTTGCAATATCGAGACTACGGTACTAATACATACTATAGTACTTATATAAACATGTAATTTGTTTATGCTATTCTTTCGTCCACTTGAACTACCCTTATGTATTCGAATGCAGGCTTCCGATTGTTGGAATGTCTGATTCCCATGTTGTATGTCTTACAATCGTCTACAACTGTTTTAATTCCCGAATTTATGGAACACTTTCTTTTATTGGTAAAAAAAAAAAATTGAAATTGAAAAACATAATTGATGCTGCAGCATGAAGTCCAGCTTGTTATTCAGTAATGATCGCCTTTCTTTAGGCTGTAAGTAAAAAAAAAAAAAAAAAAATGAAAACTCGTAACCTAGGTGATCGGAACAGTCAAAGGTCAAAGTTCTTTAGGCTGGAATGTTTTCAGCTTATCATCTTTCACCTATCTATTTTTAGGTAAACGCACTTGGCTATTCAACCGGCTTCGATAATAATTTGTTATGATATTCTTTTCTTTGGCCGAGATCCATACTATTCCCAACTCAAGTCTATAGATCTAAATGAAAAACATTAGAAGAACAAGCAGATTTTGGCAGGTGTAAAGAAGACAGTGACATGTATATATAAACATCGAAGTGTCAACAAAGTATAAATCTATAAATATAGAAGAAGTGTTAAGAATAGACAGACCTCGGGAACTGCATAATATAGTCAAACAATATTTAACACGAACAAAGGTTAATATATAGTATTTGGGAATGTGAAGGTCTGATGCTGTTCTTACAATACATATGACTTTTAACAGGGGAAAGTCAATTAAATATCTGTTAAAGTCAGTTATATAGCTAGAACCACCAGGCCTTTACACCCCTCCCCTTTAATATTATTCTTGTTTGGAGTTTCCGTTTGATTTTGTTCGGTTTTATCTCCTTTTTGTTTGTTTGTTTGTTTGTTTGTTTTTTAACATACAAACATAAATGGTAATTATGATTTGCCATATGTACAATGATTTGACAAGTGTGATGCCACTTTCCCATATCGGCAGTTGTTCATATTATTTGGAGTTGAAAACAATGTATATCCTAATTATAACCATCAGAGGTTGAACAGAATATTTTTCATCACTAATTTAAATTTTTAAAAAGTCAACAAAGTTCGTCATTAAAAGATCACGTGTTGAAGAATGACAATGGGTGCTAGTAATAATGTTAGTGGTGACTAATTGGGTGTTAATAAATGTGACAGTTTTGACAGGGTGGTGTTAGCTGTGTGAGTAATGCAGACGATAAATGTAATGCTGAAATATACGTAGAAAAAAAAAGAACAAAGGATTAAGAAGAGAAAAGACAAGATGACACATGAAAAAGAAGTCGAAAAATTTTTTTTTTTAAAATGATTCTACACAGAGGCGTCCCTAAAGTAATTGGCACCCGGGGCGGATGTTACCTATGACACACCCAGAACCAATAAATAAACGCACTAGTAAGTAGCATTTTAACAGTAAATACTATATTATTAGTATCCGATGGCACCCACCAAAATGGAGAATTAGAAAAAAATACAAAGTAACAAGAAACTCATCTATCTTCAGGGCAGGATTAGCAGCAATACTCAAGGCTTTAGAAGTAGTTACAGAGAACCCACCACAGACAGTAACAATTCTCACGGACTCACTCTCATCAATACAAGCAATCAGTAACAGAAATGAGAGTAGCAGGTCCGATATAGTAGAGGAAATACTATAGATAAATACATACTTAAATTCTGCTGGATGTAAAGTCACATTTGCTCGGATTCCATCTCATGTTGGCATAACAGGAAATGAACTCGCTGACAGGGAAGCCAAGCGGGAAAGAAATAGTAATAAAGTAACTGATACAGGGTTAGGGAGATTCGTAATAAAGAGTCTCATAGCAAGGACAATAACCAAGGAATGGAGAATAGCTTGGGACCAGAGCACAAAAGGAAGACATGCATACCAGCTTTCAAAGAAACCAAATAGAAAATGTCAAATAAAAGAAGAACTAAAAATACCAGCAAATAAAAAACTACTCCGGCTCAGATTAGGAACCGGCTACTTTAGAATCCAGGAACCCATCTGTGAAGAATGTTATGAAACTAATACCATTAAGCACTTCTTGTTAGAATGCAAGAGATACGACCAACACAGACAAAATATAAAGGACTATTGTACAAAGTGCAAAATAGAACTAAATATAGAAAATGTAATGGGTACCAAGTCTTGACAAGAAGTACAAAAACTAGTTAAACAATATATCACAAAAACAAAAGCAACAATCTAAAAGACAACATAATATATACATACTCTGAGAGCAAACTCGTAGTTGTCATACAACGCTAATAGTCGTAACAAAGCTATGTCACCAGAAAGGAATAACACAACCCAATAGAAAAAATACATGTAGACCTCAAACCAATATTAAAATCATGCCAGTATAGATACAAGTATGCTTCTGAACAACCCAAAAAACTAAACTCTTAACCAAAAAGTAAAAAAAACCCACAGTGAAGCTTAATACAGTACATACGTAATATATATCATCCCCCAGATCTAAGGGTCTTTTATATTTGGACATGCGCCCTAATATAACCGACTAGGTTGAACGGGACGCGCCTCGCCAAAACGAGGCAAACGTTTTACATAAAAAAAGTACATACGTAGAATAAACAGGGAAAAAAAAATACTAAGTGAAAAAAAAAAATGTCCTGAAATAACCAACAGTTCCATGTATTTGTCCTAAGTACGGTACAAATAGACGCATTTTTCCGAATCCAACTGGACTTGGCGAATTTTTTCCCCATGCATTTCAATGCACTCTAGACTTTTTATAAAGCTAAATAGTGATTATTTATCTAGGTTAAAATGTTCCGATTTCCAGGATCTGATGTTGAACAGGATGTAACTCGAGTGGTTTGTTTTCGGCGACCTCGGAAAGTCGCAAGTCGACTTGCGTACGTGACACAAGGTCCTCTGCAACGCAAAACCGGGAATTTTCAATGCATCATGTGGCACGGTCCGTCCAACATCAGCTACCTGTGCTAAAAATAGATCCCTTCGAACGAAGTAACAAGCAGTGGCATGTTTACTCTGCAGTAACTAGTAGGTCCTAATCTCGAAATCATTGTGGGGTTTTCTATTTTGGTTTCGGTAGCTGAAAATAGAGATTAAACGTCAAATAGAATTATATATTGCTTGTAGTTTTATTGATTGACTTTATGTACAAGGTATTCTATTGGTATTCAATATTTTAGTTATAATTTTTATTTAAAAAAAAACAACTTCGGAACTATTTCAAAGCAAACCCTATGTAAAGTCAATGCAGGTATTGCTTTACGAGAGCGAAGGATTAGAGACTGTGACTGTCGGGGTTGTTTTGCGTATTGTCACAGAGAGTTTTATGATCTATAAACTTTCTATATTCTCTTCTTTTTTTTCTACCCGTGTCCTCTATTTTATTATCACTCTTTATCCTTTTCCTGTATTTTTCGCATTCGTACGTTTGCGACTATAAACATTACTATTTCCCATTCAAACTTTTGCCTGGTTTCGTTTTCTCATTTAGAAACGCAGTAGATTACCTAACGTGTCAGTCCCTTGCTCGAGATGATTTTAGGTGGGATTTCAGTCTATCAGACATGATGAGCAGACAAATTGTCTACATTTGCAGCTGTCACGAGAGTTTTTCGTCAGGCTAGCTCCCGGCGAAGTGTGAAATGGCCCTCTGCAGTGGAGACGGGTCCTCTGACATTCGCATCTGACATCAGCGCTCACTGTCCGATAGTTAGACTGTCACATAGGTTATGATCATTAAATTGCCTATACCCTCTTCTTTGTTTCTCCCACCCGTATCCTCTATATTTCTTTACATTTTCCTGAATTTTTTTCGCATACATTCGTGTGCAAAAAACATATTTTCTTCCCCATCCTTAAAGTTTACCTGTTTCTTTTCTCAAAACTGAGAATCGCACTAGTGATGGTATTACGTAGATGTCAGTCTCTGCTGGTCGAATGATAGCCGTGAATATACGGTTCTCGCCAGACAGAACGTCTGCAGTTTCCCCGGTCAGAGCGCTGCCCGACCAGATTTCTGGGCCTGGGGTGTGAGAATTCGCTCCGTCGGACATGGCAGGCAGACGGATTGTCTACCTTTTGCAGCAACTGCGTGAGTTTTCGTCGGGATAGTCCGGCGAAGTGTGAAATTTTGCTCCGCACTGCAGACGGGTTGTCTGAGATTTGCAACTGACACGCGCACTCTCGGTCAGTAGGTGGCAGTTACGACATGCCCAGGTGTTAAACGTAGGGTCAGAGACGGGAAGGGGAACTATTTCGGTTTGGCGAAATAAAAGAGTTCCTCCTTTGTCTGGTTTAAAATATTAACCCTAGTTTGAAACTTTAATTTCATTCTCACTCTTAAATTTGCAGTAGACAGATCGCTATGCTAGATTTAATATCCGTGTTTGGTCTGAGTTTCTTGGGCATTTGCCGAGTTCTAGACTACCATTAGATTGCAGTATTCTAGTTCATGGTTTAGTCTGTAGTTCTGCGTGAGGTAAATATTATATATAATAGATCTCTAGTATTTTGTGAAGTGATAAAGTGTTTAATCGCCTATTTCATTTTAAACTAGTTCTGTGTGCAGAGTGATTATTTAAATAGTTTGTTATTTCTTTAGTCGACGAGTTACAGTGGAAAGCAAGATAAATTATAAATTTCTAGCTAAACCCATTCGGCTATTAAAAAAAAAAAAAAATTAATTTAACTGCTAACTACTCAGTCGAGTATATTTTTCTAAACAAACTTATAAATGCTAGATGCATCAATAGTGGTGACGGAAATACGCAGATATTTTTAATTCATGATGAGGGATTTTTTAAATATAACTTATTTCACGGGAAGCTTTAAATATAAGTCAAGCTGTAGGCTTGCCGTTTAAAATGTAAGATTATAACGAGTACATATGCTGTATAGTATATTATATGTTGTTTTTCTTCATTCAGTGAATACAGGGGTGAACCCAACTTGCCGGCGTTTAATAAAGAGACATACATTTGAGAAGCATAGACATTTCCTATCTTTAACCACGTGGTTTTTTTTTCAAGTAACACTGGTCTGACAGTGCATGTGCAATCAGAGATAAACAGTAATACCAATCCCACTAACGGTTGCTAAAGACTAATGTTTATACTGGGCTTCTGAGCCAGTTCATATTTCTTCTTAAATTGAAATATACATGCTGCCTGGCGGCGAGAATAGATTACAATCAATAACATTAACATTTCCGACATTTTGTCGAAAGAGTGAATAGTGAACCAAGACTATTTGTTGAAAGAAGTTGTCCACTGGTCATCTTTCCAAATTAAGGGAACCCTCGTGTTTTTGAATCTGTGTGCCCGTTTAAACTTGCTTATCCAAACTGATTCAAGTGACATTAACAGTAATCAAAAATTTAACTGGTGAAGTGAACGCTCCCCGAAAAACAGTGGAAGAAACCTGTAATTTGCAGAGCTGGGATTCGCTTTATCCAAAGAATACAGATTCACTGTAGAGAAGTGTCCTAAGGTTGCGCCAGACGGCGAACAGCGGTACAGATAGGTAAGCACGTGTGCCAGGGTACCCTGATGAAAGAACCGAGTGAAAGTGGACTGAGTGAGTTTTTTTTAATAACTATTGATTCATCCACTTTATAATCTCCTTACGGAAGATTGACTGCTTAATTAAATTGTTCCTTTTGAAGGACAATATTAGACCCTAACCATATGCATCTATAACTCTTTGGGCCATCATCTGTCATCCTAACGGGGCTGTGGGCTAAACCTAGAGTTAAGATCATAACGGGGCTATCATCCTTGTAGCATTCTCTTGAATTTTTAATGACTATTTGTATATGTTTTCCTTGATGTATTTTTTTAGGTGTTGTGAGAAGATTTTTTTGATGATAATTAAAATCTCTCTTGAACTAAATCAGTGCGTTGGTCAGCTCGTTCTAGTATATATATATATTCATTGTTATAGATTTCCCACGTCTGTGTGTTTAACTGTCGTCACGTGTATGTGCGTGCCCGTGAGTAGATAGAAATATATGCAATATATATATCTGTGTTTAGACTGTCTGACGCCTTAAAAGCTGTCGTAGAGGATAGGTGAAAGAGAGAAGATTTCCTCGATTTTTTTCAGAGACAGCCTCTATATCACAGTCTATCATCTCACTTGTGGAAATTCTATTTTTTTTTTACTAACTCTCACTGTGTCTATCACCTATTCAAACCTATTCAGAAGGGACCAACCCAAGTCTTAATTCTCCTATCAAAAATCTACGACAAATGGGGGCTCGTCCGGGATATGAACTTAGAATAGGAAGACGAGTACGACAAATGTGGTCTCGTCCGAAGGATTTTTGAACTTAGAATAGGAAGACGAGTACGACAAATGTGGACTCGTCTATCTGGATTTTGAACTTAAGATTCTTTATTCTGAAATAGAGTAAGAGTTTGATGTCTTGTGAGTTGTTATAATTTATCCCCTAGACTAACGATCTGTTTTCGGGCGTGCTGACCACACAAACTGATAAGTTTTTTTCCACAGCATTTGAATAATATACATTTGAGTTACAGGTGGATTTTGTCGGAATATATGTTAATTGTTGATTTGTAATACTAAACGCTGGTAAAGTGGTGAGTGTATTACATTCACTGGGTACTGAGGCAGAACGCTGTTTGAACTAAGTTAAGGAGTGCGTTTCGGACTCTTTTCGTCCAGATTAATTGCCTCCCTTACCCGATCTGACTTCAGGGGCGAACTTATAGTGGATTTTAAAATTAAGGGATTATTTTTCTCTTTAATTTTTGCAATAATTATTTTGTTTCCACTGTAGCAACTTATTTTTCAGAAGTAATCCTAACTACCATTTAGTTGGCGTAGTCGTGTTTGCATTAGGTGCTTTATTGCCGATTAATAGCAGCGATAATTAGATTTTATTTTGGAGGAGGTATCCCAGGGTTAAGCATATCATCTTTTATTTGGTATTTTCTCGTAAGTGGTAGGAACCAGTGTATCCTTTTTCCTATTTTCTTTCTCCCCTAGTCTCAGTAACTGACTAAATATGGCCGAGAGGGCAAAGCTTAGACAACTCCTCAGGGACGAAGCGAGAGAGGAGGGACTGGAAGGAGAGGAAGCGAAAGCATTTGTCAGAGACGAACTTGAGAGATATGATGCGGAGAGGAAAGCAGCTGAAGCTAAAGAGCAGAAGAAGATGGACGAGGAAATGGAAATCCGCAGGGAGAGAGAAAGAGAGAAGGAGAGACAGCATGAGAAGGAGAGGGAGGACAGAGAGGAAAGAGAGAAGGAGAGACAGCATGAGGAAAGAGAGAAGGAGAGACAGCATGAGAAGGAGAGGGAACAGAGACAGCACGAGTTGGCGCTTAAAACTCTAGAATTCCAAAGTCGTGGTGCTGCCTCTACCTCCAGCAATGGAGAGTCTTCTCCTCATTCTTCCTTAATTGATCCTTCTAGCACTCAATCTACTCACCTCACTGCTATGTCTTTCGCTCTAGAATCTTTCCCTTGTCCTAATGAGAAGATTGACACGTACCTCGAGAAATTTGAGAAAATTGCAACTCTGTACGGTTTAGAAAGGTCGCGTTGGAACATGAAGCTTTCTCAGGCGCTGAAAAGCAGTGCGTATGATGTTTACGCCAAACTGGAAAGCAGCCAACAAGACAACTATGATATGTTGAAGAAAGCGTTACTGGAGCGCTTGGAAATGAATGCTCGCAAATTTCTGCAAATGTTTCGCAACAGCAGGAAAGAGAGCTCTGAAACTTTTCAACAGTTCTCATCTCGTTTGAAGGGATACCTAACAAAGTTTCTTGAGCTTTCACAGCTCCCCTCTACCTATGAAGGTCTGGAGGAATTTGTTCTAACAGAACAAATAAAGAACACTTTGTCTGCAGATACCCGGAGATTTCTAGCTGAGCAGGGGGCAGAAAAACTTGAAGACATCTTAGAGAAGTCTGAGCGTTATCAAAATGCGCTGGCTGAACTACCGGCCACAAAACGGAAACCGACAGAGGAGCATTTTCGAAAAAATAATCTAGAGCAATCTTCTCTGGCTTCTAATCAGAATAATCACAGAGAAACTGGACCTCAAAACCCCCCTCCTGAAAAGACCAAGTTCTACAAGAACAAGTACCCCAACCACCCCAGTCTAATCAACCCGACCGCCCTACATGGCAGCGTAGCCAGAAAGGACAAGGTGGCAAAGGGAGAACCCCTGCGCACGGGACAGACGATCAGAGTGAGCACACCGAGCCTAAACGCATCGGATGCTTACTAACAGTCTCGCAAGGCGGAATTATTGACAAATATTCCCAACCTGTAGAGGGAGACAGACCCTCTACGCGAGGTACTTTTACATTGAACGGTTCTCAAACTTCTTGTTTATTTGACACGGGGCTTTCTTATGATTGCATTGTTGCCAGAAACCTGGTCAAACCCGGTCAAGAGACAGCAGAGACCGTCCAACTTTGTGGAGTTCGTAAGAGTGATGCACCTACAGCGCTTCCCATCGCATTGGTGGAGATACACTCTGATTTTGTCAGAGGCGTGATCAAAGCGGCTGTTATGGATGATCCCATCTACCCAGTCATACTTGGCGGGAGATACGTGTGTATTGGGAAACCGGAAGAGCCGATTGTGGCAACAGTAACTACAAGAGGGAAAACCAAGAAAGAACGGGAGCCTGCGCCTAATTTGTTACCCATGAAACTTAAAGAAGCGCAATACAAGGACCCTACTTTGGCACCCTGCTTTAGGAAACTGCCCATGGCTAAGGAACCCAGACAGCACGGGGACATTTTTTCTAAGGATGGCGTACTTTATCGCAGAACGGGCAAGCCTGACCAAGGTTACAATCAGCTCCTAGTACCGAAATAGTACAGAAGCCAAATCCTAGAAATGGGGCACTCTCTTCCCTTCAGCGGACATATGGGACAGAACGCCACAAACCAACGGATAACCACTCATTATTGGTGGCCAGGAGTAAACACTGATATTATCAGGTATGTCAAATCCTGTGCCAAGTGCCAACGTGTGCCACCCAAGCAACGGGCACCCCCAGTCTCTTTGGGTGAAATGCCAATAGTGGGTACACCATTCGAACGGGTTGTGATCGACATTTTAGGGCCTTTCGAAAGGACTAAAAGAAGGAACAGGTTTATCCTGACCTTAGTCGATACATGCACTTTATGGGCAGAAGCTATCCCGCTAACATGCGCAGATGCCAAGCATGTCGCAGAAGCCTCGTGCAGATTTTCACTCGGTTGGGATTCCCTCAACAAGTGTTGACGGACAACGGATCTCCATACCGAAACCTGTTGATGGATGAGATCGTTAAGATCTTGAGGACCCAACACATCTACACAAAGCCTTATACTCCGGCCGGAAATGGGCTCGTGGAACGTGTTAATGGAAACCTCAACATGATGTTAAGTAAGCTGGCACAAGTGAAACCTGAAGATTGGGATCTTTGTATTCCTGCAGCTTTATTTGGCTACAGAGAATCTCCTCATACTTCCACAGGATTTCCGCCAGCTACGCTTTTATTTGGCAGACCCATTAAGGGCCCGCTTGAAGCCTTACTTTGGTCGCTGACAGACCAGAAGGCGGATGAGACAGTCGTCTCAGCAAGTAAATACGTATCGGATTTAAAAGGAAGGTTGAAACTAGGGTGGGACCTAGCAACGACTAACTTTAAGCGAGCACGCACACAGCACGCTAACCGATACAGGAAAGTCGCGAAAGAAAGAGAACTGGAAGCAGGAGAGAAAGTTTTGGTGTTACTCCCTACCGGAAACAACCAACTGAGGATCGGATGGCAAGGGCCGTTTACCGTCCCGAAAAAGATTTCTAAGGCTAACTACCAGATCTCTATTCAAGGAAAGGAGAAGGTTTTCCATTTAAATCTGTTAAAGAGATACTTGGAAAGACCAGTGCCAACCTCCGACCATCTCCTGACGATCGCCAAAACTGACGAAGATGACGATAGTGGCAGGGATATTCCACTGCAATCACACGAAATCTTTCAAAAATGTCAGAAGTGGCGACGCTCTTTCAAGCGCGCATGGGAGACATTCCAGAGGAAGGAAACTTTGGGGTGTAGACTTGTGTAGGAATTAGAGAGAGATGGAGGGGGAGATGAGAGGAAAGACACCCCGAAGCTACGGTTATAGGAAATTTAATTCCATAACGTAGACATGGAGTGCTTCCATATCTTAAAGGGGGGACGTTCTGTCACATAGGTTATGATCATTAAATTGCCTATACCCTCTTCTTTGTTTCTCCCACCCGTATCCTCTATATTTCTTTACATTTTCCTGTATTTTTTTTCGCATCCATTCGTTTGCGAAAAACATATTTTCTTCCCCATCCTTAACGTTTACCTGTTTCTTTTCTCAAAACTGAGAATCGCACTAGTGATGGTATTACGTAGATGTCAGTCTCTGCTGGTCGAACGATAGCCGTGAATATACGGTTCTCGCCAGACAGAACGTCTGCAGTTTCCCCGGTCAGAGCGCTGCCCGACCAGATTTCTGGGACTGGGGTGTGATAATTCGCTCCGTCGGATATGGCAGGCAGACGGATTGTCTACCTTTTGCAGCAACTGCGTGAGTTTTCGTCGGGATAGTCCGGCGAAGTATGAAATTTCGCTCCGCACTGCAGACGGGTTGTCTGAGATTCGCAACTGACACGCGCACTCTCGGTCAGTAGGTGGCAGTTACGACATGCCCAGGTGTTAAACGTAGGGTCAGAGACGGGAAGGGGGACTATTTCTGTTTGGCGAAATAAAAGAGTCCCTCCTTTGTCTGGTTTAAAATATTAACCCAAGTTTGAAACTTTAATTTCATTCTCACTCTTAAATTTGCAGTAGACAGATCACTGTGCTAGATCAAATATCTGTGTTTTGGCGAAGTCTGAGTTTCTTGGCAACATTGGCCGAGTTCTAGATTACCCTTAGATTACAGTATTCTAGTTCATGGTTTAGTCTGTAGTTCTGCGTGAGGTAAATATTATATATAATAGATCTCTAGTATTTTGTGAAGTGATAAAGTGTTTAATCGCCTATTTCATTTTAAACTAGTTCTGTGTGCAGAGTGATTATTTTAATAGTTTGTTATTTCTTTAGTCGACGAGTTACAGTGGAAAGCAAGATAAATTATAAATTTCTAGCTAAACCCATTCGGCTATTAAAAAAAAAATTTTCATTAACTGCTAATACTCAGGCGAGATAAATTTTCAAACTAACTTATAACTGCTAGATGTCTCATGAGTGTTGATGAAATATATTTATATGTATTTCAAATTCATGATGATTGATTTTATAATATAACTAATTTCACGGGAAGTGGTAAATGATAAGCTCTATGTTTGCAGTTTAAAATATAAGTTATATCCTTATACATAGTATGTATAATTATTTTATATGTGCTTTTTCCATTTTATGCAGTGAATACTGGGGTGATCCAAACTTGCCGGCGTTTAGTAAAGAGACATACTTGTGAGAAGCATAGACATTTCCTATCTTTAACCACGTGGGTTTTTTCAAGTAACACTGGTCTGACAGTGCATGTGCCATCAGAGATAAACAGTAATACCAATCCCACTAACGGTTGCTAAAGACTAATGTTTATACTGGGCTTCTGAGCCAGTTCATATTTCTTCTCAAATTGAAATATACATGCTGTCTGGCGGCGAGAATAGATTACAATCAATAACATTAACATTTCCGACATTTTGTCGAAAGAGTGAATAGTGAACCAAGACTATCTGTTGAAAGAAGTTGTCCACTGGTCATCATTCCAAATTAAGGGAACCCTCGTGTTTTTGACTCTGTCTTCTTCTTCGATCCTTAACCACCGACCGTCAAAGCAGTCAGTGGCCGTCACGCCTAGTGCCGTCTTGTAGGGCAACAACAAATTGATTCCACTTTGCACGGTCGGTGGCCATCCTTCGTACAGTGCCCCAACTCTGGTTCATTCTTTGCATCTCCATGTCAGTGGCTTCCTTTCGGCTTTCACCACTGACAGTCATACGAGCCACAGACTCCGAATGTCCATCCCGCAGCAAAGTTTGTTCATTTGATGTTGTTTCCGTAACTTCCTTATTTTTTACATAGACAGGGGTGTCAGCCCTATGCTAAAACCCCCAACCTGGAGGACCAGGGTACCAGCTTTTGTCTGACCCCTACCCACACAGACCAGTCCAGCTTGGTTGAACCTACCAGGAGTAAAACTCCCACTGGCATAGCTCTGGGGATTGTCAGGGTACGCAAGCTGCCATACCGCTACAAGGTATAGGTACCATTGATGGCAGTTTTGACTCTGTGTGCCCGTTTAAACTTGCTTATCCAAACTGATTCAAGTGACATTAACAGTAATCAAAAATTTAACTGGTGAAGTGAACGCTCCCCGAAAAACAGTGGAAGAAACCTGTAATTTGCAGAGCTGGGATTCGCTTTATCCAAAGAATACAGATTCACTGTAGAGAAGTGTCCTAAGGTTGCGCCAGACGGCGAACAGCGGTACAGATAGGTAAGCACGTGTGCCAGGGTACCCTGATGAAAGAACCGAGTGAAAGTGGACTGAGTGAGTTTTTTTGATAACTATTGATTCACCCACTTTATAATCTCCTTACGGAAGATTGACTGCTTAATTAAATTGTTCCTTTTGAAGGACAATATTAGACCCTAACCATATGCATCTATAACTCTTTGGGCCATCATCTGTCATCCTAACGGGGCTGTGGGCTAAACCTAGAGTTAAGATCATAACGGGGCTATCATCCTTGTAGCATTCTCTTGAATTTTTAATGACTATTTGTATATGTTTTCCTTGATGTATTTTTTTAGTTGTTGTGAGAAGATTTTTTTGATGATAATTAAAATCTCTCTTGAACTAAATCAGTGCGTTGGTCAGCTCGTTCTAGTATATATATATATATATATATATATATATATATATATTCATTGTTATAGATTTCCCACGTCTGTGTGTTTAACTGTCGTCACGTGTATGTGCGTGCCCGTGAGTAGATAGAAATATATGCAATATATATATATGTGTTTAGACTGTCTGACGCCTTAAAAGCTGTCGTAGAGGATAGGTGAAAGAGAGAAGATTTCCTCGATTTTTTTCAGAGACAGCCTCTGTATCACAGTCTATCATCTCACTTGTGGAAATTCTATTTTTTTTACTAACTCTCACTGTGTCTATCACCTATTCAAACCTATTCAGAAGGGACCAACCCAAGTCTTAATTCTCCTATCAAAAATCTACGACATAGACGGAGGTGTGAATCGCGCCAGCCATGCTCGCTCAGAGCAGACAGAGTGTCTGGCATTTCGCCTCTGACACGCGTGCTCACGGCCAGATAGTTAGACGGAGGTGTGAAGACGCACTGGTGGCAGTTACGGCATGCGTCTAAGCTAACGTAGGTGTTAGGAGAGGGGAGAGATCGGGTTTTTGGAAATAGTAGGAGCCTTTGTCTGGTTTAAGATATTAACCAGAGTTTTAAACTTGATTTCACTCATTCTCCATTTGCAGTAGACTTGGTCACTTCGTTCTAGATACTTAAACTTATAAGTGAAAACTCATAGTTTCGTTGTGATACCGTAGTTCTGTGTTGAGGTAAATACTACATTAAGTAGCTAATATTTTGTGAGTGATTAAGTGTTTAATCGCCTATTTTTCACTAGTTCTTTTGTGCAGAATGAATTAAAATAAGTCTGTTATATTCTCTAGTCGACGAGTTACAGTGGTAAAACAGAATAAATTATAATTTCTAGCTTAAAATCATGTAGCTATAATGAATTTAATTTAACTGCTAAATAATCAGACGAGAATAATTTTTTCTAAACTAACTTATAAATGCTAGATGCCTCATGAGTGTTGACGGAATACGAATGTATTCCTAATTCATGATGATTGATTTTTATATGTAACTTATTTCACGGGAAAGTTTAAACGTCAAGTCAAGCTCTACGCTTGCAGTCAAAATGTAAGTTATATTGAGTACATAATATGTAAAATATTTCATATGTGTTTTTTTCTTTATTCAGTGAATACTGGGGTAACCCAACTTTGCCGGCGTTTAGTACAGAGACATACCTGTAAGAAACATAAACATTTTATATATTTAACCACGTGGGTTTTCAAGTAACACCTGTCTGACAGGGCGTGTGCCTTCAGAGATAGACAGAATACCAATCCCACTAACGGGTTTTTTTTTAAGAATAAATGCTTATACTGGACCTTTGAGCCAGATCATATTTCTTCACAAACTCTAATGTACATGCTGCCTTGTGGCGAGAATAATTACAGAACAAAAACATTAACTTTTCCGACATTATTTGACCAAGTGTGTGGTGAACCAAGATTATTTGTTGAGAGAAGTCGTCCACCGGTTATTTTCCTAATTAAGGGAAACCTCGTGTTTCTGACACTGTGTGCCCGTTTAACTTTCTTACCTAAACTGATTCAAGTGACCTTAACAGCAATCTTAAAATTAAACTGGTGAAGTGAATGCTCCCCGGATGAGGTGGAAGAAACCTGTATCTGCAGAGCTGGGATTCTCTTTATCCAAAGAATACAGATTTACTGTAGAGAAGTGTCCTAAAGTTTGCGCCAGACCGCGAACTACAGCACGATTTGTAGGTAAGGTTGTGTGAGTCAGGGCCCTGATGAAAGAACCGAGTGAAAGTAGACTGAAGGATGTTCTTCGTTTGATTCACTCACTTTGTAACTTTCCTTATGCAAGATTTGTTGCTAAACTATATTTTTCCTTAGAATAGATACTGCTATCAAAGTCAGTTCATACCTTCAAAAGGGGAAAATATTAGACCCAAATCATATGTATCTGTGATTCTTTGGGCTATCATCGTTCTCCTAACGGGACTATGAGCTAAACATCGATGGAAGATCATAACTGTGGGTCTATCATTTCTTGTAGAAATTCCTTGATTTTTATGACTATTTGTACATGCTTTGATGTAATTTTTATGTGTTGTGATGGGATTTTAGATGATAATTAAAACTGCCCTTAAACTTAATCAGCGTGTTGGTCAGCTCGTTCTAGAATATCTATATAATCATTTGTTATAGTTTTCCCACGTCTGTACGTCTAACTGTCGTCTTGTATGTGCGTGCACGTGAGTGGATAGAACTATATATATATGCAATATATATATATATATATGTGTTTAGACTGTCTGACTCCTCCAAGTCTGCCGTAGAAGATAGGTGAAAGAGAGAAGATTTCTCGATTTCAGAGACAGCCTCTATCACAGTCTACCATCTCACTCGTGGAAATCTATTTCTATTACTACCTCTCACTGTGACTATCACTTATTCAAATCTAATCAGAAGGGACCAACCCAAGTCTTAATTTTCCTATCAAAAATCTACGACACGTATATATGTTCAACCCAGGTTTTGTAGACCGGAAAGCATAGCCACTAGAAGTATGATGTTGTTGGGGCCCGTCATGAAGTAGTGGTAGTACTATCTTACACATAGATGAAACGTACCGTTCACAGTCAGCCGCACTTGCAGACAATTGATGACACCCATCAAAGTTATTTATTTATTTAGAAAAAAGACGAACATCAATATCAAACGTTGACATGTTAATGAATATATGACACTTTCCTCCTTCTGTTCATAATATGTTATATATAGCTGTACAACAAAGTTCTCTTCAGAGGTTCTCAAATAATTAGTATCAACGTTAACTTCCCTTCAAAGATTTTCAAATAGTCAGCATCAAACATTCTTCTGGGTTATCTGGATGGTATGTTAGACCTGCCTATCGCAGGAGATATACATTTAGATCCCAGTCCATTGTACTATATCTGACATGTACCTTTACTTCTTGTGCACAGTTTGCAACGGTGAGTGATTTAAGAAATGACTGTCTAAACTCCTTATAACAAGGTAAACATCTTGAGAATCCTTTAAAACAGTCCGTTATAAACGTTACTGTTCCTGTCTATGTGAATTAAATACCACGGTGTTTCTCAACATATTCTCGTCATATAACTCATCTGCAATTCTCATCACTCATATAGTAATATGTATCAGCACAACATAATTCTGCCATTCACATCACAAAATAAGTACTATATGCATCCGCAGAGTGAAAAACTTACTCTATGTGATCGAGGAGTATATCTCAACAATCCATTTCACTTTCCATCACTTGTATCATCTCTTCAAATAATGATAGATCTGCATCCACACAGAGTGACACTATCGCATTCTTCATAATCCTTCTTCTGAAAAGGGCGTCGTGTCCGTTTACAGCGAAGCTGCGATATTTGCGCCTTTCGGTCGACACATCCGACTTCAGCACGGCATTTTTTGGGACCAGGTTAGCCTTCCCTCTTCGATCCCTACTCACTCAGCCAGACTGCAGTGATGTAGCCTGTTTCCAGGACCACCACTTGGAGGTGGAGTAGGGTCTTGGTCAGCTCTGGTTCGCTGACCCTGACGCAAGCAGTCAAGCTATGGGCCGCTTACTGCATTCCTCACGTTTGATGCGACTTTGGTCCGCTATCTGGTGTTACTATGCTTCCTAAGATGCAAATGTGTTTGAATTTTCTAGCTCTTGGTGCCTTATTTTTATGGATGCAGGATTTCTTACATTTAGTGTCATGATTTCTGTCTTCTTGAGATTAATGTTTAGTCTCACCTGTTGACAATGTTTAATCAGTCTGCCTGTTTTTTCTTGGATGTGTTGATTTGAGTGTGCGAATAGTGCGATGTCATCTGTGTATTTTAGATCCTCCAGGGTACAGAACATTGTCCATCTTATTCCTCTAGGGGCATCCGCTGTCGTCTGGCGCATCACAAAGTCTATGGCAGTTAAAAACAGAGTGGTTTATAAGGGGCATCCCTGCCACTGACAAATTAATACGTTATAATCGTCTTATGATTTGAAACCTAAAACCTTGTTTATAAATATCACCCGTACAATTGTATATTTATATAAGGTAAAGGTAGTCCCGTAGATGATACTGCCGTAAGGGAGTGAAGTGTTAGAGACTTCACAATACTTGATCCACATTTATGAAGTGGGGGGGACCAGTTCCCATCCACACTGCCTTCGCTTTCCTTAACTCAAGAGCAGAGTCAGGTACCAGTGGCATAACTGCCGCCCTGTTGGACCGGGCACGTCCTGGAATTCCTGGGCATTGAGTGGTCAGAAGAGACACTGATCTATTAACTTATCCTTATAATTTCCTTTGTTCATGTGTTATGCGTTATTTCACTTCCCAGTGTATCATACCTATTGTGATGGACGAACTCGGCTGACCCTGAACTTTGTTGTAATTCTTGTAAAACGGGACTTCTTTCACGTGGATTCATTAGCTATGCAACTGTTCCACACAGAAGGCAAACACGTTGCTGATTGATATGCGGAAAGTTTACCTATCGTTCATTCTGGTCATCGCATTGATTTAAGGAGAGATTAAATCACGCCCACTAACATCTCTTGAACAATCATAGGCAGTTATTTTTATTAACTTGGCCGGGGGGGGGGGGGGTCGCCAGAATCAAACAGATACAGCGACCACGATCAAAGAGACAGACTGAGGGATTTCAGGGGAGACTATCGGCGTTATCAAAGACAGTAGTGGTCCCTGCTACGAGACGCAGTTGCTTGCCGCTATTTTCGCGTCTCGGTGTCAATCGCAGAACCGAGCGAACGGGGAAAGCCGAAACGGGCAGCAGCGAGCGGATACGAAGACCAGGGGGCGGCTTCTTCCCTTGATTTGGCGGTCAGATCCCCAAAAGTTCATGAGATCAAATAAGCTGTCAAGTTTATCATGTCCCACTCAACTTACATTCCATTTTAGATAAATAGACCATGAAGAATAGACATTTTATCACTCGCTGGCCAGACCTTTACAGAAGCACTAGCTTTATTGAAATCTTGTTATAGATTTTCCCCCGGGATTATTATAGGCTTAACGGGAAATTTATCGCGCTTGATTTTTCGGTATGTTACATGTCTTTTTTCTTTCACACAGAGTGATCGTAACCTGCGGTCCTGTCACGAAATGGATTTAGGACTAGAGACTGTCTACCTATAGTGACAAGACACTAGTGAGAAGAAAGACTGAAAAGATAGATTCAGATAGAAATATAGTGCAAAATGTGAAAGTTGAGACCATTGGCTCCGAGGTTGAGAACCGAGGTTGATTCTTTCCTCGCCACTTCGGACGTTTAAATTGCTATGGCCTCGAACCACCTCTAACTACCCTAAGGGGATAAGGTTCAATCAAGATTCACAAACACCAAGATACAGACAACATATAGCTACTGTACTAAAGGAAATGACTGATGCCAGCTACAATTTATACAAGTTTATTATACACCTATAAACAAACTCATATACATGTCAAATACAAAAAAGGCGAGGATGCACACCTGAAACAAAATCAAGCACAGTTAAAAATGCATCAACCCCAACCCTTCTCCCACAATTGCTACCTGTATGGAGAAAGAAGGTAAGGTTAACTGAAATGAACTACACTGCACTTGATGTCGCCTACACTCCAAACTAGCTGTTCTAAATTCTAACTCTAACTCTAAGTCCACTGATAGCTGGAACGACTGCGAAGTGACTACACAATCTCTGCACAGACTTCGGTTCTACACAGCCTATCCTGGAATCTCCTGAACACAACTAACTGCACCTCTAAACTTCAGCAGCTGTCCTCTGCTATGATTCACCAAAACTAACAGTTCTGCCTATCTGTGCTGACTTCAGTAGAGAGAATGTTTACCCTCTCTCTCTCCACTAACTCTGGAATTGATGACTGAGGTTTAACAGAACCCCACTGGATTCTGGACTGGAACTGTAGCTGACTTCTACCACTCTGAAATTACCTGCCCGAGTACCTATAACTGGGCCGTCGGCTTTATTATGGCCGTGAGGAAGCGAACATAAAATTACCACAACGCTGGCAGCCTGCCAAATCTGCGTGTGTAACGAGCGTCAGAGCTCAGGATTTATCCATAAAAATCCTATTCGCTGGAAAATGTCTTCCCCTGGCTGGGAAAACGTATTTTCTTCCTCTCCTTCCACTACTGGCAACTAACGTAAAACCCTTGCGGTTCTGCGAATGCCCCAACTTTGCCGTGGGAGAAATTTTGTGGTCTCAAAATTCCGCTCTCATTCCCACAAAGCCGGTACCTGCTGTTTTAGACAAAATAAAACAACAGCTAAACAAACCATAATAATACATTTCAAATAACAATTAACTTCCTTACTCTTCACCACGTAACTCCCCTCTCTACCTGAGCCTACAAAGTAAACATTGGCTAACCCAGATCGCTTGTTCTGCCTGACTAACTCCGAGCAACAACAATATTTTCACTGGCCCGTCTGGGCAGACGTACTGTGGCCTACTTCTTACGCTGACACTAATGCCGTAATGTTTAACACAACTAAAACTAGCCCTCTCTAGGAATTCCTAAAATTCCCGTCAATAATAGTAATCACATTCAAAATGTAATACAAAATAATTCCCTTTAAAATTACTTCTCCCATCTTCTGAATTCACAGAACAATAATGCACAATCAATAACATATAATCCTGTTTACGCTAGCATCTACCTGCCGTCAAAAGTTATACATAACCCCCGATTATCAAATTGAAAACCCCGTAGTTCAGCCACGTGGGGCCGCAGTTTTTCAACCACGCGCTCCTGCATACATTCATTACTGATAGCACACACGTGCTCCAATTAATACCTCTATCACTTCCGTCCACAGTTATATGCGTAACTATATAAATAGCGAGCATCAATACTCTCACTAAAATCACAAATGAAAATACACATTACACGCTCCCGACTATTCTGTAAATAAATAAAATTCGCAGATGCGGGTTTCTCTGCAGACCTGTTTTTGAAATAGATCCAAGCATGGCCGAAACCTCGCAACTTTCAAATCATCTTAAATACCGCTATTCCTGAAATAAGGAATTAAATGGACCTAGTTTCTCATGTCTATCACTCAGATCGAATTTGATGGCTCTGCCGATGAGAATTAACGTTAAACTAAAACTTCCCAAGAAACTTAAATGATCGGCTAGGACTAGAAAAATTAAATAAAGTCCTCACGCAAAAATTCATGCTTACCAAATCTCGAATGTCCAACTGAAGGCAATCGACAATTTGCTTCTGGCACCCAGCTTTGGCAATTTTTCATTAAAAGAGAAAGAGGCTATGAAATATAGGCCTTTTTATAATCAAGACCCCCACGCGCCGACTTCATGACGTCATATGCGCGGCGTGGTTCTAAAGCCAATGAGAGCTCTGCATTTCAACTGCAGTTACCTCTCAGCCAATCAGAACCTTAGATCGTTCTGATGTAACGTGCATGGGTTTTAGACAAAGAAACGAGATTAAGCCTAGCCCTATACTGCGGAAATGAAGCAAAAATGGCCGCAAATAATTTAACTCCCGAAAAATGCGTATATGGCCACGCAATATCTTTAAAAAAAAGGACACTGGTGCAAATCCTGATCTAGCATCTATAATCTTTCTTCTAGAAAAATACTGTCTAATTCCCTACACCCCCATTCTAAACACATAGATCAAACTCCATCGTGATCTCATCTTGAAAAAAAAACGTAAATAATAGAAGGAGAAGAAACATGGAGAAGGATTTTTCTGTAATCCCTCCAAAAATAGTGAACAAAATGCAAGGAGAAAAAGACATGGGCCATTTGAAAGACAGAATCTCAGTACTTTCGTCACATCACTCCCCCCTTTCAAAGATTGAGCAACGATCTCCTTACTGAAATCTCTGTGTTTCACACTGGCCCTTATTCCTGTCTACGAGGCTGTCTGTCCTTACCCCTCCTATTCAGTGTTCTTCGACCTTCCTCTTTTGCGTTTCCTCCTTCCTCCTCTCCTAGAATGAGCTCCTATGCTCCGTTGGGAGAGTTGATCTCTCTTCAGACCTATGCCGTCTAATGGCGGGTCTGAACTTTCCCTTGCTATGACCGTCAAAAGGCTGTTCTGGTCAGCTGATGTGACCGGCGGGCGCTGTGGCGACCTGGCGATGGCGACTTCCTCGCTGCGCGTCAGCGGGTTTGTGACTGCTGGTACCGTGCGAGAACGATGCAACGTCTCGGGTTCCTCTGGTGTAGAGCCTCCGATTTCTTGCTGGGTTTCTATTGAGTCCTCACTGATCTCAATAGCTTCTACCTTTGAAGAAAAGTAGGTAAGATCTGCCCCTGGCAGTGGTTCTGGATTCGCTCTTCCCCTACCAATCTGAAGCGGGACAGAGCTCTCCAATATAGCTCCTTGCAAATGCGTAAGGTCGCTTTTCTCACTCTTTTCTGGCCTGAAAAGTTGGTGAGATGAAACTGTAGACCACGGGAGCTCTCCGTCTAACACCTGGTTCTACCTTCAACCTTGCCCTCCCCTGTAAGAGTTACTGGCGTCAGTTGGGATGTGTCCTGCAGTGACACTTGACGGTTTAAGATCCCGTTTGATCGCGGAGAATCTGAGATAAAGCACTCAGTGACTTGTTCCAATGTTCCTTGAAACAAATTGGAAAAGATAGCCAATTTTTCAGGCTCCTCGTTACAAGAGTCGTTTCCTGTAAACAAGATACGAGAGTTGTGGGGCCCATCTCCGTTTATAGGCAAACGGATATTCAGATCACGGTCCTCCTCGGGTTGAGTAAAGTGCTGGTCGGATGGGGCTCCAGGGCTGGTTGGAACTATATGCTCGCTCAGACCGCTATCTTGTGCCCTATGAAGATGGCGCTGGTCGTTGACATATGTAATACCGCTCTTGTCAGTATGTCCCTCACTTGAAGGAGCTAATACCATCGGGGGCCTAATTCCCGACAACAAAGAGTGTACTTCCTGAATCAGAGGCGTCGTCACCACTGTTTGGCCGGTTGGCTGAACAGGGCTGGCGGGCGAATTTGCCTCTGCAAATAACATATCACTGTCGTCAGAGGCGTTGCACCCCTCCTTGGCACGACAGCTATGTTTGAGCTCGCTCGGGGCTCCGTGAATTAGGGGTTCTCCTTTTCCACTTATCTGGCCTGCAGTAGGCCCCCTTGCATCAGCAAGGATCGGTGTGGGCGGGTTCCCCAAAACTAAATATGGGTTACCGAGAATGAAGTCGTAGGCCGGCTGAGCCGTTACAGCTGCCTTGATGGTGCCAGACACGTACTTACATTTCACCTCAATATTGGCTACCGGAAAGCACTGTGAAGTCCCTTTCCTTAAAACTCCACCAATATTGACCTTTTCCTTAGTCATCTGCCAAGGCTTCACCAGATGTCGGGCGACTATGCTGGGGTATGTAAGCCCGCTGTCAAATAAGCATGTTGTCCCCGTCCCGTTCACTTCGGCTGGTCCGCTGTTGGAAAACAACTTCTCTGACTGGAAGGGTTTCCACTTCTTCCCTTGTTTCACCCTCACAGGCCTTAAACAAGCCACCTGATGAGCGGGTTGTTTGTTTGGGCACCGTGTTGTCCAATGAGAAGTAGTCCGACAGAACCTACAATATCTCTCATTATCTCCCAGGTTCCTGACGGGTTCATGAGAAGACGGCCACTGTGTTCTGTTAGGCGGCTGGGAGCGCATGTTATGACTGGGAGGGGGCTCCTTGCGAGACGGCCCTTGCTGCTGGTGAGCTGAAGAGGAAGGCGAATGCGATGAAGATGCTCCTTTGTCCGGGGCTGGCAGGTCAGGGTGTTTTCTTTTCTGGCCCAGTACTTCGGCCTGTGCCGACTGGAACCTTTCTGCAAATAGAATTATCTGGTCCAGTTGCTGGGCGCCCTGCTCCGCCAGGTACTTCCTTAAGTCCGGAGACATGTTGGCCTTTATCTGTTCGCACATGATGAGCTCTTCGAGTCCTTCAAACGATTTAGCCAAACCCGACAACTCTCTCCAGCGAGTGAGGTAATTCCTCAGCCTCTCTGCGAACTGGGGAAAACTTTCACCTTTCTCCAGACGACTTTCCCGAAACATTGTCTGGCACTTCCGAGGAGTCCATTGGAATCGCTGTAACAGGGCGTTCCGTAGAGCCTCAAAGTTATTCTGGTCGTCCACTAGCATCTTGCTATAGACCTCATACCCATGTCCTCTTAGAGATTGAGATAATTTGAGACACCAAAGACTATCATCCAGCCCGTATGCCTTTGCCATTCGTTCAAATTTTTCCAAAAATACCTCAATTTTCTCATTCCCGTTAGGAAAAGAGTCCATTGGAAAATTCATGGCTGCCATCCGGGGTCCTCCGTTTCCTGAGGTGTCTGTCGCCCCTGCTCCGGGAGAATCTTCGTTAGCCGAACTGCCTTCCGAAGATCGGTATTGCAGTTCCAGTGAACGCAGGGCAAGTTCATGCTGTCTCTCTGCTGCCTTATCCCTCTCTTGGGCTTCCCTCTGTGCTAACTTCTCCTGGGCTTCCCTCTGTGCTATCTTCTCCTGTGCTTCTCTCTGTGCTATCTTCTCCTGTGCTTCCAATTTACGCAGGTCCATCTCTGCCAGTCGGGCCCTCTCTTCTTTCTCCGCTTCCCTTTTCTCTCTCTCCGTCTGCCGGTCCTGTTCCCTCATAATGTAAGCCCTAGTCTCGGCCTCATTCATCCCCATGCTTTTAGCTGCGTCCTTCCATGCAGTAAGTAGCTTGACCAATTCAGCCATCTTACCTGACAAATCAGCAGTACTCACAACGAGGGGAAATGACAAAAAAGGAACAAGAAAAATTTACTGTTACCTACTAGGAATATGCTGTCGCAAAAACCCGCACTCAGACTAGCACCAAGTCTGACTAATAACTACCTGAAAAAAATTCAAGTTATCCAGCTACCCAAAACCCGAATTTACTTTCCTGTCAAGAAAAAAATTAGATTAGCCATCAATTACCTCTAAGTCATAAACAACCTTACTACAACTAACATCTAAACTGACTACAACCTGTGGAAAAAAAACTATAGCTGGATCTGTCTTAATATAGCTCAAGTCTAGGGGATTATTAAGAAATCTATTTCCAGAACTTTCTACAGAGACAATCTATGAATCTAGAAGTGATCCCAACAAAGATGATCCCGGGACGACGCCACCCACTTTGTCACGAAATGGATTTAGGACTAGAGACTGTCTACCTATAGTGACAAGACACTAGTGAGAAGAAAGACTGAAAAGATAGATTCAGATAGAAATATAGTGCAAAATGTGAAAGTTGAGACCATTGGCTCCGAGGTTGAGAACCGAGGTTGATTCTTTCCTCGCCACTTCGGACGTTTAAATTGCTATGGCCTCGAACCACCTCTAACTACCCTAAGGGGATAAGGTTCAATCAAGATTCACAAACACCAAGATACAGACAACATATAGCTACTGTACTAAAGGAAATGACTGATGCCAGCTACAATTTATACAAGTTTATTATACACCTATAAACAAACTCATATACATGTCAAATACAAAAAAGGCGAGGATGCACACCTGAAACAAAATCAAGCACAGTTAAAAATGCATCAACCCCAACCCTTCTCCCACAATTGCAACCTGTATGGAGAAAGAAGGTAAGGTTAACTGAAATGAACTACACTGCACTTGATGTCGCCTACACTCCAAACTAGCTGTTCTAAATTCTAACTCTAACTCTAAGTCCACTGATAGCTGGAACGACTGCGAAGTGACTACACAATCTCTGCACAGACTTCGGTTCTACACAGCCTATCCTGGAATCTCCTGAACACAACTAACTGCACCTCTAAACTTCAGCAGCTGTCCTCTGCTATGATTCACCAAAACTAACAGTTCTGCCTATCTGTGCTGACTTCAGTAGAGAGAATGTTTACCCTCTCTCTCTCCACTAACTCTGGAATTGATGACTGAGGTTTAACAGAACCCCACTGGATTCTGGACTGGAACTGTAGCTGACTTCTACCACTCTGAAATTACCTGCCCGAGTACCTATAACTGGGCCGTCGGCTTTATTATGGCCGTGAAGAAGCGAACATAAAATTACCACAACGCTGGCAGCCTGCCAAATCTGCGTGTGTAACGAGCGTCAGAGCTCAGGATTTATCCACAAAAATCCTATTCGCTGGAAAATGTCTTCCCCTGGCTGGGAAAACGTATTTTCTTCCTCTCCTTCCACTACTGGCAACTAACGTAAAACCCTTGCGGTTCTGCGAATGCCCCAACTTTGCCGTGGGAGAAATTTTGTGGTCTCAAAATTCCGCTCTCATTCCCACAAAGCCGGTACCTGCTGTTTTAGACAAAACAAAACAACAGCTAAACAAACCATAATAATAATACATTTCAAATAACAATTAACTTCCTTACTCTTCACCACGTAACTCCCCTCTCTACCTGAGCCTACAAAGTAAACATTGGCTAACCCAGATCGCTTGTTCTGCCTGACTAACTCCGAGCAACAACAATATTTTCACTGGCCCGTCTGGGCAGACGTACTGTGGCCTACTTCTTACGCTGACACTAATGCCGTAATGTTTAACACAACTAAAACTAGCCCTCTCTAGGAATTCCTAAAATTCCCGTCAATAATAGTAATCACATTCAAAATGTAATACAAAATAATTCCCTTTAAAATTACTTCTCCCATCTTCTGAATTCACAGAACAATAATGCACAATCAATAACATATAATCCTGTTTACGCTAGCACCTACCTGCCGTCAAAAGTTATACATAACCCCCGATTATCAAATTGAAAACCCCGTAGTTCAGCCACGTGGTGCCGCAGTTTTTCAACCACGCGCTCCTGCATACATTCATTACTGATAGCACACACGTGCTCCAATTAATACCTCTATCACTTCCGTCCACAGTTATATGCGTAACTATATAAATAGCGAGCATCAATACTCTCACTAAAATCACAAATGAAAATACACATTACACGCTCCCGACTATTCTGTAAATAAATAAAATTCGCAGATGCGGGTTTCTCTGCAGACCTGTTTTTGAAATAGATCCAAGCATGGCCGAAACCTCGCAACTTTCAAATCATCTTAAATACCGCTATTCCTGAAATAAGGAATTAAATGGACCTAGTTTCTCATGTCTATCACTCAGATCGAATTTGATGGCTCTGCCGATGAGAATTAACGTTAAACTAAAACTTCCCAAGAAACTTAAATGATCGGCTAGGACTAGAAAAATTAAATAAAGTCCTCACGCAAAAATTCATGCTTACCAAATCTCGAATGTCCAACTGAAGGCAATCGACAATTTGCTTCTGGCACCCAGCTTTGGCAATTTTTCATTAAAAGAGAAAGAGGCTATGAAATATAGGCCTTTTTATAATCAAGACCCCCACGCGCCGACTTCATGACGTCATATGCGCGGCGTGGTTCTAAAGCCAATGAGAGCTCTGCATTTCAACTGCAGTTACCTCTCAGCCAATCAGAACCTTAGATCGTTCTGATGTAACGTGCATGGGTTTTAGACAAAGAAACGAGATTAAGCCTAGCCCTATACTGCGGAAATGAAGCAAAAATGGCCGAAAATAATTTAACTCCCGAAAAATGCGTATATGGCCACGCAATATCTTTAAAAAAAAGGACACTGGTGCAAATCCTGATCTAGCATCTATAATCTTTCTTCTAGAAAAATACTGTCTAATTCCCTACGCCCCCATTCTAAACACATAGATCAAACTCCATCGTGATCTCATCTTGAAAAAAAAAACGTAAATAATAGAAGGAGAAGAAACATGGAGAAGGATTTTTCTGTAATCCCTCCAAAAATAGTGAACAAAATGCAAGGAGAAAAAGACATGGGCCATTTGAAAGACAGAATCTCAGTACTTTCGTCACAGGTCCCAGCTAAATAAAGAAAGAAATAAAGAAATCATCCTATAAACTTCCAGTCATATTGAAGAAACATTTCTTTTAAATATAATCTTGTGGCGGTCCTTTGCGGCCTAGCTGTCAGAATTAAATGAAATAAAGCCCACCCAAGAACATTTTAAAGAACAATCATCAAATTACCCTTACAAACCTGTAAGATAAACTGGAAGGTAATCATCGCCAGTAGCGATATTTTATTTACTGTTTACTGTGAGAGAGTACATATTTTCCTGACTGTGACTGAGCCTAGTTTTTCCTCAATTGGATTTAATAAAACTATCATTACGCATCGAAGGAATTTTACCATAGCGGAGGATTAAAAGAGACCACTTCATTTTCACCCCTGTGCCGAACTGTGTTAGTGCCATCCCATAGACTCCTTTTTTATATATAATAAAAACACGAGAACTCTTAGTCTTCAAGTCTTGCGATAAGTGAGAATATTTGTTGCCAACAAAACCTCGCAAACATCTGGGGCGGGACATCGAAGGACTAGACAGTTCATATGTCAAAGAATACTTGCTGTTTTTATATACTTTTATGGATCGTCTGAGGCTGCATTCGGTAAGTGTGTGAGTATATGAGTGTGGATCCTCACGCGTGTGCATGAATGACAGGAAATTTAATCTTTTTCTTTTGTAACCCTGTTGTTAACTTTCTTGCCTAGTAATATAATTTTTCTGTATTCCCTGCATTGTTCCTTTAAGGGGGTGTGCGCGCAGACGCTTGCCTTGTAAAATAAAGTCTTTTAATTACTGCTTCCGAAAATCGCTTGCCTTGTAAAATAAAGTCTTTTAATTACTGCTTCCGAAAGTTATTTCTCTTCAACTGACCTCTCTGATGGAATCTCTGACGGGTCATTAACTTACTTACTTAGTCGTTCCCCTTCTACCGGGAGGTGTAGAGGTTTGGAAGAGAGAGCGCCAGACTATCCTATCGGCTGTCTTCCTCCTGGCCTGGTTCCATTCTAGTCCTCGGTCCTTCAAAGATTGTCTAATGTTGTCCTCCCAGCGGACTCTGGGTCGTCCTAAGGGTCTGGATCCCTGGCTCTTTGTTTCCCATGCTTGTCATGGTATCCGATCTTCTCCCATTCTGCAGACATGGCCAAACCATCTTAGTTGGGACTAAATGTGATACTCGGTGGTTTTCTTTGCTGTGCTCGCGTGTAGCTCAGTTCTTACAAAATCTGGAAACCTGCATTGTCAAACACTAGACATGTTATGGTCTCGCATAGTCTGACACGAGCATACAGACTCTCAAGAATCACAACTCGACACTGACCTATACAGAACACAAGAACCCACCAACAGATAAAGGTTACTTTTCTGTCTATCTATGTGAAACAAGAAATAAAGCTTTAATGAAGATTTCACGGAGTTGGCGGTTTAATTTAGAAATGATTGACTGCACATACTACGATCCGTGCTGGGTTTTTGCTGAAAGGAAAAAAAAAAAAAAACTCCCACATTTTCAACCTGTTTGAGAAGCTGGGATATGAACCTGAAGGAAGTCTGGGTAACAGAATTCAAGATAAAAAAATTGTGAAATTCATCATAGTTCACGTGTAATATTTGAACTATGTAGTCTCCAGTATCCCTGAAGAGGCAAAAGAAATATAAAATCGACTACGGCTCCCTCAAGTATGTCGTACAAGGCCGCAGGCACTAGTAAAAATATCGGGAATCAACTGTATGAACAGTCTCGACGAATAGTTGTGACATCATGGATAATTTCCCAACACAATTGATATCACTACAATCTTGTCTTAGAAGTAGTGTTGCAGAATGTACCACAAAGAAAGACCTCACACATCTTTTAGTTGGTAAAAATTCAGCACTTTTGGCCAGTTTCACGGATGTGTTTACAGAGGTGGTGCTTTTCATAACGATACCTGTCACAGCTGCAACTGCTGAAAGATTCCTTTCCAAATAAAAACTAATAAAAACAATTATTTAAGAAACACGATGAGTCAATAATGTTTGAGTGGTTTATGTGTCCTATCAATTAAATATGAGAAAACTCCCAGAAGAAAAAACTTGCACGGAATTATAAATGCATTTGCTGAAACACAAGTTAGACGATGGAAGTTTTAGATACGTACCTACTCTCTAGTAAGTTGAAAGTTAACGGTTTAATTAAACTCAGATTTAAAACTATCATTAATGTCTAATAAAAGTGAGAAATATATCCAGTTTGAATAGTTAACAAAGCCATTAATTATTCCATTTAAAAAATTAATATTGCATCGTACAGCAGAATTAAATAAACTTAACTAATTTTTTTAAATAAATGAAACTTCATAAAAAAATAAAGATGAAGATCACAGAAAGTACTATTTAAAAAATAATAAATATTAAGCGAAATATTGTTCTTTTAAAAATGTTTATAAAGATTCGTGACGTTATCTGTTCTAACTGTCGTACACAAACGGGACTTTTTTTAAATCAACTTTTCTTCTTGTTTCTTTAAAAAAAAAAATCTACTCATCTACTAAAATTTGAACTCGTTTATAATTAAACGTATTATGGGCGAAAAAATTATTTCTTTCAAATGTATATGTATACTGCTCAAAAAAAGTTAAAGGCCACTTTCAATTTTTAGGTCATTTCAACTATGTTGTTTTTTTAAAAACCTGAACACTCAGTCAAAAATGTTTTGCTGCATTTTGTTGCATGCTCAAACAATGTTTTTTAATCTGACAATAAATCAAATCTGCGTTACGTGTGTGTACCTCCAAGGTCAATCAAATGTACGTGGTGGAAAGGGAAATAATGCATGTTTGAAAATGCTTCCTATGGCAAAGCCTGTTGATAACATTGCTGAAATTTGCTTTTCACGTGCAAGTCGTGACTATAGTGAACATATTTCACCCACTTTTCGGAAGGAACGGGCAATGGGTATGTTTGTAACAATTACCATTTTAGCCATGGCTCAGCTAAGACGCTTGACCAATGTTGGCAGATGGAGAGCGATGGCATGGCTTTTTGACTGAGTGTTCAGGTTTTAAAAAAAACAACATAGTTGAAATGACCTAAAAATTGAAAGTGGCCTTTAACTTTTTTTGAGCAGTAAATATTTGCAAATATTGTGAAATAGCACATGCACTAGTGATGCTGTATCGCTATCAGCTGTTCTCCTGTCTCTTTGGCCGATGCCGTGACGAGTACATTCTGGTCAATTAGAAGTATTATTTAACAAAGATAGCAGATGATATCACTAATTATTTGACTCTTATATTAGGTAAAAAAAAAAAAAACATTAATCTTTAATACTCTTTTAGTAATAGTACTTAATAAATAAGGAATATAGGCTAGGTATTGTTAACAGATTAGACGTATACTGATTTGGTTGTTGTATCCATTATATTAGGAAAGTCCCGCTTGATTTGTGCCCGGGGGAATCTTAAACTGTAGTTACGCCACTGTCAGGCACCTATGTACAGATGGATCTTTATGTACACATGTCCGATTAGCTAAGAGGTTAGAGCGCTCCCCTGCAGCAGTTTCTAATATGGGACTAAATTTACCTTTATATTTTTGTTTAGCAGTCGACATATTTGTCAAGCTGTACTCGTGATCTCGCCTGCCAGTAAAAAAACGAAGGGACTTAAAGAAAGTCTTAAGGAGAATTGACGCTCTCAGAAAACTTAATCTGATAAAAATCACGTGATAGGCATTCAAGTGCGTGTTGTTGTCGAAGATCCACAATATATTAAGTGTGTACATGTCTCCAGAGATGTGTGACTAATACCGCGTCAGATTACTAAGTTTATAGCTGCGGGTTGGTTGGGGTAAGTTCCCGACGAACAACATATATATGTTCATTTGCCGCACCCAGTGTTCCCTGTACTTCCTTCTTGCTCAGTAGTGATAGGGCTTCCCGTGATCTATTCAACACAGTTTTTGGCTTTTCTTCTAGCTCTCAGTCTTTCTGTCTGCTTCCTTTATCTCTTAACTACCATCTCTCTGGCTTTCTTTTTCTCTTTAACCTTCATATATATATATATATATATATATATATATATATATATATATATATATATATATATATATATATATATATATATATATATATATATATATATATATATATATATTAGCCCCTTCAGTCATAACTGACTATGAGAATGCGCCCTGAGCTGACAGCCCTCAGCTGCTTATTTTCCTGGTGCTCCTTTCGACGTTTTCTCCCCTCCTCTGCTTGTTGTGTGAGCCTCTCTTCGCCCAATCTGAGTTGGCGCCGTAAATAGCATCGCCACTTAGTGCGATCGGCAGCTTCATCCTCCCATGTTGCTGGATCCATGTCCAGTGCCCTCATATCTCTCTTGCACACATCTTTGAACCTCAGCTGTGGTCGCCCAACTGTTCTCCTGCCATCTGCTAGTTGTCCGTAGAAGATATCTTTTGGGATGCGACCATCTTCCATGCGGCGAACATGACCAAGCCAGCGAAGTCTGCGCTGTCTAAGCAGTGTATACATACTTTGAAGGCCAGCACGTGACAACACCTCGACATTAGTCACTTTATCTTTCCACGAGATGCCGAGGATGCGGCGTAGACACCGTAAATGGAAGGTATTGAGCCTTCTTTCCTGCTTAGCATAGGTCGTCCAAGTCTCGCTGCCATATATATATATATGGCTGTCTCTTTTTCTTCAGCTGTCTCTTTTATGTCTGTCTCTAGATAGTTATCTCTAAATGTGTATACAGCTATCTCTCTCTTTGTCTTTTCATTCTCTTCTTTTCCCTGACTGTGAGCCATCCTTCGTCTTTACCCATTTAAATTGTCAGCTTTGTCTCTTTGACCGTATATACTTATAGCTATCAATACTTTAAGATAAGAGCTGGAGTAAGGCAGGGATGCCTTTTGTCACCATTTGTCCTCCCTCTCATAGCTGTAGATTGGATTATAACACAACATCAAACACCAGGAATGAAATTCTGCCGACGATGAAAATACAACTTGACAATTTCCCTACCCTTCTACCTCTAAACAGAAACCAGATGTAAGGGGGGAAAATTAGAATACTAAAGGACAGTTCACAACTGGGTATAAAAATCCATAAGAAAAGACAACAGTTATTAGAATAAATACAACAAATAATTGTTAGATAGCACTTTGAGAAACACCCCCAAGAAATGGACTCATTTGTTATCATGGCAGTGGCATAGACACAGCTGGCATAAAAATATGAATTCAATTGGCAAGATTGGTTTTCACTGCATGCCTGCTACACGGCTCTGACACATGGAGAAGAACAAAATGACGACCAAAAAGTTACAGACTTTCAAAAATGGGTGCTTACACAGAATAGAAGGATTCAAATGGTATAGCAAGATAACCAATGTGGTGGAAAGTGATGAAAAGGACCAGACAAGTGCCAGTAGAACAAGAGATGACAAGAACCAGACAAGTGCCAGTAGAACAAGAGATGTCAAGAACCAGACAAGTGCCAGTAGAACAAGAGATGACAATAATTAGACAAGTGCCAGTGGAACAAGAGATGACAAGAACCAGACAAGTGCCAGTAGAACAAGAGATGACAAGAACCAGACAAATGCCAGTAGATCCAGAGATGACAAGAACCAGACAAGTGCCAGTAGAACAAGAGATGACAAGAACCAGACAAGTGCCAGTAGAACAAGAGATGACAAGAACCAGACAAGTGACAGCAGAGCAAAGATGACAAGAACCAGACAAGTGCTAGTGGAACAAGAGATGACAAGGACCAGACAAGTGCCAGTAGAACAAGAGATACCAAGAACCAGACAAGTGCCAGTGGAACAAGAGATGACAAGAACCAGACAAGTGCCAGTAGAACAAGAGATGACACGAACCAGACAAGAGCCAGTAGAACAAGAGATGACAAGAACCAGACAAATGACAGTAGAACAAGAGATGACAAGAACCAGACAAGTGACAGTAGAACAAGAGATGACAAGAACCAGACAAGTGACAGTAGAGCAAGAGATGACAGGAACCAGACAAGTGCCAGTGGAACAAGAGATGACAAGAACCAGACAAGTGCCAGTAGAACAAGAGATGACAAGAACCAGACAAGTGCCAGTGGAACAAGAGATGACAAGAACCAGACAAGTGCCAGTAGAACAAGAGATGACAAGAACCAGACAAGTGCCAGTAGAACAAGAGATGACAAGAACCAGACAAGTGCCAGTAGAACAAGAGATGACAAGAACCAGACAAGTGCCAGTAGAACAAGAGATGACAAGAACCAGACAAGTGCCAGTAGAACAAGAGATGACAAGAACCAGTCAAGTGCCAATAGAACAAGACGTGAGGTCAAGACTTTGGCGTTGGGTAGGACGCACACTGAGCACGTCTGCTGATTAACAGGGAGTTCTTGCTCTGGAAGCCACATGGTTAATGAAATAGCGTGTGACCTACACCCCACGGACAAGGAAATTGGAGAAGACAAGGATAAAGACGACATGGAAAGAATTTGAATGGAAGACAAAGGATAGAATAGCTTTATCTGAACTGATTGAAGGCCGGATGCCCCAACGGAAACTACGAGAATGGTAATTATGACGAGGATATCTACGACTATAGAGAAGCCATGACAAAGACATGAATGGATGGCACGAGGCATGAACCAACTGAAGGTCAGTGCTCCATTAGGGCCTGAAAAGTAATTACTGAATTAATATCTATCAATTAATATTAATTAATTAATTTTTAATTAATATCTATAAATATCAGTTCTCTCTCTACCTCTAATGTTTGCAGTTGTTTCTCAGAAGCATTTGTATGTCCTTTAATTAGTTATCTCTTACTTGACTTAAATTTTGGCTGTCGAGTGCTCTGTGGAGTGTCCGATTGGCAGTGTGGTTACAGCACTGTTCTTTCGCGGCAAAGGTACATGGTGGCTTCACGCCCCAGTTACCTAGCTGTTAATGAGTAACTGACTCTGCTGTTGAGTTAGGGAAGGCAAAGGCAGCCCTGTCGAAGCTGGACCTAATATAGTGAAGTCTCTAACACTTTACTCCCCTACGATAGTATTTACATTCAGAATAAAAGCTGAACAAAGTCTGGAATGGAATTCATCGCTATACACTGGATTTGTGGACTACGAAAAGGCTTTTAACAGTAAAGACAGAGAATCATCTTTGGAAATTGATGAGGATAACTCTTTGAGATAAGAACAGGAATGCGAAATGAAAACACAACAGAAATGGAATCAAGTGGAATCTGACTCAATAGCTTTATGATCTAGATTCTGGAGATGACTTGGCTCTTCTGTCTCATAACCATAATCAGATGCAAGACAAAATGAAAATACTCGATGAGTTATGGAGTTTCCACGAAGATCATTAACTTAATAAAGAAACCTTATGAAGACATGACTTACAGAGTTCTTCATGAAGGACAACTTACAGAACCGTTTGGGATAAGTGCAGGAATGCGACAGGGACGCCTCTTGTCTCCATTAATTTTCTTACAAACTTTAGACTGGGTTATGAAAACACAACAGAAATGGAATCAAGTGGAATCTGACTAAACAGCTTGATGATCTAGATTATGGAGATGACTTGGCTCTTCTGTCCCATAACAATAATCAGATGCAAGACAAAATGAAAATACTCGATGAGTGGTCACAACAAGTGGGTCTGAAAATACGCAGGGAAAAGACAAAGATAATGAGAATAAATGCAAGAAATGATAGCAAGGTCAAACTTGAGGAACCGCCACTACAAGATGTAGAATCTTACACATAATATCTCGGCAGCAATATAGTCAAAGCTGGAGGGACAGACAATTATATTAAAATAAGAATACAAAAGGCAAGAGAATCTATCGTTGCACTGAGAACAAGAGAAATCAAGTCCACCACAAAAAATAAGAATCTTCAACTCAAATGTCAAGTCAGTCCTATTGTATGGCTCTGAAACATAAAGAACAAGAAAAACAACAACCAAAAGAAGTTACAGACATTCATAAACGGGTGCTTGCTAAGAACAAAAGGATTGAAATGGTATGGCAAAGTCACAAATGTGGAACTGATGACAAGAACCAGACAAGTGTCAGTGGAACAAGAGATGAGAAGAAGACGCTGGCGATGGATAGGACACACATTGAGGAAACCTGTTGATAGTATTACAAGGTAGTCCTTGTTCTAGAATCTCCAGGGAAAGAGAGGCAGAGTTAGACCAACATCACATGGGGAAGAGAGCTGGAGACAGAAGTGAAACAGAAGCTATTGGCACGTGACAGAAGGACTTGGCATGTGTTTGTAGAAGGTCTATGCTCCTTGAGGAGCTAACGGATATTGATTGTTGGATTTAGCATTTTTATTATTGTACATTTAATTTATATCTGAGTTATATTTAATTTACTTCTTATTCAGGACAAAAATGCAAAAGATTTAGTGCCTATTTTCTGTACACTGACTAAATAAAGATTTTCATTCTGTGTCAAAGCAACACAGCGTTTACATTCTTGTACCATTACTTAGTCTTGACTATGACTAGTCATAGATTAGTCATGGCATGTTGTAGCGAGATTAGGTACCACTTGCTTTGTTTGTGAAAAAATGTGTAACGCGACACACCCACACACACACACAGTGCAGGGACAACGCGGTGGGTCTTGCTTTGAAGTTTGAAAGTGGCTGAAAAATTTGCACTTCGTCTAGCCGACCAACATTGAAGAAGGTAGGAAATAGCGAATATATGAAACATGGCTGACCTTAAAAGTTTGCATTAGCTGGAAAGAGAATCAGAAATCTACAAGAGCAAGCTTGGTTGTAAGACATTTAAATAATAATAATTCACCAAAGGAGATAGAGAATGAATGATATCCAAAAGGATATTATTCAAATGTAAATAGTTTTAAAAATAATTGATATTTTTCATCGTCATCTCATCTGCTAAAAGTTAGCTCATAATCTTTAAAAATTTATTATAACTACAAACCTAAACGGATTTCGATAAAACTTGGATAGAATGAAAGCCTCATATGGGGGAAATGAAAGGATACCAGGAAGGAAGGAAAGAGATAAGTGTGTAGTGACAAGAAGAGAAAACAAATACAGAAAAAGCGCAGATCGCCTCAAACCAAGAGATTAAACGAAAACTTAGCGGACTTCAGACCGTGCTTTCTCGTACGGGAGAGTAGCCCAAATATAAGGACACAGCGGCGCGTTTAAAATCACACACACCAAATCCAGAAGCCAGAGTGAGAAACTGGAAGACAGTATCTGCAAGAAAAGTTCTTTTTTCACGCTGCATGCAGGGCAGATAGACTTCAACCAATACAGCCTCACCGTGCGCTTATTAAACCTAAGAGGGTATGTAAGTTTATTAAAGATATGTGTGACTAATATCAATTTATTTCAGATTTTGTTTACGATTTGATTGTATCAGACATAATAAAAAGGGAACGACGCTAACCAGAGATAACCTCCACCGGCATTGTCAGGAAGCATAACCATTAATTGGTTAGCCAAATATATCATGGCTAGTTTTTGCCTGGAAGCTTACGACATACCAGCAAGTACATAAGTGACTTGGCATCCATAAGTGGAAGGCAAGGTTATATCTTACCCATGTAACATAACATGTGATTTATTCATTTATTTTGTTATTTTCTGCACAGTGGACATTATCTTATCATGCTATCTCTGTAACATACTAATATGATTCATTCATTTATATACAAACACTGAAGACATGGTCGCCTCTTGAACAACAGTAGTTGGTGAGATTGTTGGAACACCATGGCCAACTATTACCTTTTGTTCCAGGTTTTATGATCGTTCCTGATCAAGTTTATGATCGTTCGTGATCGAGTTTAAACTAAAGACTTGAGGACCTTTGATCCTGCTAACTGAAGCCCAGTGGTCAAACAATCTTCAACACCTTAGTCCCCCGTAGTTATAGGGCGGGCTGAAGGAAAGTCTTCCTGATCAACAGTGTGTCTCAGGAACTTCGAACAAACACAAGATGAGTTTTTCTGTATCCCATCCAACAAACACTGTGAGCAGTTTCTAAAGCTAATGTCGATGATGATAACAGCTAGAGATTAGATAGCAAGATATATCAAAAATATACTGTGACAGACTTTTATAATTTCATTGGAAGATTCATCCAAGATTTTTTCTATTATTTATTTTAATTTGTAACTATAAATAATCATACATTTTACTATCTTCCAACACCCATTTCTCATTACAAGGATATATAGATGTACATAATAAATAATGAAATTGTACTCATTTGACTTGGTAAATTTTTAACTGTTAAATTTTGAGTTACTTTTTCTAATTTAATTATATTGTCACATAGGGTTACTATAGCGAAAGTGGCACAGTATACCTCTGAAGCCTAAATCTATTGTCCAGCTCAGAGTATTCACAGCCGTAACTCAATTGTGTTACCAGTGTACTTCTCTGGCACTGGGACTTCATACTTTCTGGAGAGAGATTCTACTTCTTCTCTACCACTATCATTACACAAGAAAAACCTTACGCTACACATGTTTTGACTATCAACCTGGTTCCTTCGTGAATCATCACTTAGTGAATGTGATTACAACAGCAACAAATATATCAATAAGAGTGAACGAGCGAATGAATGTTATGTTCAACAGCTTGAGAATTGCGCAATCAAAATGTGCAACTGAAAAAAAAAATAATAATAATTCCCGTCGCGACATGTTAATGTACGTACAGGGTTACCTGCTAAAATTGGGTCAGCATGGCACGACTGTCGGCGATTATTTTTTTTTTTTTTTTTTAATCCTGACATGCCGTTTTTGGGCCTAGTATAACAGGCTACGGTGATATGTCGCAGATGTGCTACAGCAGTGCTTCTCAAATTTGCAATAATCGAGTATCCCTTACGCTAGGTCTTACCATCATGTCCCTTTCGGCTAAGATAATTTGGGGGTAGTTTTAATAATACAGTGTTATCTACAATAGCATATATATATATATATATATATATATATATATATATATATATATATATATATATATATATATATATGTATATATATATGTATATATATATATATATATATATATATATATATATATATATATATATATATACTGAAGCACATTAAAAACGCACCACTATTATATATACTGATGCCGAGAAGCTGGAAAAAAAGTGAGGGAATGGATTTCCCCGTGTTTGTCATGAGGTAGAGAGCGAATGGCTGCTGGAATGGAAAGTGCATGATTCAACCCACGGGTTTGTGTACAGACTACAATGAAAACAATGAAAGTTACACGAGCAACACGATTCCCAACAGCTATGACCCTGAAAATGTGTACGCGTTGTGGCAGTTTACTCGGTATAAAAAGGCCGTTGAGACAAAACACCCAGTACATGTGCTTGAAAAGCCACGACTATCTGAAAACGACCGTCAACGAGCCATTGGTATGTTGGAGACCGGAATGAGCTCGCGGGCCATTGCCAGAAGGATGAATTGCCACCACAGCACTATTGTACGTCTCAATGAACGTTACGGAACCACTGGCAGTGCCCGAGATAGACTTCGGAGTGGCCAACCACGTGTTACTTACCCCTGCACAAGATCGTCATATTGTGCTGAGTCACCTAAGGAATCGTTCTCTCCCGGCAAGTCAAACAGCAAGAGCAATAGTGGGTAGACGTGGGCAAGTCTCTCGAATGACAGTCATACGACGACTCAGAGATACAGGCCTTACTGTAAGACGACCTTATGTTGGGCCAAACTTGACTCACAGACGTCGTCAGCAGCGCCTGCAATGGGCAGAGCAACATGTCAGATGGACTAGACTGCAGTGGAATGCTGTCCTATTCACAGACGAGAGCAGATTCAACATATCCTTTGCTGATGGTCGTATGCGGATTTGGCGACGGTGTGGAGATCGCTTTGCAGATTGCTGTGTTCGTCAGCACAACCGATTTGGAGGTGGCAGTATTCACATTTGGGGAGGATTCAGTTTTCACCATCGCTTGCCTCTTCACGTCTTCCGTGGAAATGTTAATGCTGTGACATATTGTGACCGCATGGCCTTCCACGCTAGCATTATCCCTACTACTTCCACGCTAAGCATTTATACGTGCTATAATATGCTACATATAAGAATGACAGACCTCAAAAGCAAATAAGACGTTTTTACACAAAACGCAGTATCATTCAAAGTTCAGTTGGCAGTCACTGCTCTGAGAAGGCAAACGTAGGTCAGTCCCAGATAATAATAATGAATGGGTTTTATGTGCGGAAAGTGGGAAATGAATGTTTGTGAGATCTGGTTTTTTTTTAAAATCCAATTGTTAAGTTGGAAAAGATCACACATGTGAAAAAAGTCGAAATAACAGAAAGTCGTGTGCAAAATGTCGAAAACAGAGAGACGTGTGCAGAAATTGTAACGTGTGGAAAAAAGAATGGGACGTGTGGAAAAAGGTGGGAAAAAAGACAGGAACAGTATAAAAAGGAGAGATGTGGGCGATACGGATGATTTCAGGATTAATGATTTCAAGGATTCCATGATTTTAGACTAGAGGATTATTTTCTTAGATAGCGTTAGGTGAACTTCGTCTTTGAGGATATCAAGACAAGTTTTTTTTTAGTAGACAAGTGTGTATATTATTCAGTTGGATTATATATTTTTCATTTTGGATAAACAACCATCATTTTGTGAAATTTACAGTGTTTGTCTAATGACATCAATAAACTTTAATATAATTTTCTATTGAATTGCTGTTTGTAGAAGAAGAGAAATGAGTAAAGGTAAAGTATTACCATCTCTGGCGGAAGGCCAGTTAGCACTTGAACCACAACAACATATGAAAGATTAACTCTAATTGAATATAACAATCAATATAACTAATTGATGCCGTAACCTGCCATGCCACATAACATACTAATTGATGCCGTAACCTGCCCTGCCACAATATCGAGATGAGGTTCTGAATGCATTTGTTGCTCCTGCGTTCACAAATTGTCCAGACTTGCAGCTTCTCCAGCAGGATAACGCACGTGCGCACACCGCATGCATTACGCAGCAATATCTACAGCAGCAGAACATTGTGACGATTGATTGGCCTGCCCTATCACCAGACATGTCCCCTATAGAACATCTGTGGGACGAGCTTGGACGCAGAGTCTACAGGCAAGGTTCTCCAGCTAATCTGCAACAGCTCGAAGCTGCTCTTACACGTGAATGGGACTTGATTCCCCGGAATTTCCTTCAGAGACTTGTGCGTTCCATGCGGAGCCGCTGCCAAGCTTGTTTGCAAGCACACGATGGACATACCAGATACTGAGGATAGTGTGAAGGAATTTTTTTATTGGTTGCATTTTTGGTTTTCTCCCTTGCCTGCACAGAATGCAATGAATTTCGTAACAATCAAATGTACAAATTAATGGCCAGCATGGATTCAAAGGAAAATGAATAAAGATTCCAAATATGTAAACTTGAAAACACTTATATTTACATTTCACACTCTGTTCCTGGATTATACAGGTGGTGCGTTTTTAATGTGCTTCAGTATATATATATATATATATATATATATATATATATATATATATATATATATATATATATATATATATATATATATATATATATATATATATATATATATATATATATATATATATATATATATATATATATATATATATATATATATATATATATATATATATACCAACGGGCTGATCACCCGTTTGCCAGTCACTTCGATTACGGAAACAACAGCAAATGGATTGATTTGCCGTTGCCCTAAAGACGCCAATAGGTGTGATGGGAAACAATGGCAAAGAAAACATATCTGCTGTTGCCCTAAGACGCCATTAGGCGTAATGGCCACTGACTGCTTTGACGGTCGGTGGCTAAGGACGGAAGAAGAAGAATATATATATATATATATATATATATATATATATATATATATATATATATATATATATATATATATATATATATATATATATATATATATATATATAGTCACGGGATTTGCCTCCCTTTTGCTCTGCAGTAGTTGTCTACCAGTGGCAAAAACTCAATAGTATCTAAAATGGGTCTTCAAAGTGGTGTCTACCGTCGCACAAGATTACTCTTGCCAGAGTTGTAGACAGAAAGACAATGATGCTTCTATCTCAAGGGTGTTTTCGCCAGATATTTCAGAAGTCAAGAACAATGCTGCATAGGGCAGAGCACTATTAAGTTATATCTGATCCGACACCTTTTGTGAAGTTTTAAGCAATGGTTTGGCTGGTTCAAGCCCCCAGATGGTTTAATCTAGCGAAGTTCCTTTTATGAGTATTTCTGGCTCTATGGCTGTAAATATATGTATATGTATTAAAGATTTTTGATCATACATGCGCTCTCTTATCTACAGGGTGTTTATAAAGTCGCTGTGCATTGAAATTTTCGCCCGGGCGAGACTACGTCACCAGAAATGTGGTTTTCAATTGGGGCTTTAAAGACGCCCAAAAAATTGTAACGTAGATTTTATTATTCATCTAGACACTACACAGAATATCATGACGTAATTTTGCATCATTCGTGACGTAATTGCTAAAATATTTTTCAAATTCACTGCACAGCGACTTTATAAACACCCTGTATAAGAACTGAATCAACTATGAATTTGTAAAAATAATATATAACAAAATTTAATAATCAATTAGTCTTTAACAAATTTAAATAAATATGGACTTTAGAGGTTTTTTAAAATTTGTCTTTACTAAGACGTAATTGGGAACTGATGGTTATTATTGTCCGTTGCTTGTGCATTATGGCTGGCTGATTATATACGGATGCAAGATGTGATAGATGGTAAAAGTGAAAGAATGAGAATGAATAAGTACCAGAACTGTCCAAGATAATCTCACTGAAATTTGGCTCGAGGAAAATCTGCGGAAATATAAGTACCTGTATAAGTTCCGCAGGAAGAAAATAGAGTGAAAATCACTGGCAGATCTGTTTATACTGGAAATTAATTGTCTCATAGCAGGCTGATAACCCTCTGAGTAGACTAGGAGCTAGTAGGTATCCAGGCCACATTTCCCTAAGGTACTGAATTATTTGAAAGAGCCACCATTAATTAAATACAAATATAACATAATCTTACAGAATTAGACATCACTGTAACACCAAAGAAGAGTCAATAACTAATCTTTATTTTAGAAAATTACAATGAAACTTTACTGATGAAAATAAAAAAAATATGTCACACATACACACACACTCACACACACAAACACACACACACACACACACACATATATATATATATATATATATATATATATATATATATTGTCGTGAAACATTCTAAATCCACATATATAAATTAAAAGGTAAATGTAAAGCCTAACACATAAATTCAATAAAAGGGAAAGAAGAATGGTAAAGAACAGTGCTGTCACAATGACTGTACTCGAGATCCCCCCTTTTTTTTTTCTACTTCGTCTGAAAATTGTAACGCTTTCACGTTTGATAGTAAAGCCTATAGCAGCATACACGCCTTTCTAACAATAAAACGTGTACTGTATTTCTTAGAAAACCTTGAGATACGCAAGCTGATTAATGACCTAGATTAATACTAGCATTAATTTCATTTCATACACTGTAATGAAAAGACAGATGAACTTAGGGTAGAGAGAGAGAGGGCTGAACGGAGGAACGTATGCAACACTAACACGCGTCTCGCGATATAAAATTAATGCCACCCCCCCAAGCGTAAGGCACGAAGCACTAACTTTTTTTTCAAATAGACAGTGATAAAAAACACTACCAATACGAGGGTTAGGTTTAAAAACCTGTTTAATGCTTATTAGTAAACATGACATTATACTGCTTTATGTCTGAAAGCCTGACAGTACCGAGACACCACATCGTATCGAAGTGAACGGGAGGTAGAAGAAAATGCATATTTTGAACGCAGCCACTTAGCTCCATTAAATTTATATATTTGGGTTCCTTAGGACTTGCTGACAAAGAATATGTTAAGTGTTACGCAAATAGTCTAGGAATTAACAAATTATAGCCAAAAGAAAATAGTGAGGGTGTCTGACAGCACCAAATCATAATCGCACAGTGGCATGTTTTGAAACCACCATTTTACGGGAAATAGGCCAACATGTTAAATCCGATTTGATTGGCGGGAAGTATATGTAAGACGAAACACGATTAGTCGGACTGCAAATACTAATTTTGGTTGTTAGGGGAAACGTAGGAAGGGTAAATTTTTTCAAAAGCTTGTGTAAACATGGTCCTATTGGCTAGACCCGCTGATATAGTCAATTAGGAGCGTCTGTTCAGTGCCACATTTTAGAATAAACTTACTAAGAAACAGTGCGTTGAGATCCAGCTCATATTTTTTCTAAATAAAAGCCTGGGACAGAGGCAGATCGGAATTTGTGCCATAATTCATCGGCAGTCAACGTATTTGTTTATTATTTCCATGAATTGTGGTAAGATTGACATATTTGATATCTTTTTGATGAAAATTGAATGTGAATTGATAATTTATGTCTGTATATGTGTGTGGTTCAGTAGCAAACATGAGGCAAAGCCTAGATATTGCTCCAACCTGAACAAAACTTGTCGGAGAGAAGTATATCTGCATGGGATCGCCTAATAGTACACTGACACCTATCTTATTGACTAGAAGGAACTAATGCTGGAATTGCAGAGGCGTAGTAACCATTAAGGAGAAGAATACTGGTGTAAATTGTTTCAGATGAAGCTAGCAGTTGGCCTACCGCTCTGAACTCAGTGTTTGTTATGTATTGTGTTCAGTGTAGAAATAGATTATAAATTAGTTCTGAAGTAGGAGGTACAACCTTCTTGTTTCAGGGACCGTGGTCCTAACTTATTGAAGCAGCACCTGGTCTGAGTTTTGCTGAATCCAGAGGCTGATAGCATACCCCTTGGTCCAGATAGCGACCAGTGAGGTGTCTCAAGAACACAGTGAAGCAAGCGAGCAGAGGAGACTGTTTCCTGCCGCCATCACAGAAGATAAGATTCTGTGGCCAGAGCAGCTCAATCTTATGTACCCCCCTCTAAAATTGACAGAATATTAAAGAAAGAGGGACAATAAATTGTTTCAATTGACAGGAACTGTGAACTTTTCCCAATACTATTTCCACCATAAGCAAACACTTGAAGTCATGATGACAAACAACAACCAAGCTTGAACAAGCCAGTATTACCTCATAGTACTACATCACAACTTACACACATATGATAATAATAATAATATATGTCAATACAAAGAGTCTATCTATAAATTGTGTACATATAACTTGTGATTACATTTGATTGTGATTCCTGGTTCACTGTGTAGTTGAATCAGGATATCTATTATTGAAAGGAATTAATACATATATTTTTAAACTTTAACACTTGACTCATTTAAGATAGTCTTATAGAGTGTTATATGTGTGTGAGTGTCACAGTGTTGTAAAGTGTTGTGGAATAAATTAAATTGTTTATCTGTCTGTTGTTGTTGTGACTTACACTTCATCATTATCATAACCCTAGACATTCAACGTAGTCATCACAATATTCCAGAATAATTCTGACTGAGGTATAAATGTGGTAGCAAGTAAGGTCATCTGTAATACACCACACTTATTAGATACAGATACCTTCACAGCTGATCTCAGTCATTACACTAAGTCCCCTATAACTATTTATATCATCCCACTTTACCATATATATATATATATAGTCACGAAAGGGTTGATGATGTTATTAAGATTTAAAAATATCCTTGACAAAAAGATGAATCAGATGATACCAGGATAGTGCCCGATAAGAGACTGGTCTTACAAGAAATACCCCCTTCTCTGAAAAGAGTAAGGGTGTATCGACAATCAAAGGTAGGATCAAGCTGTATAAACCTCCAGGTGTAATGATAGTGAATGTCCTGAAAGTCTATTTGTTCCCTTTCAAGATCCACCTTTGATATTATGTATTATTATTATTATTTATAATTTATAATTGTTTATGTTGGCTAATTGTGCTAGGGGTACTAATTATGGTCTATCTCTATAACTATGATATGTATCAACAAAACTTTTAACTCAATGTAAATAATGTCAGCAAGTCTGATGGTACATATTTACAATTTATTTAACTTATACCGGTTCTCTTTTCTTTTAGGTAATTTAAAGAAACTCAAAGGTATTTACAGCATAAAATAAATAAACATAGAAACTTTAATTATCAAACAGAATCCTGTACTTAAGTTTCTATTTTTCTCTACACCAATTAATATTATAATTCACTATAGTTTGTCACTGAGTTGAACTGTGAAGGTAGTAATAGATACATTCTGTCCATACGTATTCATCATACACTGTATTTTTATCCTTTTATTTTATATATTGGTGATAGAGTCTGAATAGGCTGACCAGTGGCAATGTGTTGTCACTTATCTTGTAGTTGAAGAAATCATACACACTCCCGCCATGGACGAACACGTCTGTGAATTGCCATGCAGTGGAAAATGGGTGACTGGCTACAATGACTTCACGAGCACTTGCACCTCAGATTCCAACAGAGATAGTTGATTCCTAATCGTCTGGTAGATTGCAGGATAAAACCCTCAGGCAAAACAAACAAGCTGTTAATGGCATCTAATGTCTGCGCTACAGATGCGGTTGGCAAAGGTACACGACTATTACACTGTTACGGCTTCTTCTGTTGAGCTTGCAGTTGTTGAATTTTGTGGCCTCAATTTAGCCAAGGGCAAGGTCTTATATACTAGTGCATCCGCCGTATCGGATGACATGGGGTAAAAGTGGTGATAAAAATCTCAAACTGAGGCATAATTTTCCTATCTGTTCAATGAATAAAAACTAGTTTTTCAATTATCTTCCTTATTTATGGGGCGATTTTGGTCATCTAAAGCCTGAATTATACGGTGAATTATTCTGTATTAATCTATCTACTAATTAGTTAGTTTGCAAACTGCATTTTAATATATGCATGCTTTAACTAGCTAAGTTGGCACTAATCCTGATGTAACGAAGCTTTTTCACTCGATATTTCTCTCTTACTAGAATACTATTCGAGAAAGTTTTTACACCTACCTCTAAAGTAACATTCCCGTTGTTGAATTATATAATCCTTTCCGGTGATACTTCTTTATTCTATACAAAATTAAATATCATTGTCCCATCAGTTACACAGAATGGGCCTCTATGTTCAAGCATAATACGTTTCCTAACACACAGTAATAAGGGTGCGTTTCCATTGGCTATTGTATCCGAGAGTTCTTAACATATGGCGTGCGGTATGGTCAGATTTACTCCAAATATCCAGATGACCGTGTTGTTAGACAGACTAAAATCACGATATATATATATATATATATATATATATATATATATATATATATATATATATATATATAGATATATATATATATATATATATATATATATATATATATATATATATATATATACAGTAGAACCTCCATAGTTGACCACCTCCCTATATTGACCACCTCCCGAAGTTGACCACATTTTCATAGACCGAACACGCACCACATGTACTCAATGAAAGACGACCTCTATAAGTTGACCACCTCTGTAAGTTGTATCTTGACCACTTGGACTATGACACACAATAGTAATTTACCCTCTATTACTTGACCAGTTTTAAAAAAATCAGTGTCTTTGAATTTTGTCGGCACAGGCTTTCTGACCGCTTTTCGAATGATGCTTGCCGACAAAGAAAATTAACCTAACCTCTTTGATTTTTTCGCAAACATGCAGTATAAAAAGACCAACTTTTAAGCAAAATCTTCATTCTTGCTATGACTGCCCTGCCGGTTGATAGTAATTCAACTACTAAACTGTAAGTTCTCTCTCAGACTGTGTTTTATACACTTCATCGTTGACAAAATTAACCTAACCTTTTTGATGGCCCAAAAGGAAAGAACTCAAGGAGCTGACAATGAAGGAAAAGGTTGATCTTCTACATTTTCTGGAAAGCAGCAGCCAAAGAAAGACGGCAGAACATTTTGGGGTTAGCAAGACCACAGTTAGCAACATCCAAAAACGTAAACATGAGTACTTGGAGAGATGTGGTAAGGAAAGCGGAGATCTACAGCGGAAAAGGAGGAAAACTCCCCTAGATGAAGTCAATGAAGCCACATTAAACTGGTTCAAACAAATGAGGGCAGTTAACGCCCGAATCTCCGGGCCGATGATTTAAGAAGTTGCTAAAACATTCGCAAGGGAATTCGAGGTGGCAGAAGATTTCCAAGCATCAAGTGGTTGGCTCGAGAAATTTAAACTGCGACACACGATCTCCCAGAAAGGGTTGTGTGGTGAATCCAATGAAGTTCCAGTAGAAGCTGTGGAAGAGTTCATCAAAAAGTTTCCTTACTTCGCCAGAGGCTTCAAAGACGACGACATCTTTAATGCTGACGAGTGCGGACTCTTTTTCAAGGCGATGCCTGACAGGAGCCTCGCCATGAAGGGTGACAAATGTAAGAGCGGAAAACTTTCCAAAGAACGTTTCACAGTTATGCTTTGCGCTAGCTCAACCGGAGAGAAACTAAAGCCCTTGGTGGTTGGTAAATCGGCAAAGCCACGCGCATTCAAAAACCTGAAGCCCGAAGATCTCCCCATTACTTGGAGATCAAACAAATCCGCATGGATGACTGGCGCCCTATTTGAGGAGTGGGTAAGGGGCATCGACCGAGAAATGAAGAAGAAGAAGAAACGGTCTATTCTACAGACAGTAGACAACTGTCCTGGCCACCCACAAGTGGAACATCTCACAAACGTGACACTGAAATTTTTGCCTCCAAACACGACCTCAAAAACCCAACCTCTTGACCAAGTTATCATCAAAACATTTAAAATGCAATACCGGGCCCAGCTCCTGCATTGGGTCATTACTAAAACACAGATATGTGGTCCGCCTGTGGAAGCAACTTCATCCACTGCATCAGTTAACGCTCTGGATGCTGTCCTCTGGATCAGTTCTGCTTGGAATAAAGTTCAGCCGGAAACGATACAGAAGTGTTTCAAGAAATGTGGATTTGTCACAACCCAAGAGCATAACGTTTTAGCCCCATCGGACAGTCCATCGCCAATGGTAGAATTCGAAGGAGTAGATTTTGAAAGTTTTGTTGCAATAGATGATGAGGTGGCAACCTGTAATGAACCTGACCCAGAAGGAATTTTCCAAGCGATATTGACCGAAGTACAGACAAGCATAACAGTGCATGAAGCAGCTGGTGAAGTTGAAGAAGCAAGTGACGATGACATAGAAATTGCAGAGACTCCAAAAGAAGAGGCTGTCAGGCATCTGATAATGCAGTTGAAGTCATTTGCTGTGGAAAAATGCCCACGTATGTAGCCAGCGTTGAGAGTGCTTTCTCCACTTATGTTTGTAATAAGAATAAGACACATACCAAGATTGTCTCCTTTTTTCAGAAAGAATGATTAAACCATGATAAAACAGATGTTGATGATTTGATTTGATGTTGTGATTATGTATGATTTCGTATGATACTGTATTCTCCAATATAAGCTGTTCAAGGAAGTAAAGTTTCAGAACAATAGGCCTCGTTCCGTATGTTGACCACCTCCGTATGTTGACCGGTTTGCTACAGTCCCTTGGGTGGTCAACTTATAGAGGTTCTACTGTATATATATATATATATATATATATATATATATATATATATATATATATATATATATATATATATATATATATATATATATATATATATATATATATATATATATATATAGAATATGTATCATGTATCAATCAAATATGTACATAATTTAAGATAATCAGAAATGCCAAAAATGCAATAGTCTCTATAAAGTTACTGACAGTTTGTCTCACAACTTATAGAATCCCGCTTGTTCTTTCCTCAGTTTGTGGTCTACTGCTTTTGAAATTCTGTGTAATTATCCTTCCCAATATTTTGCTGGAAACTGAGAGAAGGGTAATTCTTCTCCAGTTATTGCAGTCTGCAAGATCTCCTTTCTTGGGCAATTTGACAATTATTCCTTTGTTCCATTCCGTTGGTGTTGTCCCTGTTTTCCAGACTTGTGCAAATAGTGGTTCTAATAGTTCTGCTGCTAGCTCAGGGTCTGTCTTGAATAGCTATGCATTTAAGTTATCTTGGCCAGGAGCTTTTCCATTCTTTAACCGTTTGATTGCTGTGATGATTTCTTCTTTTCGTGGAATGTCTGTATTAACATCTAGATCATTTTCAGCCTCAGGAACATTCAATTGTGTCTCTGGTGGTTCCTTACTCAGAGTTTCTCTGAAATGCTCTGCCCATCTTGTTTCCTGTCCCTCTGCTGTCGTGATGAGATTTCCTTGCTTATCTTTTACTAATGTAATATTGTTTGCACCTCGTTTTCCGCTGATGAATTTCGTTATTTTGTATACTGTGCTTTGTTCATTTCTCAGTGCTGCCTCTTCTGCCTGTCTTTCAAGATCGTCTAGGAAATTCCTTTTGTTGGCTCGGGTTTGGCGTTTAACTTCCTTGTCCAGCTGACTGTACTGTTCGCTATATAGTTGCTTTAACCTGGGGGACTTCGCTTCTGTTTTCTTTCCTTTCATTTCCTTTCTCAGTGTTATGGTGTTTAATGTTTCTGGTGTTATCTAGTCTTGCTTCTTCCTTTCCTGGAATCCCAAGCATGATTTGTTGCTTTCCTTATATATTGTTGAAATGGTGTTGAATTTCTGATCTACATCATCAGTCGATGTCTTTTCCTGACTTATGGCAAATTGATATCGTTTCTTTATATCAGCCGCAAAAGCTTTTCTGGTAAGAGGGTCCTTCAATTTGCTGATGTCAAACCTTTTCTGTGTAGTTACAGTTGGTCCAGTTCATCTTAGTTTCACTTTCAGTTTTGCTACTACTAAATGGTGATCACTTCCCACATCTGCACCTCTTCTTACCCTCACATCCTGTAATGCATGTCTCCATCTACCATTAATCATGATGTGATCTATCTGGTTTTTGTGCCCTTACCATTTGGTGATTCCCATGTCAATTTGTGAATTTCCTTGTGTGGGAAGAGTGTTCCTCCAATGACCAGGTTGTTAATGCTACAGAAACTTATTAATTTATCACCATATTTGTTTGCTAATCCGCTGCTGCATTTCCCCATTACTCTTTCATTATATGTATTGTTTGTTCCAACATTCGCATTGAGGTCTCCCATCACTATGATAAGATCATATCTAGGTGTGTCTTCCATTTCTTTCTGTAGTTGTTGATAGAATTCATCCTTGACCTCTTCATCGCTGTCATTCGTTGGTGCGTAGCATTGTATTATTGTAGTATTGTTGAATCTATCTCTCAATCTTAACCTCATCAGTCTGTTGTTGATGGGTTTCCATTCCAGTAATGTCCTTTCTCTTCCTTTCTGTAAGATAATGGCTACGCCTTCATTGTGCTGTCCATCCTCTCTTCCAGAGTAAAGTACTGTTTCTCCTGTTGCTGTTTTAACTTTTCCTGCCCCTGTCCATCTGCTCTCGCTTATCCCTAGAATGTGTAACCTATAGTTTCTCATTTCTGCTATGACCTGTTTTAGTTTACTCGTCTCGTTCATTGTCCTGACATTCCAAAATCCTATTCTTGTTTCACGTTTTGCGGTCAGGACGTCCGTTTTCGTGTCAGTGGCTTCCTTTCGGCTTTCACCACTCAGTCATACGAGCCTCATACTTCGCGGCAAAGTTTGTTCATTTGTTGTTTTTTCCGTAACTTCTTTTCGTTTTACTTAGACAGGGGTGTGTGACAGGTTATGTAAATAGATTACATGATTTCCCACCTTTGCTTCCTTATTAGTATGCACGGTTTTGTTAATCGCAGAACCCGTTCACTCCAATATCTGTCTTAACTCATATTCTAGCCACGCCTATTTTTTTTTTTTTGTCTATGTCTTACAGGCACTAGCGAGTATTTACAAACAGACCTATTAGCTAGTCCACGACGGGACAGGTAAACAGCCAGAGAGTAGAGCCGTTAACTGAATTATCACTCGAGCGATTGGGCAATAGATGAAATTTTGACAGATCAGACTAGAATGCGCGTAGAGAAAGAACGGGTCGTCTAATGGTAGAATCATGGGTGATAAGTCAGAAGACGTACCTTTGATGGTTATATTTGACAGGGGGAGTAAGCGAATGAAGAAAAGAAAGGGGCGATAACCACAGTTACCGACCTCACCCGTTTGTTCGTGGAACGTAATTAGCTACAGTAAGAGACAAGATCAAAGTCGTCTGCTCGCTAGCAAATGCCTATGCGGTCGCATAAGTGTGAAATAAAGCTTTCATTCAGGAATGAACCGCAGATTTCCCCAAAATACGGGCTGAGACGCGATATCTCGCACTCGCTAGCGAATTTAGACCAATTTCAAAGATATACCCCATCCTTTAAAATCAATTTATCTCGTAGCCTCAGAATGTTCGGAATATCTAGCGCGAATCCTAGACTCATTGTACAAGTGGAATTACTTAGTATTTCGTGGAGATCATTTCATTTTCTGTGTTGTGGTAAATATATATACTAGCATTTTGAGTGATTTAATTATTAAAGTTCGTCATTATATTTCACTAGGATTTTCTGTGGAAATTGACTAGCGTATTAAATAATATATAGTTAATTTCCATATATCCATTATGTGTAATTTTGTAAATGACTAGCGCTTACTTCACGTGTTAATAAAAACGATAAGATAAGCTAGACATTTGTGGTTTCTAATCTAATTTAATAACCGTATCAATTAGAAATCATACATTACGCGGGTTAGGATAGGATACTGATATTGTGATTTAATGTTTTGTATTTTCTTCATAAATCAAGTACGGGTCACAAACCAAACCTACCAGCGGCCTAAATCTGTGTCGCAGATTTTTGATAGGTGATTATGATAGATTCTGGTCCCGTCTGAATAGAACTGGAAAAGGTGGTAACTCAGTGAGAGATAAGGTAAAGAAATAGATTTCACTAGTCAAATGGTGAAAAGGTAGAGTCTGTCCCTGGATTGAGAAGATACTCTAGTCGAGCCTATCGCTACGACTGAAATTTGTTTATCAGACAGTTTACCTTTCTGTATATATTAACATATACGCTATAACCACTCACACACTCACACACAGATAAGTGACGACAACTTGACGCACAAACGTGAAACTATAGTAATGGAGTAGGGATATTGGGCCAAGCTGACCAACACAGGTAATTAAGTTTTATGTTAAGTTTATTTATCATAAAGGAAAAAAAAAACTTCACAACATCCAGTATCAGATAGAAAATATAAAAATCATATGTTACAGAAATTATAAAGAAATAGACCCATAAGTGCTATTCCCTCTGTTGAGACAAAATCCCGTTAGCAGAAGATATTAACCCCCAAAAGGTCAAAAGAAGATATACCAAAGGATTGGGAGATTGCCATCATAACACCAATTTTCAAAAAGGGTGACAATCGACAGTGTGGAAACCATAGAGGCATATCCCTTCTCAGTGTCCCTGGTAAAATCTACTCTAGAATCCTAGAGCAGAGACTCCGACGCCTAGCTGAGCCACAATTGGAAGAGGTCCAGTGCGGATTCCGAGCAAACCGAAGTACTCAAGACCTAATCTTCACACTCAGACAGCTGAGTGAAAAGGCCCTTGAGTATGAGTGAGATGCATCTTTGTTTCATAGATCTGGAAAAGGCGTTTGACAGGGTCCCCTGGAGCAAACTTTGGGACTGTTTGGCAAGGAAGAATATTCCAGCACCTCTGATTCATGCTATACAGAGCTTCTACAAGTCTTGCAGAAATTATGTGAGGACAGCAAACCATAAGTCAGAAGAGTTCAGGACCACCACTGATGTAAGACAAGGTGATATCCTATCACCTTACCTCTTCATACTCCTTATGGATGATGTCATCAAGGCATGTAAGGAGAGAACAAGAAAGTATTCAGTGGGGTACTGGAAGATGAGACAGGTCTATATTTCGGAGCTGGCATTTGCTGATGATGTTGCCCTGATTGCTAAATCAGAGGCACATCTCCAATCCAACCTGCAAGTCTGGAAGGAAGAGCTGGAGAAGAGAGGGATGGTCATAAGCAGCTCTAAAACAAAATCCATGGTAATATCACGAGAAGAAAGAAAACATCAGATTAAGCTGGGAGAACAGGTCCTGGAGCAGGTCGACCACTTTAAATACCTCGGAGCTATTATAGACCAAAAGGGAGGCATCAAAGAAGAGTTGGCCACTCGAAAAGCAGCAGCTGGGAGACTTTTTCAGGCCATAAATCGAGGATTCCTTCAAGAGAGAGGTTGGTAAGAAAACGAAGATGGCTGTATACCGCTCCACCTATGTCCCAGTCTTGACATACGGATGCGAGTCATGGGCAATGACTACAACCCATAAAAGCCAGATCCAAACCTCAGAAATGAGGTATCTGAGGAAGGTGGTTGAAGTAACAAGAAGAGACATGGTACGCAACCAGACGATACGTCAAGGCCTTAAATCCTACCCCCTGCAGACCCAAGTAGAACAGTCCCAATTAAGATGGTTTGGCCATGTCTGCAGAATGGGAGAAGATCGGATACCACGACAAGCATGGGAAACAAAGAGCCAAGGATCCAGACCCCGAGGACGACCCAGAGTCCGCTGGGAGGACAACATTAGACAATCTTTGAAGGATCGAGGACTAGAATGGAACCAGGCCAGGAGGAAGACAGCCGATAGGATAGTCTGGCGCTCTCTCTTCCAAACCTCTACACCTCACGGTAGAAGGGGAACGACTAAGTAAGTAAGGTCAAAAGATTAGCACTATGGTATAGAATTTGACTATACTGTAAAGAACAGAGTTTCTAATTAATCTATCCTGAAATGAACAGTATTAGCAAACATAAGGGAGGAAAAAAAAACAAAGTGAGTACAATGATTATACAATAGAAGAATTTTTCACTCCTTCTTTCTCTCGCTTCAGACACCCTGTGGCCACATTTCAGTCTCGCTTACCTAATCGTTGATTACAACATGTGGAACATATCTCCGTGGTACACACAACAAATCCAGGGTTGGGTTTTGGTAAAATAAGCCCCAGTTCCTCCAAGACTGATTAATCCTCTTATTGGGGAACTCTTACTTTGTTACTGTTAATATGATTCTGTTTATATCACATCAATTAGTCCAAGTAGGAAAATACTTAAGAGATCTAATGTTCACAGTGTACAGTAGCTTGTAACTCCGATAGTTAACGAGAATGTCAGGTATGTAAATCTCTCTGGATAAATCTTCACCACAACACAGTGGTCGGTAGTCGGGTATTGTTAAATTTGATAACTTCGCCACAGCGGGCTGAATGTAAATGGAAAAAATGGAAAAGAAAGCTGGGTAGCTATATGACCAGTTAAATTAATTCTTACAGTCTTTTGTTGGTACTCTTTCTCTTTCTGGGTGAAACAAGAAGGCCAAACAGGTCAACCTCGAAGACCCGATATTTATATAAGAATGTTTTTTGGTACTGTTGGACTTAGACCCGTTTTCTCAGATTCGGGTTCAGGCCGCTGGTAGGTTCTGGTTTGTGATCCGTACTGGATTTTAGGAAGAAAATACAAAACATTTAACCACAATATAGTATTCTATACAAACCCGCGTAACGGTATAATTTATTAACCACTCGGTTATTAGATTTGATTAGAAAACACAAGTGTATAGCTTATCTTATCGTTCTTATTAACCCGTGAAATAAATTCTAGTCATTTACAAAAATTACACATAATGGATTACAGATAAATATATTTCGTCAGTACTACATTGCCTAGTGCATATACTAGTCAATTAAAATATCTCTTTTCTGGGTGATAGCGAGTAATTAAATTAACGTTACAGCCGGAAAAATTAGCTATAAATTATTTTAATTCGCCAGTCAATTAACACTAAAAATCCTAGTGAAATATAATGACGAACTTTTAACAATTCTTCTTCTTCTTTGATCCTTATCCGCCGACAGTCAAAGTAGTCAGTGGCCATCACGCCTAGTGGCGTCTTGTGGGGCAACAACAAATTGATTCCACTTTGCTTGGTCGGTGGCCATCCTTCGTACAGTGCCCCAACTCTGGTTCATTCTTTGCATCTCAGCCTCCACAGTACTCCGCCAGGTTGTTTTTGGTCGGCCTCTCTTTCGTTTTCCTTCAGGGGTCAAAAGCATAGCTGTTCTTGTAATGGCATCGGGGTCTCTTCTGAGGACATGGCCAACCCAGCTCCAGCGACTGTCAGCTATGATGGTGTGCATGTCCTCTTGCTTGCTTCGAGTAAGCAGATCTTGGTTGGTGATGGTATTCGGCTAAAAGATTCGGATAATTTTTCTTAGGCATGTTGTGTGAAAAGAGGACAAATTCGACATTTACTTCTCTGTAACTCTCCAGTATTCCGCACCATAGAGAAGCACAGAAAACACACAGCTCTGATATAATCTTAATTTTGTGCTTGTGCTGTATTGAGAGGACTTCCAGATGTTGTTTAGGCTAAAAAAGGCTGTTCTTGCCTTATTCATTCTGATGTTGATGTCTTTGCCTGCCCCGCCGTCTGGTGTTACTATGCATCCTAGGTATGTGAAGGTGTCTTTCTGTACCAGTTGCTGATTTCTTACTGATATGGGCTCAGGGTTGCTCACATTGAGCGTCATGACCTCTGACTTCTTTAAATTGATGTTCAAGACCACCTGCTGGCTAAACTTATTAAGTCTATCCGTTTTTTTCCTGGATGTGTTGATGTGAATGTGCTAGTAGTGCAAGGTCATCTGCATATTCCAGATCTTCCAGTGTAGAAAATGTAGTCCATCTTATTCCTCTTGGACTGCCCTCTGTTGTCTTGCACATCATCCAGTATATGACTGTTAAAAATAGAGTGGTTGATAATCGGCATCCCTGTCGTACTCCTGTCTTCACCTCAAAGGTTAGGTTGCTTTGCCCAACACTACACGTAAAGTTGGCATGGAGGCTTTTCATGATTGACACTATGCAGCTTGGAATTCCATAAGCCTTCAGTATTTTCCATAAACTGTCCCTATGTATGCTGTCAAAAGCCTTTTCAAAATCAACGAAATTAATGTACAACTGTCTTTGTCATTCTGAACACTGCTCTATAATGTTCCTGAGAGTGAATATATGATCTAAACATCTTCTGTTCTTTCTAAATCCTGCTTGTTCTTTCCTCAGTTTGTGGTCTATTGCATTTGAAATTCTCTGTATAATTATCCCGCCTAGTATTTTGCTGGGAACTGAGAGAAGAGTGATTCCTATCCAATTATTGCAGTCTGCAAGATGTCCCTTCTTGGGCAATTTGACATTTATTCCTTTGTTCCATTCCGTTGGTGTTGTCCCTGTTTTCCAGACTTGTGCAAATAGGGGTTCTAATAGTTCTGCTGCTAGCTCAGGGTCTGTCTTAAATAGCTCTGCATTTAAGTTATCATGGCCAGGAGCTTTTCCATTCTTTAACCCTTTGATTGCTGTGATGATTTCTTCTTTCCGTGGAATGTCAGTATTTACATCTAAATCGTTTTCAGCCTCAGGAACATTCAATTGTGTCTCTGGTGGTTCCTTATTCAAAGTTTCTCTGAAGTGCTCTGCTCATCTTGTTTCCTGTCCCTCTGCTGTCGTGATGAGATTTCCTTGCTTATCTTTTACTAATGTAATATTGTTTGCACCTCGTTTTCCGCTGATGAATTTCGTTATTTTGTATACTGTGCTTTGTTCATTTCTCAGTGCTGCCTCTTCTGCCTGTCTTTCAAGATCGTCTAGGAAATTCCTTTTGTTGGCTCGGGTTTGGCTTTTAACTTCCTTGTCCAGCTGACTGTACTGTTCGCTATATAGTTGCTTTAACCTGGGGGACTTCGCTTCTGTTTTCTTTCCTTTCATTTCCTTTCTCAGTGTTATGGTGTTTAATGTTTCTGGTGTTATCTAGTCTTGCTTCTTCCTTTCCTGGAATCCCAATAATGATTTGCTGCTTTCCTTATATATTGTTGAAATGGTGTTGAATTTGCTGGTCTATATCATCAGTCAATGTCTTTTCCTGACTTTTAGCAAATTGATATCGTTTCTTTATGTCAGCCGCAAAAGCTTTTCTGGTAAGGGGGTTGATAAGGTTGATAACGTTGGATTTTTATTCCCGTTAATGATATCCACCAAAAGATAGATATAAGTGGATGGAAGCAGACATCATCATCATCATCAGTTGATAAGATCTCTATGGTGTTGTTTGCTCCACTGTAGGGTATGGAATGTCAACTTGACCTACGCAGTGGTGTGTAGACATGGATTGAGTGTATAATGTGCGAATGATGATAAAGGTTCGTGGTGTTGACAAAAAATGTTCTTTTCTCACACTCATGTATGGCTGGAAGTCATCGACACCAACGACTGTGTACCTTTTCTAAAGTTTAATTGGACGTACACACTCGACAGCACAGATAGTGACAAATCACAGGTTGCCATAATACATCATAGTACAGTGGATAAATGGTCTTGCAATGTTACATGGGCACTCATGTAGAATAAGTGTATAATGGACTGTCAGTAGCCAAGCACTCAGTATCGCCCATCCATATATCATCTGACTTCACTGACTGGGCACGTCAGCTTATAAACAATATTTCAGATGGCTTCTAAACCTAATCTCGTCTAGCGACGATTCTTCAACATAATGTTCAGCACATATTTTTCCATATAATAATATTGAACCGCTAATAACGGGTTCTCATGTGTAGCAGTGATCTCTGGACTAAACAAGCGATAATACGGGCATCCCTTTTCTCTTCTTGAAAGTCACTACATGTTTTGGTTCCAAGATGGCTTCACTCGTGAGCTGTCACTCACGTTTGGATACAGATAATGAATCTGTCCTAAAGTTAGTCATTCATAAAACATTTCATTGCTCTGTAGATTTGATCATGAACAATTGACTGCAATCTACAGGATATAGTGCTGCTAGGAATCGAAGTCGTTTTCATCGAGTCAAATATATTCTCTTAGACATTCAAATCGTAACTATCGAAAATGGTGGCTTCGATCGAGAGTTCATAAGAGTATCTTTGATTACCTTGGTATAGGAAATATGAAACTGCCATTCCTTGGCAATACGACTAAACACTGGGGTAAAGCATACACGATAGGTTTAGACGACTATCACCTTCCCCACAAATACTGAGATCACTTTTTCCCCGGCGACAGGCCGACATGGAAAACACACCCTATCAGGACGAAGCCAAATCACACCACTCTCTAGCGACACATCCGCCGAATAGCCTTCGACCTCTCTAGAGACAACAGAACATATAGTTCGACTTAGATATGTAAAGATATACAGATATAAGACAGACTCGTCCTACTCAGACAAACAATACACATAAATTCAGGCCATAGATATTCTGAAGCAAGAACAATCTATTATTACCCAAACAACGAATAAATCGCAGTAAAATGGATTTATCCGCGGAGTTTGATCGAAAGAGCCGACACAACTTTCAAGGGAAGTAACTCAATAATGACTTTCCCTTAAGCACTAAAAAATTACCTATGTATAATATTGTAAGATATCAAAGACTGCACGTAACAGGGGTCCTTCAATTTGCTGATGTCAAACCTTTTCTGTGTAGTTACAGTTGGTCCAGCCCTTCTTAGTTTCACTTTCAGTTTTGCTACTACTAAATGGTGATCACTTCCCACATCTGCACCTCTTCTTACCTTCACATCCTGTAATGCGTGTCTCCATCTACCGTTAATCATGATGTGGTCTATCTGGTTTCTGTCCCCACCATTTGGTGATTCCCATGTCAATTTGTGAATTTCTTTGTGTGGGAAAAGTGTTCCTCTAATGACCAGGTTGTTAATACTAACGAAACTTATTAATTTATCCCCATTTTCGTTTGCTGTTCCGCTGCCGTATTTCCCCATTACTCTTTCATTATATGTATTGTGTGTACCAACTTTCGCATTGTGGTCTCCCATTACTATAATAAGATCATATCTAGGTGTGTCTTCCATTTCTTTCTCCAGTTGTTGATAGAATTCATCCTTGACCTCTTTATCGCTGTCATTCGTTGGTGCGTAGCATTGTATTATTGTAGTATTGTTGAATCTATCTCTCAATCTTAACCTCATCAGTCTGTTGTTGATGGGTTTCCATTCCAGTAATGTCCTTTCTCTTCCTTTCTGTAAGATAATGGCTACGCCTTCATTGTGCTGTCCATCCTCTCTTCCAGAGTAAAGTACTGTTTCTCCTGTTGCTGTTTTAACTTTTCCTGTCCCAGTCCATCTGCTCTCGCTTATCCCTAGAATGTGTAACCTATAGTTTCTCATTTCTGCCATGACCTGTTTTAGTTTACCCGTCTCGTTCATTGTCCTGACATTCCAAAATCCTATTCTTGTATCATGTTTTGCGGAACGAGCAAACAGTCTTTTGATCTCCACTCGTTCCGTAGCTAATTACATTCTCTAGGACTCACGCACAGACGGCTGGGGTCGGTAACTGTGGTTATCGCCCCTTTGATTTTCTTTCTACGTGAATCATAGTCTGATCTGTCACTATTTCAACGATTGCCCAATCGCTCGCGTGATAATCCAGTTAACGGCTCTTACTCGCTAGTTGTTTACCTGTCCCGTCGTGGACTAGTTAATAAGTCTGTTTGTAAACCTTCCTATTGCCTGTAAGACAATAGAAAAAAGAAAAAAATAGGTGTGGCTACAATTATGAGTTTGACAGATATAGAAGTACATGGGTTCTGCGTTTAATAAAAACGTGCATACTAATAAAGAAGCAAGGTGGGAGCCAGGCGGGAGCAAAGACGTGTTGATATATGTAATATATTTACATAATCTATCACAATCTGAGAAAAGGGGTCTAAGTCAAATAGTACCAGAAACAGTACCTGTTCGGCGCTCTTGTTTTACCCAGAGAGAGAAAGAGAGGGAACATTTGACAAATAAGAATAAAGATAACTGGACGTATAGATACCCAGATTTCTTTTCATTTTCATTAACATTCAACCCGCTGTGGCGAAATATCAAAATTAACACCACCCGACTACTGACCACTGTGGTGTGGCGAGGATTTATCCAGAAAGATTTACTCAACTGACATTCTTTTTAATTATCGGAAATTACAAGCTACTGTACACTGTGAACACTCGATATCGTAATTATTTTCCTACCTGGGCTAATTGATGTGACATAAACAGATCCAATTAACAGTAACAAAATAAACGTTCCCCAATAGAGAATTAATCAGCCTTGGGGGAACTGGGGCTTATTTTGCCAAAACCCAACACTGGATTTGTTACGTGTATCATGGAGATATGTTCCAGATGTTGTTAAAACAACTATTAGGTAAACGTGACTGAATGTGGCCACAGGTTTGTCAGAGCAGAGAGAAAGAGAGTGAATAATTCTTCTATTGTATAATCATTGTACTCACTTTTGTTCTTCTTTTTGTTTGCTAATGCTGTTATTTTCAGGATAGATTAATTGGGAACTTTACAGTATAGTCAAATTCTATACCATAGCGCAAATCATTTGACCTTTTGGGGTTATTAACTTCATTCTTGTGGGATCTTGTCTCAACAGAGGCGATTGCACTTATGGGTTTATATGTTAATTTCTGTAACCTATGATTTTTTTCTATTGCTATTGATATTGGATGTTGTGAAATTTTTTTATGATAATAAACTTAACAAAAAACTTAAGGGTGTTACTTTAGTGACCCCTGCCCGCGGTTTAGAACTATGTGGGTCGGGGTGTTAAATCATTACTATCCCCCGCGTGTTTTAAAATATCAATTTTAAAATTTAAACTCGTGACCTCTTTCAAATATGGCAGTAATACTTCCGATTGCATTTGTACAAACTCACAAACACATCGGTGAACTTATTTCCTGGCTAATACCTTCCGCCCATATTGTCTCCTCTGACAGGTTATCCGTACTATTGTCACAGAGATGGCCCAGCGGAAGTGATTACATATTATCACCTATGTTTCTTAGACAGCCATTCTGGCTTGCTTTCCATCGATTGTGCGCGACCACCTTGTGTCAGCAAGGATCGTCTCTATCAAAGATGGCTAGACGACTTATGTGATAAAAGTATTATCCCAGCTGACCTGTCTAATTAGCCTTGTAATACTACGATTCACCTGATGAAACGTAAACAAGTCACACACACACACACACACGCACGCACGCACACACACGCACGCACACACGCACGCACGCACAATTATACAGTGTCATAACACGGGATAGTGTTTTTATGATAAAGTATGAAGTGCAAAACATAAATTCTGCTATAACGTTATGGTTAATGCCATGATCAGGTTATTTCTTTTGAGGATTTGAACAGCAACTACAAATATATGTAATTATGGCAGTGGAAAATCATTATCCCTGGTATTTGACGAGAGAATTAGGATTTTGTTGGTACATTCGCACAACAACTTGAAATCTCAGGAAAGATTTCAAGAGAAAAGTGGACTTAGGCACGGACCTCCGAAAAAAGAAAGAGTTAGATCTATATTGGGTATATAAGCCCGTCTCAGACACAGTTCCTTACTTCCTGAATTCCCTTCCGTAGTTCCAAAGGTTGGTATTGCCGGGAGTTGTAGTGAGGATAAGCTCTCACTGCAGATAAAATACTTCTATGGCACGCGCCTCAAACAGCCTCTGACAACCAAGTCCAGCTCCCGGCCTTCACGTGTGGCTCAATTTGAGCCCGGCGGAACTGTTTCCACTGACGGAAGAAGGGGCAAAGGCGAGCGACTGGCGCCTTAAAACCAGCAGCTTCGGGCAGATAGGGCTCGTGATCCTTGGTTGGTAGCTTATCTAAGAGAAGGAACTCTGAATTCAAACCACCGCTGCCTTGCGGGAAAATCCATTTGTGGAATTGGCTTCGGGAGTAAACCCTGAGGATAAATCCGGAGTCGGAGTCCCTAAGGCAGTCTAATGTCGATTCGACATTATTCTGGCAACTCCTGCGACATGGCTGGTACCAAACTGTATCGGCTACTGCCGTTCCTTTGGATCTACCGGCTGTGTGGAGAGGGGGAACATGCTGCATGGGCAACAGCTTGATCTCCATATAACTGTGCCCAAGCTCGCGCCCTGGAGAGGACCACACTCCTATATGGCAGCGAGACCTGGACGACCTATGCTAAGCAAGAAAGAAGGCTCAATACCTTCCATTTGCGGTGTCTACGCCGCATCCTCGGCATCTTGTGGAAAGATAAAGTGACAAATGTCGAGGTGTTGTCACGTGCTGGCCTTCAAAGTATGTATACGCTGCTTAGACAGCGCAGACTTCGCTGGCTTGGCCATGTTCGCCGCATGGAAGGTGGTCGCATCCCAAAAGATATCTTCTACAATTAGCAGATGGCAAGAGAACAGTTGGGCGACCACAGCTGAGGTTCAAAGATGTGTGCAAGAGAGATATGAGGGCACTGGACATGGATCCAGCAACATGGGAGGATGAAGCTGCCGATCGCAATAAGTGGCGATGCTATTTACGGCACCACCTCAGATTGGGCGAAGAGAGGCTCACACAAGAAGCAGAGGTGAGGAGAAAACGTCGAAAGGAGCACCAGGAAAATAAGCAGCTGAGGGCTGCCACCTCAGGGGCGCATTCCCATAGTCAGTTATGACTGAAGGGGCTATTATTACTATTATTATTATGAATTCCCTTCAAGATCTGACAAAGCTGAGAATACATCTAGAGGGCTGACTCTTATTGTTAGACGTCTTAACCCACAACACAAAAAGATAACTGAGAAGAAGCCACAACTGAACGCTATGGTTAGCGATTTGCTTAACACCAGCCTCAGACTTCGAAGTACTACTGTGTTTGGCAGGTTCAACTAGTGATGAAAAACGTAACAGTTTTTTTGGAAATTGTGAACTATTTAACAGTGGACCAACACTATTTTTGGCATAAACATAGTGTCTTCAATGTTCAGATGTTTTAACGACCGAAGGAAGTTAGCTACTTCAGCGTGTACAACTTAACGGGAAAACAAAACCAACGACACCCAAGCCAATAACATGACGAGAATGACCAACCAGTGACAATTTACTTTTTTTTTTTCAAATTGTGTAAAACTTTGTTATATTGATATTTTCTTCTTCGATCCTTAGCCGCAGACTGTCAAAGTAGTCAGTGGCTATCACGCCTGGTGGCGTCTTGTAGGGCAGCAACAAATTGCTTCCACTTTGTTCGGTCGGCGGCCATCCTTCGTACAGGGCCCCAACTCTGGTTCATTCTTTACATCTCAGTCTCCACAGTCCTCCGCCAAATTGTTTTTGGTCGGCCTCTCTTTCGCTTTCCTTCGGGGGGTCCATAGCATAGCTGTTCTTGTAATGGTATCAGGGTCCCTTCTGAGGACGTGGCCAACCCAGCTCCAGCATCTGCCAGCTATGATGGTATGCATGTCCTCTTGGTTACTCCGAATAAGTAGTTCTTGGTTGGTGATGGTTGTGGTGAAGTGGGATGTTATAAATATTTATAGGGGACTTAGTGTACTGACTGAGATCAGCTGTGAAGGTATCTATATCTATTAAGAGTAGTGTATTATAGATAACCTTACTTGCTACCACATATCTATATATCTCAGTCAGAATTATTCTGGAATAGTGTGATGACTACGTTATGTGTCTAGGGTATGTGTATGATGAAGTGTAAGTCACAACAACAGACAGATAACCAATTTAATTTAATCCACTACTCTTGACAACACTGTGACACTCACATACATATAACACTCTATGAGAATATCTTAAGGAGTCACTGATAACTTTTCAAATAACAATATGTATTCATTGTTGTCATAAAGGTATATGTGTCCTGATTCAAATACAAAGGAACCAGGAATCACAATCAATTTTAATTACAAGTATATGTACAGACTTTATCAATATGAATATTGTAGTGACATATATTATTAAAAATATCCTATGTGTGTCAGTTGTGTAGTAGTAATATGAGGTAATACTGGTTTTGTTTTGTTCAAGCTCTGTTGGTATTTGTCATCATGACTTCAATAGTTTGTCTTTTGGGACTAGTATTGGAGATGTTCTCAGTTCCTGATATTAAGACAATTAAATTCCCCTCTGAATGTTATTTTTACAAAGTCATTTCAAGATGAGGGGACATAATGTTGAGCTCAGCTGGCCAAATCAGCTTATCTTGCGTGATGGCGGCAGGAAAGGACTCCTCTGCTCGAATTCTCCCCTGGGCTCTGGAGACACCTCACTGATAGCTAAAAAGACCAAGGAGTATGCTGTCCGACTCTGGATTCAGCAAAGCTCTGACCAGGTGCTGCTCAATACCATCAAGACCACGGTCCCTGAAATCAAGAAGGATGTACCTTCTACTTCATAACTAATTTATACTCTCTTTTACACTGAGCACAATACATCACAAACATTGAGTTCAGAGCGTTAGGCCAACTGTCAGCTTCATCTGAAATACTTTATACCAGTATTTACCTCCTTAATGGTTACCACGCCTCTGCACTTCCAGCATTATTTCTGTCTAATCAATAATCTAGGTGTCAGTGTACTGTTTGGCCATTCCATGCAGTTTTACTTTCCTCCGACACCTTCTGTTCAGGCGGGAGCATTATAGGCTTTACATCATGTTTGCTACTGAACTACACATATATACAGGCATAAATTAACAATTCACATTCAATTTTCATTAAAAGATACTGAATGTTTCAAGCTTACCACAATTCATGGAAACAAACACAGATACGTTGATTAGCAATGAATTCTGGCACAAATTCCCATCTGCTTATGTTCCAGGCTTTTATTTAGCAAAATATGAGCTGGCTTCAACGCACTGTTGCTTTATCAAGCTTATTTGCACTAGTGGTCTCGAACTAACGCTTCTAAGTGAGTATATCAGCGAGTCTGGCCAATCGAGCCACGTTTCGACAAGGGTTTGAAAAAATTTTAACTTCCTACGTCTCCCCTAACAACCAGGATAGCCTTTATAGCCCGACTAATCGTGTTTAGCCTTATATATCATTCCAGCCAATCAGTTCAAATGTAACTTGTGGCCCATTTCCCGTACAATGGTGGTGTAAAAAAATCTTCCACTGAGCGATTCTGATTTTGGGTGTTGTCTGACAGCACTATCATTTTATTTTGGCTATAACTTGTTAATTCCTAGAATATTTGCATAACGTTGTACATATTCTTTGTCAGCAAACCCTAAGGAGCCCAAATATCCAACTTTAAAAGAGCTAAGTGGCTGCGTTCAAAATATGCAATTTCTAGGATAGTCGTGTAGTTGTTTTATTTTTTATGTGAGAACCGCCACCTGTCCTGCTGTACTGTCAGACTAATGTCAGGATTTCGGACATAAAACAGTAGAATTTATCATCCGTCAGTGCATGTTCTTACCACGCGTGATGGCCTTTAATATCAACGTGAAACGTTACAATTTGCCGACGAAGTAGAAAAGAAGGGGGATTTCGAGTACTGTCATTGTGACAGCACTGTTCTTTACCATTCTTCTTCCTTTATTTATTATATGTATTTATTAGGCTTTTTATTTACTTGATAATTTATATATGTGGATTAGAATATTCCACGACAATGGTATTCGGCCAAAAGATTCTGTGAATTTTTGTTAGGCATATTGTGTGGAAAGAGGACAGTTTCAACATTTCCTTCTCTGTTACTCTCCAGCATTCCGCACAATAGAGAAGCACAGAAAGTACACAGCTCTCATATAATCTTAATTTGGTGTTTATGCTATACTGGGAAAACTTCCAGATGTTGTTGAGACTAGCAAAGGCTGTTCTCGCTTTATTCATTCTGTTGTTGATGTCCTTGCTTGTTCCGCCGTCTGGTGCTACTATGCATTCTAAGTATGTAAATGTGCCTGTCTGTTCTAGTTTCTGGTTCCTTATTGTTATTGGCTCAGGATTGCCCACATTGAATGTCATGATAAAGTGACCTCTACACTTCACGGTAGAAGGGGAACGACTAAGTAAGTAAGTAGTAAGAATGTCATGACCTCTGTCTTCTTCAGACCCACCTGCTTGCTAAACTTATTCAGTCTATCGGTTTTTTCTTGGATGTTATATTGAAATACCAAGGTAATAATTTTTGTGTGTAAAATATATCATTAATCAATAATGCGTACTGATTTGTTTATAACTGCAATTACTGAATTATTTAAATTTCCACTTATAATGTTGTTGTATGGTCAAAGAAATATAAATAATTTAAAACTGGTAGGGAATAAATACGAACTGCAGGCTCATATTTATATAACATCCTTGGAGCATAGGATAGGTCCAGCGAGAAGGTGACTTACTACACTGCTTTTTTCTACAGCTACCATCTAGGGCTGTGCAGTTAACTACTTGACGTGTCATGTGCCATCCCCACCACCAGTTCACCAGCTCTCTTCTCCAGCTCTGGGAACTATACTTTCTAAATTTCTATCCAATATCCATCTTGCTACATGCAGTAAATTTTATGTACAGAAATACAGGGTGCGAAACTCCTAGTATTCTACTATGCTGTAAAAAAGGCAAGTGCGTTGCCATAACACAAGAACGCGGCGCATATTGTAAATAGATATATGTGTATTTCTATAGTACGCATTTATTACGGCTTAGATGTGACGAATAAAAATACGACGTCGATTTTGTAGAGTACATCGTGCTATGTAACGCAAATGATAATGGGCAGTCATTCAGGACAAATCTGATAGGTGCAACATGAGACGGCAAGTGGCAGGTTCACAGCAAACATGGCAAAAGTTTATTCTCATAAAACTGGCTCCATCAAGTAATAATATTTGTGGCATGGAAGAATGTATGTGACGTATAATGGAAATATAGCCTACAGTAATCTGACAGCCCTGTAATCCAGTTAGCGTTCTACGATTTGCTAGCAAAGCCACGCATTTTTCTGCCTGTCTTACAAGCTTAATTTTCATCCACGCCTCTTTTCCTTGAACATAAACAAACGAAGTAGTTTACCAACTTCCGTGGCCTGCCAGGGAGCGAATCAGGTTTGTTTACCTGAGTTTCTCACGCGAGCTGATCTGTCAATTATCGGATACTGGACAGACCGTGCGTGAATGACACCGGACGTTTTGAAGTGAGACGCTCGGGCAAAAATATTTCTCCGAGTACCCTTTGAAGTTCGTATACACAGGGGGAGTTAATCCTGTGACCTCCAGAAGCGGACAAAATCTACGCGAACCCGTTACACGGTTTTAAGTCTCGGATGTCGATTAGCAACGCCCGACAGAGCAACCGTGAAAGCCTTTTATTTGGGGAACTTAGGTTTCTGATTCTCTGCTATGCACAATAGTGTGAAAATTAGCATCAACTATAGATCAGATGACCATGATGATATTTAAACTGTGTCTTCCTAACCCTGCTATCAGTCGTCACTCAGAATTTTCGGATCGCCTAAGCACGCAGTAGCTAGAATCATTTCGCTAAATGTGTTAATAGCATTTGTGGGGATCTTTTCATGAGGATTTTCTGGTAATAGAAATTAGTGCTTAAGTGTTAAAGCTTTTACCATTATAATTCACTGATTTTCTAGCGTTGAAACTAGTGAAATAATAATAATGCGTAGCTATTTATTCCAGAGGTTCCGTTTTAATGTTAATTTTACCACCCGCTTTCTCACACAATAAGAGACGTTTTAGCTGACTGAGTATATGCTTGGCGTGACTGATAGGGACAGTTACTGAGTGGTTAATGTTGTCTTCTTCTTGACTTACGCGTCCCCAAGTTCATTTGTGAACGGGACTGGGCAAAGAGACAAAGTAACATTTTTAAATGGTAAATTTAACTGGACTTATATAACCCAGAAATAAGTTGTTCAATTTTTATCAGCCCACTGGATTGCGAAACCAATAACATTTCTCCCGACTTTTGACAGTCGTATCCAAGTGGATTTTATCCAGAAGAGATACGCTGTTTCATAATCGGCATTCACCATAGAGCGAGCCGATAGGATTACCGTCATCTATAAATTGTAACAGTTTTAGCAACCAGATGTTTCCTAATACAGGAAGTATTTTCCTCTGTTTCCTGTGAACCCAAGATCTCGGTTTTCTACACTAACTATTCGAAGTGACATTTGTCAATCCAGGAATAAACCACCAAATTAGGCGTCCACCTTATTAATCATATTTATTAGAGGATGGACTGGGGCCAATTTGGAAGATAAAAACACTGGCAATTTTATATTCAGGAATTGTATTTCCAAGAGATATCACCAAGAGTAGGTAAGGAGTGATTGAGTGGCCACGTATGACAGAAAGAGTGAATATTTTTCGTTGTTACAGAAACTGTACCAATCTGAATTTTGCTTAAAATATTGTTTACTTTACTGGGTAGCATTTAGTCGGAACTTTGATTTTCTTTACTGTCTATTCTGTAACATAGTGCTAACCTCTGACCTTTGGGGTTATTAACTTGTTAGGTTCTTTTTCTCAATAAGGGGAGGGCACATGTATTGTTATTTTCCTATGTATGTAAATCTGATTTTATATGATCTTTCTTTAGATATTTGGAGTTGTCAAGCTTAAATGATAAAAAACAACAACAGAAACATAACTTTGTGTGTTGGTCAGACCCATACCCAATTAACCATAGTTTTTCACGTTTGTGTGTCTTGTTGTCACATAGTTGTGTGTGTGGGTAGTTAAACTAATATTTACATGAATAAGGAGGGAAAGATTGTCTTGTACCAAATTATAGTCGTATAAATAGGCTGGACTACAGAAAACTACTCATTCCAGAGACATATCTTCTCCTTAAACTATTCACCCGTGAAATCTATTCCCACACCTTTATTTCTCACGTACTTATCACCATCCACTCTACTCAGACGGGACCATAAATAACTTTCAAACCTATCTGACTACCTCAATGTATCAACAATGTTTTTCTTCATAGTCAGTCTTCTGTCTATAAATCTCAGTCATAGGCATCTTATAATAAGTGGCAATGAAATACAATACGATCCTCTCCTCTCCTTAATTCTGGCCGTTGTGCTTAAAGGTTCGTGTAGACCACGAGGACCCAAGCAATGCGGCAGACATATTCATGACAAAATCTTAGATGCATTATTCGAAAAAATACTCCCTGGATATGGTAATAACTTCTGGGTAAGCTAATGTACCATTCTGCATAATATCAAGTTAGTGGCGGCCTCCGAAATAACAATGCCACTGAACATCAGAATACAAGTCTCCACAATCTTAGGGAGCTTGAAAAAAGTACGTCTATTCCGGACGCGTGAAAAATACGAAAGGCCAAGACGGCTGACCGTTAGAATGCAAAAGCCTGTGATATATTACGTCATTAGTGACCGATGACGTAGCAAGTTATGCGGCGTTCAATATAAGTGAAAAATCGTACACAAAAACAGACTTTACTACAGACAGCTATATCTCCTCAAATTAATGGATATATGCCTGCGTGTAGCAACATATTATAACATATTACTTTTATCCTTAACAGCATTCTTATGTATTGCTTTTTAATGGATTGCTTTCTTCTGCTTGAGAACAAAATATAACGAAGTAAAATATAAAAATTATGTTGTGTACCCCTCGAACCCTTGTGGCGTACCCCTCTGGGGGGGGGGGGGGGAGGTGTACACGTATCACACGTTAGGAAACCCTGAGCTACAGAAACAATACTCGTTTTGACTAATTCTTCTTCATCTTTCCACTCCCCAAGGCCTTCAACAAACGAATGCCAAGTCTTCCTGTCCCGTGCCATCAGCTCAGGATCTTTCCATACCTCCTTCATAACTGTCTCCAGTTCTCTTTTCCGTGCGTTCTTTGATCTTCCTCTTCCTTTCTTCTCCTGGGGATTACAGACCAATTGGTGCTTGATAGCGCTGTCAACAGGTTTTCTCAGTGTGAGTCCTATCTATCTCCAGCTATTATCACTACTACAGTAGACATATTCTTACATTTCATAACTACTAATGTTACTATACTTTACCATTTACTTCAAAGTGCAAGAGATTATTTCAGTAAGTTTGTAACTTTCAAAGAAATTACTACTACAACACACTAGCTACTTTTCCAACTGTTGTAACACCACAGTTTTTAACGCTTACAACTATCATTGCTACTAGAGACTAGGAAATATAAAGTGATAGGCTTACCGGGAATCGAACCTAGGACAAATCAAACGGCGCCATCGCCTTGCTGTGACAGTACATCGTGAAAGGGCGCTCAGCCAATTTTGCAAAATTGGTTTTAAAAAAAAATGTAATTCGGCCCGGAACAGCTTGTAACGTTTTCTGTTAACAGTACTACAGTACGCATACAACGAATCGTTCTATTACTAATAAGAAAGAAACAAAACTGAGTAAATCTATTGTTATTTCTGAGAATAAGTTGACCTGGACAGCTTATGACGATGAATCTCGACCAACTAGTCTCGCAGGCAGGCATTTAGCATCAAATTGGAAGCGACCAGGAATACAGGATGACCCAGAAGCAGATGAATAGAGGTGGTGATACACATCTTAAAAGGAGTATAATATGACAGCGCACCAGCTGAACTATACTTCGTGTATTGTATTAGAAATCAATTATTAGCTTCCGTTTGCAATGATTATAGTATTTGAGGGTCTCTGAGGAGGCTCATAAAGAATTGGGATACTGTCCCTCGGGAATTGTCAAGAACGGCCACTAACACGAGGTTGTGGATGGGACTGGAAATCTCATAATGTAAAATACAATTGCTACACAAGTCACTGCTGCACGAGCAGATGAAAGCTTTGGTGCCTGTTTCACGCAAGAGGGGCTGCTGCAGTCATGGCTCCGTGCTACCCAAGGAGGGTAAAAACAGTGTTGACGCTGATCTGTGACGCTTCAAAGCATAACGATTAAGAAGTAGTAACTTCAGCTTGTTCACCCATACTGTACATGTTTAGGCTGCTCCTCTTTTGATCCACATATATCACTGCATATTTCTTATAACTCAAGCTTATTAATGAATCATCTATTTTAAAAACAACAACAAAATAACAAACATCATCGTAATAATAACATCTTGAATAGAAGAATCATGGCATCCAAGTGGTTAAAATTATACGCTCTGTAAAGCCAGCTTAAAAACAAAATAAAAAACAAAAAAAACAACCCTCAGGCACACGGAGAAGGAAAATAAAAACCATCAGAGCATTCAACCAAATCAAGCTGATCAATCAAAGATCAAAGAAACATCACGACGTAGAAGACATTAGAACAACAGTTTTCTAAACTTACTTTTTAAGTGAGAGACGCCCCCCTTTTTTTTCCCCCCTCACCTCAAACTAAGCTTTATGTACATTTAAAGTAAGGTCGTCCGAAAGCAGATACTGCCATAGGGGAGTGAAGTGTTAGAGACTTCACCATACTAGGTCAAGCATCGAGAGGTGGGATGACTAGTTCTTTCTTCGCTGCCTTTTCCTTCTCTAACTCAAGAGCAAAGTCAAGTACCCATTTACAGCTGGGTAGACTGCACCGTATCGATACTATAAATAGAACCCGGTACCTTTGCAGCGAGAAACCTGCGCTCTAACCACTCTGCCAATCGGACGCTTTTATGTACATTAGGCCCCATAAATGTTGAGACAATACATTAATGCCTCAGCAGTTATTTGGCGGTTCATGCTCTATTAGCAGCAATAGGGTGAAAATAAGAAGTTACTTGTTCTGTAATCGGTGTGCATAAAGGACATTCATTGAGGTCAGATTACGTGCCATACCGTACTGAAGCTTGATTGTCGTGGATCTCCGTCATTTCCCCCCACTTTTGCCCTGATGGTACACTAATAACAGGCTTTATCAAGTCCATCTCTTCGAGTTGTTTTCTCATGTCCATCTCTTCGAGTTGTTTTCTCATGTCCATCTCTTCGAATTGTTTTCTCATGTCCATCTCTTCGAGTTGTTTTCTAATGTCCATCTCTTCGAGTTGTCTTCTAATGTCCATCTCTTCGAGTTCCCCCCCCCCCCAAGACGAGTGTAAGAGGCCGATTCAAGTCTCTTTTATTCTGTGAAGGTCTGTGAGCCAGGATTGGCATAAGTTGTCATTTTACATTACATTCCATAAGTCGTAGTCCGTAGTCCGTTCCATTTCGTCGCCTTTAGAATCAGTCCGGTTTTCTCTTTTGTAGTTCGCGTAATCATGTTTTAAAGCAAACAGGTGATTGGCCTGTTGTGCCTTTGCATGGTGGAGGGGCTGCCTCCTTACGGCCTCCATGCAGGCCGCCCTCCTTTATCAGCCGGGCTTGGGACCGGCCTAGGCGGAGTTGTTAAAACTTAAGTGATTATTAAATTTTGTAGTTTTACAAAGTTAACGTCGATTTAATCCTTTTAAATGTACTGCATGTTTGTCTCAGTAAATTTACTACACACACTCTAAACAGAGCTGTAACAGAATAATAAGAATTTCACTGAGTAAATCAAAGGTGGGGGCTTAAACTAGCTAACATAAACCATTACTTAATCCTTCACAAAAGTTGTCGACAGATTCTAGAATTAATGTGCTCAGCCAAATGCAGCATTGTTTTCACTTATCTGAATATCTTGTGAACACTCCTTTGTGGTAGAAACGTCATTAACCTTCTATCTACATATCTGCCAAGAGTAATCTTGTGCGAAGGTAGACACCTTTGAAGCTCATATTAGATACTCTTGAGTTTTGTCACTGTTGGACCACAACTGCAAAGCAGGGGAGGCAATACCGTCACACCGACAACCTTGACCAGCGACGAGCGTCAGCAGTGTAAAAAGAACCCATCAGCGGGAGCAGAAACTACTATTGGCAGTTAAGGGCAAAACATAAGCTGCCAAAGTGAACTTTTTCTTCATAAGAATTCTATCATCAATCAATGATGAAACTTTTCTTCTAAACTATAAAAATTATTTTCAAACTGTTAAAACTTCAGTGATTATTAAATTTAGTTTTTTTGTAATTTTACAAATTTAACTTCGATGTAATCATTTTAAAGTTACTGCATGTTTGCTTCAGTCAATTTACTACACACACTCTAAACAGAGCTATACCAGAATAATAATAATTCCACTGAGTAAATCAGAGATGGGGGCTTAACAAACTAACTGTAACCATTGATTAGTTCTTCACAAACGTTGTCGGCAGATTCTAGAATTAACGTGCTCAGCCAAAGCGGCATTGTTTTCGCTTATCGGAATATCTTGTGAAGACTCCCTTTGGGATAGAAGTGTCATTACCCTTCTATCTACATCTCTGCCAAGAGTAATCTTGTGCGAAGGTAGACACCTTTGAGGCCCATATTAGATACTCTTGAGTTTTGGCCACTGTTGGACCACCACTGCAAAGCAGGGGAGACAATACCGTCACACTCATGTCCATCTCTTCGAGTTGTTATCTCATGTCCCACTCTTCGTTGTTTTCTCATGTCCATCTCTTCGAGTTGTTTTCTCATGTCCATCTCTTCGAGTTGTTTTCTCAAGTCCCACTCTTCGAGTTGTTTTCTCATGCCCATCTCTTCGAGTTGTTTTCTAATGTCCCACTCTTCGTTGTTTTCTCATGTCCATCTCTTCGAGTTGTTTTCTCATGCCCATCTCTTCGAGTTGTATCCTCATGTCCATCTCTTCGAGTTGTTTTCTCATGTCCCACTCTTCTATGTTTTCTCAAGTCCATCTCTTCGAGTTGTTTTCTCATGTCCATCTCTTCGAGTTGTTTTCTCATGCCCATCTCTTCGAGTTGTATCCTCATGTCCATCTCTTCGAGTTGTTTTCTCATGTCCCACTCTTCTATGTTTTCTCAAGTCCATCTCTTCGAGTTGTTTTCTCATGTCCATCTTTTCGAAATGTTTTCTCATGTCCCACTCTTCGTGTTGTTTTCTCATGCCCATCTTTTCGAGTTATTTTCTCATGTCCCACTCTTCGTTGTTTTCTCATGTCCATCTCTTCGAGCTGTTTTCTCATGCCCATCTCTTCGAATTGTTTTCTTTAGAAGTCGCTACACGACGCCATTATGAGCAGTTTACATTTTTATCTGCGAACTGAAAATCTTTGGTTGGCGTCAAACAATTTGGTACCCTTGTTTGCATTTGTGTGTTTTTTAAAATGATTTTTAAAGAACTTTTGATCCTAATTCAGGGTATTCAAAACGAGACGCAGCCCATCGCGTTTCTTTTCAAACACCCATGAGCAATTTATGTTGATTAGTAAATTACAAAACTTGTTGAATGTGTAAGGGGATATAGCCAACAAAATCTCAAGACCCTAACCCACCTGATTTATTTTTATGGAAATTTTTACATAACAATGCGTATTCAAATAACCCTAACACTGGAAAAGTTACAGGTCAAAGTTCAACGTGCAGCAGACGGTATATTAAATCCTCATCCATTGCGCATGAAGTCACCACTGCAAGCTGGTCCACTTGCAAGAATCTTGCACCAAGCATTCACATACTCTTGTAGCGGTGGTTTATGTGGCAATTTGTTTGACACGAAGAGGTTGCCAGCCACACAAACAACCTCATATTAGACGGAATTATATAGGGCAGTATATCAAATGAGCTGTTAAAAATTGTGTTTGATAACATGATTCATCGTGTACTTTCCTGTGCAAATCTTAATGGCCATTCAATAAATTTTTCCTTTATAATTATTATTAAACATGCATTACTCATGGGTTTTCCCACAAACAAACAAACAATCAAACAAACAAAATGCAAATGGGTTACGTTTCTTGAGTACACCTTTGTAACTCTCTGACGAGATTTTGCTCTCGATCCATATAAATAATAATTGTATAAACCGGCAGTGAGAATTTGTATTAATATTAACTGTATTAACCGGCAGTGAGATTTTGTTTCAACATTAATTGTATTAACCGGCAGTGAGATTTAGTATTAACATTAACTGTATTAACCAGCATAGAGAATATATATCAACATCATCAAGTGAGTTACGTTGCACGTTGCACTGTTTCGTTTGGCCTTTGGCCCAGTGCATCAGATTTTAACATCCATTTATGCCGGGTTGCGTTCCTTAGCCTTTGACTGTCCCCAGCCTACCTGCAAGGCAGCAGTTTAGTGTCCCCATTTGGCTGGTATCGACAAAAAAAAAAAAAAAAACGTAGAAATTTGTTAACGTCAATATTTATGTTGCCATCTTAGCAAGGGGAGATGCAGCAAGCACTAACATCACTGGAGGAATAGGCCAAAACATGGTTAATGAAGATAAATGAAGGGAAAACAACATACGCTGTGTTCTGCCTCTCGAATAAACAACAGTGCTCCAAACTAGTCCTAAACGGGACAAATCTATATCTGGATGAAAATCCAAACTACCTAAGCATTACTGTCAATAGCCGTTTGACTTGGAAAAAAAAAACAGGCTGAAAGAAACCGAATGAGGACAAGGCAAAGAATGGCAGTTGTGAAAAACTTGCTGGAACAGCTTCGGGAGTAGATGGGAGAATGCTAAAGGCACTATTCACAGGGCGAGTGAGATCAGTCATTGAATATGGCATTGCAGCATGGGCAAAAGCAGCTCAGTCAAATTTCGATATAATCAGCAGACTCCAAAACCAAGCAATTAGAATCATAACGGGAGTCATGAAGTCTGGTTCTTTTCATCAGTTTCACATTGAAGACCCTATCGTACCATGTAATTCATCCTACTCCTACGCAAGCATTCATTTACGAAAGTCTGTAGTAAGTTGTTACTGTGCACTAAAGATGTATTTTTCAAAAGGCTTTGCCTGGTAGTTTTAAAAATAGGTTTCGTTGGAGGTTCCAGCAATAAAGGAAACCCTCTGTCCATTTTCCAGTTAGTGGGTTACGTCTGTCATTGTATACCTCTCAAGAGCGGGGAAGGTCCCGTGGGTACCAAGACAGACTAGCACTACTGCAGGGTTGTTGTACAAGGCGACTAATATTAGATTGTTCATTTATCTGGCAACAGCATTATGTAAAACAAGTTGCCAGAGAAACCCCCGCTGCAAGAGCAAAAGATTTCTGTGTGAAAACTTATTGCGGGACCGTCTGCAGTGTTGACTGCATGCTTCGCAAGGAGCGCAAAGGCAAATGATGATTGTGAACGCGGAAGAATGATATGTGTATATTCCTTCTTGTTTGGTATCCTTCGATTTCTGGTTGTCATTTTTTATTGTTCTCCACGTTTCAGGCCCATTCAATAGGACGTCCTTGACATTTACGTTGAAACTTATTACTTTTTGTGTTGGGCTTTCGTTCTTAGTGATTTTGATATATTTCCCTTACTTCTAAATCACTATGGGGTTTGCCCGCAGTACTATGATGTTCGAGCAACAATAACAAAAATAACTTCTATATATCAATTGTGCCGATTGCCATAAATTTAATTTATGTTGTGTGTATACCAGTTTGGCCCAAGAGTTGGCCTGCTATTTTTCTCTCAGTGTCTACTTTGACCCGCGTTTGTTTATGGTTCTGTAACCATCTTGTAATGTTCTACCATCTGTGACCGGGCGGAGTTCCGCTTACTCTGTTTTCGCCTATACGGCGTAGTTTTTATGCCTTTCATGTCAGGTCTAAACAAAAATTGAGTCAACAATCTTTGAATAATCTCAACATTTTTTTAAGTTGACGAACTCCCTGAAGCAAAACAAAAATCTTAACTTTCACATCAAATGGAAATACTAGAATAAATGGACAAGTTTCTTATATCCTGGACAGCAAATTCAAGGTCCTAGAAAATATGAAAATGGAGTCATGAAGAGATTTATCATCATCACCGGCTGCCATCTCCACATCGAAGGTCAGCTGCAAAGGATCTCCAACGTCTTCTGTCTCTTGTCTTTATTGTCAGTCTGAAAGATTCTTTCATGTCCAGCTCTTGGTTTTATCATTCAACTTATAGCTCGATCTCCCTCTTACACGTTTGCTTGCAACTCTTCGTTCCATTCTGGTTTTCAGCACTGTATTTTCTTTTTATCTGACCAACACTTGTATTTTAGCTGTCTCACTTTGATCTCCTTCATCATTTTTCTGCTCCTTTAGGGTTTTCTAGGACATTTATGTTTTTTTCTCATTTCATGAAATACGCCATATTCTTCTATATATCAACGTTTCAAGGGCCTCAATCCTTTCTTCACTGTCCATGTTTCTATACCATACAGTAATGAAGAGTATATGTAACATATGATGACTCTTAGATTTAATTTAAGTGCTCACTTATTGGTTTGAGTAATGTTTAGTACTGTTCTTGCATGCTACATTTGCGTATTATGCATTTCACTTGTTATAAATATGTTTTAGTTCTTTCTCTGTGCGATCCACCAAAACAATCACTCTAGTTAATAAACAGTCAAATCTGAAAAAAAAAAAAATGCAAAAGCAAACATGTAAATAAATGCTGTCGAAAACAAAATTGAAAATAAAAATTATAATGAAAAATATTAATGTTTGAAAAATATAAAATTTTGAAAACATACAGATACATAAGACTGTCAAAACCTATAACAAAAGGAACGTTTAAAACAAACTGGCACGCAAGCGATAAACATAAAAGTGATAATACAATTTCAATAGACAGGTGCAAATAAAACACACCTGATGCTATTCCGCACTCCTCCCATTTCTTTTTTAAAATAAAAGCAAACTAACAAAAATAACAAACAGGTGTTACATAACTGAAGTACATCATTGAGAATTGAAAAAAAAAAGTTCTTCAGATCCTTACGATCAATGGATTGGATAGGACACCGACTGAGGAGGCCAGCTGATATCATTACAAGACAACCCTTGTTCTGGAACCCACCGAGTCAAAGAAGCCGAGATAGACCGAATAGTACACGGAGAAGAAAGCTGGAAATAGAGATTAAAGGGGCGAGGAAGACATGGAAAATCGTGGAGCTGATGGCACAGGACATAAAGACTTAACATAAAGTTGTCGATGTCCTATGCTCCTCAGGGAGTGAAAGATGATGTTATGAGTCAACATTTGATGCTACGTAGCTTGATCTTTTTTTTTTTTTAAATTAATGAAGAAAAATATCCCGTTCAACCTCTGATGGGTTATAATTAGGATATATATTGTTTTCAATTCCAAATAATATGAACAACTGCCGATATGAGAAAGTGGCATCACATTTGTCAAATCATTGTAAATAGGGACAATCACAATTGTGCGTATACGTTAAATTAAAAAAAATAATAATAAAAAAAAATCAAGAAGAAACTCTGAACAAGAATAATATTAAAGTGGAGGGGTGTAAAGGCCTGGTGGTTCCATTTATATAACTGACTTTAACAGATATTTAATTGACTTTCATCTGTTAAAAGTCATATGCAGTCATGTAAAAGTCCTATGCAGTCATGTAGCTTGATCTGTTTCTCAATGTACTAAAAGGATTTCCGTCCCGAAATCTGAAAACCCCTGAAAGAAAGAAAAACAGTAATCGTTTTATTCAAACTGACTACGACCTTAAAACTCACGCACATTAACAACACACCTGGGCTACAAAGCAAACAACACACCTGGACTACAAAGCAAACAACATCAACAATACATATTTTCATCAACTGTCTTAAAGACTTGTGTTGTGAAAGGTTTAAATCTTCGTCCGAAAATTGGGTAAACATAAAACAAGAAATCAAAATGGCGCCCATTCATAACAAATAGTGGAGCGAATGAAAAAAACAAACAAAACAAAACAAAGCAAACAAACAACGGAAAAGAAGCGTTGTATATTACTCATACATTGTGTTTGTCAATATGAGGGATTACTAACCAAGCACAGATAACCATCTGGTACACGACATTTGACATTGAGTTACACTCCCTTCCTTTCCTATGACCATAATATTTGTACAGGCTTCAAAAGTGCAAACTGGACGACATAAACAAGTTATAATTTATGACATGGGCTGTGTCACCAACAGTCGTGCGAGAAGTGCTTACATTTTAAGCTCGAGTTATTTTAAGATAATACAACAAACTTAACACAGAAACAAACAGTGTTTCACTTCATACATTCACCTTTAGCTCTTAGAGAATAAGCCAACAGATTCATACCAAGTCTTCCTGTCACATGTCACGTCCTCCTGTCACATGTCAAGTCCTCCTGTCTGTCACATGTCAAGTCCTCCTGTCACATGTCAAGTCCTCCTGTCACATGTCAAATCCTCCTGTTCTGTGCCGTCCGCTCAAGGTGTTTCTATGTCTTCGTTATCCTTGTTTATTTATATCTCCAGTTCCCTTCTCCGTGTGTTTTTCAGACTCCCTCTGCCTCTATTATCCTGGGGATTCCAATACAAGAACTGCATTGTGATGCTATAAGTAGATTTCCTCATTGTCTGTCATATCATTGTCTGTCTTTGTTTCATAATCCAGATATACCAGGTTCGAAACCTGCTGCAGGCGGTTTGGTAGCAGATCGCTTTGTGTGGATTTTTAACAATGGTATAAGCGCCGTACCGTTCAGAAAGCAATGGCAAACTACTGAATGAAAAAAATTGCCTAGAAAAATCACAAACAGCCAATAAAAGCTGGGGTTGATTGCCACGTCCTGTAAAGGATAAGCAACTAACTGTAACTGTCATATCTATTGCCATCGTATTCTTCTTATCTCTTCTTCCACCAGTTATTTTGTCTGGTTCTTGCTTTCAGTTTCACATTAGTCATCTTGTCACACCATATTTTGTCTGGTTCTTGCTTTCAGTTTCACATTAGTCATCTTGTCACACCATATTTTGTCTGGTTCTTGCTTTCAGTTTCACATTAGTCATCTTGTCACGCCATTTCAAGCCGTCTATTCTAAGCCAGCACCGGTTTATGAAAATCTGTATCTTCCTGGTTATTGTTTTTGTTGTCCTCAATTCTTCACAGCCGTACAATAGGACTGCCTTAGCATTTGAGATGAAGATTTCGATTTCTATGTTGGACTTCAATTTTTTTCGGTTTCCATATAATTACTTCATTCTGTAAGCGAATATTTCCACTGCGAAAGTTACGAAGGAAAAAAAACCAGATAAATAAAATAAAAAAATAAAAAATTGAGAATTGATCTGCATTCTTTTTCTTTTTTTTCTCTTTATTATAAAATCGTTTGGTGTAACACTGTATGTGCCTTTCGAAATATAAGAACAACCAGTGTTATTTATAGACAACAATAATTCCAAAATTTAACGTATTAATTATCATAAATATTTTCATAATGTTCTTAGTCGATGATATCGACATCGCCACAAGCATCATGACTTTCATCCTTGTACTATAACCAATCATTGTAATAGTAAAGTAAGATCTAAGTAAAGGTATTCTGATAGCAGATACCCGAGAGGAAGATGTGGATAACTGTTGTAAGACGTCGAAGAGGGTTGATGGATTTTGAGAAAAAAAAATCTAAAATAGGTGATTCGTCTTACTGGCACATAAGATAAGGAAACTAGCTAACGTTGTGGCCACAAGGCCTTCGTCAGGGAAAGGAAAGAAAGTGAAAGCTAAGAAAAACACATGAGAAAAATAAATAAAAATGCTGTCCTATTCACAGACGAGAGCAGATTCAACATATCATTTGCTGATGGACGTATGCGGATTTGGCGACGGTGTGGACAGCGCTTTGCAGATTGCTGTGTTCGTCAGCACAACCGATTTGGAGGTGGCAGTATTCACATTTGGGGAGGATTCAGTTTTCACCATCGCTTGCCTCTTCACGTCTTCCGTGGAAATGTTAATGCTGTGACATATCGAGATGAGGTTCTGGATGCATTGGTTGCTCCTGCGTTCACAAATTATCCAGACTTGCAGTTTCTCCAGCAGGATAACGCACGTGCGCACACCGCATACATTACGCAGCAATATCTACAGCAGCAGAACATTGTGACGATTGATTGGCCTGCCCTATCACCAGACATGCCCCCTATAGAACATCTGTGGGACGAGCTTGGACGCAGTGTTTACAGGCAAGGTTCTCCAGCTAATTTGCAACAGCTCGAAGCTGCTCTTACACGTGAATGGGACTTGATTCCCCGGAATTTCCTTCAGAGACTCGTGCGTTCCATGCGGAGCCGCTGTCAAGCTTGTTTGCAAGCACACGGTGGACATACCAGATACTTATGATAGTGTGAATGATATTTTTTATTGGTTGCATTTTTGGTTTTCTTCCTTGCCTGCACAGAATGCAATGAATTTCATAACAGTCAAATGTACAAATTAATGACCAGCATGGATTCATAGGAAAATGAATAAAGATTCCAAATATGTAAACTTGTAAACACTTATATTTACATTTCACACTCTGTTCCTGGATTATACAGGTGGTGCGTTTTTAATGTACTTCAGTATATACATATATTGTCGTAGATTTTTGATAGGGGGATTAAGACTTGGGTTGGTCCCTTCTGAATGGTTTAGAATAAGTGATGGTCACAGTGAGAGGTAGTAATAGAAATAGATTTCCACGAGTGAGATGGTAGAAATTTATAGAGGCTGTCCCGGAAATCGAGAATCTCTCTTTCCGCCTATCTTCTACAACAGATCCAGAGGAGTCAGACAGTCTATGGGGGCCGCGCTAGCGTAGTGGTTACAACACCGCTCTGGCGACCGGGTGATTCAGGATCAAACCCGGGCGACGGCATTTGAGGATTTTTCGTCGACCGGGATTTGGACTGGATTAACTCGAGACCTGGCGAGGACATTTGAAGGAGTGTCGTCGACCAGGGATTGGCGGCTCCTGAGCCGACCCAGCTGTAATGGGTACCTCCGAAATCGGAGAGTATTTGCCTGAATGGCGAGGGACACCTGTCTCTGTACAAGAAAAAAGGGATACTCACGTAAAATCAATGTCAGGTTAGACATAAAATAATAACCTGAGATTTCGCCTCGAGTATTAGCGGGCGTACGAAAAAAAAAGAAAAAAAGACAGTCTATAAAATATATATATATATTAATATATATTTTACCACTCACGTGCACACACACACAATTGACAATATGTAGACGTACACACGTGGGAGAACTATAACAATGATTATATAGATATTATGGAACAAAACTGACCGACACGCTGGAATAATTTCAAGAGAAATTTTAATTATCATCTAAAATTTCATCACAACACATAGAAATTACATCAAAGCATATACAAATAGCCATAAAGTCAATAACAAATGCTACAAAAAATGATAGACCCACAGTATGATCTTATCCCTCCAGGTAGGCCCACAGTCCGGTTGGAAGAAAGCGATAGCCCCAAGAAATCAAAGATACATATGATTAGGTCTAATATTTCCCCCTTTTAAGGTATGGACAGACTTGATATCTCTGCTCTATTTTAGGGGAAATATGATTAGCAATACTTGCATACAGAAAGTTAAGACAGCAAAATGGGTGCCCAATTACCACAATAAAGAAATCACTCCGTCCTGCATTCACTCTATTCATTCAGTCGTGATCACGTGCATTTGTTCATACTCACAGCTTTGATAGCCAGTTCTGGAAACACAATTTTTAGGACCTTCACACACAGAATCGTCAATGGCAGTCTTTGACCAAGAAATCCCCAGTTCCAAAAAGACGGGATGAATTCTCTGCTTCCGGGAACGATTCCTTGGGTGTTCTTATGTTTTCGGATGTCTGTTTAGGTCATATTAAAATTGTCCAGGCACGAACATTAACAACGAGCACAGTGTCAATAGCTTAGGTTTCTAGAATTTGAGGAATGTCAGATCGGTGTCTACGTTCAGGAAAGGACTATATTTGGTCACCACACCACTAGTCAAAACTCCGTCGGAATGTTACTGACGTTAATATGTTACTTGCCACAACGGCTAAAAATGAACATAGAGTTTGTGCAGAAATCTGATCTGGCTCAAAGGCCCAGTATAAGCATTTATTCTTAAAAAAAAACTCCGTTAGTGGGATTGTTATTCTGTCTATCTCTGAAGGCACACGCCCTGTCAGACAGGTGTTACTTGAAAACCCACGTGGTTAAAGATATAAAATGTTTATGTTTCTCACAGGTATGTCTCTGTACTAAACGCCGGCAAAATTGGGTTACCCCAGTATTCACTGAATAAAGAAAAAACACATATGAAATATTTTACATATTATGTACTCAATAAAACTTGACGTTTAAACTACAAGCGTACAGCTTGACTTAACGTTTAACACTTCCCGTGAAATAAGTTATATCATAAAATCAGTCATCATGAATAAGAAATACCTACGTATTCCGTCAACACTCATGAGGCATCTAGCATTTATAAGTTAGTTTAGAAAAAATATTCTCGTCTGATTATTAAGCAGTTAAAGTTAATTCCTTATGGCTACCTGGTTTTAAGCTAGAAATTATACTTTATTCTGTTTTCCACTGAAACACGTCACTAGAAAATAATACAGACTATATTTTAATTCTCTCTGCACAAAAGAACTAGTGAAAATGAAATAAGCGATTTAACCCTTAATCACTCACAAAAATACTAGATATTATATATTAATATTTACCTCCACACAGAACTACAGATTAAACCATGAACTAGAATACTGCAATCAAATGGTAGTCTAGAACTCGGCAACATTTGGCCAAGAAACTCAGACTTCGCCAAAACACAGATATTTGATCTAGCACAGCGATCTGTCTACTGCAACATTTAGGAGTGTCGTGGAATATTCTAATCCACATATATAAATTATCAAGTAAATATAAAGCCTACTAAATACATATAATAAATAAAGGAAGAAGAATGGTAAAGAACAGTGCTGTCACAAAGAAGGTACTCGAAATCCCCCTTGTTTTCTGCTTCGTCTGCAAATTGTAACGCTTTCACGTTGATAGTAAAAGCTTACTGTATTATACCCGCTTTCTTCAATGAAACGTGTGCTGTATTTCTTGGAAAAACATTGAGAGGCAGACTGCGTAATGACCTAAATTAATCCTAACATTAATTATACTGCGTTACCAAAACGAACGAACAGATGGACTCAAATAGAAAGAGAGAGGGGCGAATAAAATCAGGAACGCATGCCAAATTAAACACGCGTCTCGCTATTAATGCCACCCCCAACAAGCGTAACGCGATACACAATTACTACTATCACGCGTGTTAGGCTACATGCACTAACTTTTTCGGACGAACAGTGATAAAATACACTACCCTTCCCAGAGTTAGGTTTTAAAATCATAAAAAAACGCTTATTAGGAAAGATAACAATAGATGGGTTTACGTTTGAAAACATTACAGTACCCAGACAGCACATCTTCGAAACAGGAGGATAAAGAAATTGCATATTTTGAACGCAGCCACGTAGCTCTTTTAAATTTGGATATTTGGGTTCCTTAGGGCTTGCTGACAAAGAATATGTAAAACGTTACGCAAATAGTCCAGGAATTAATAAATTATAACCAAAATAAAATAGTGGGGATGCCTGACAACATGAAATCATTTCTGCTCATAAAATTTTTTTATAACGTGTTTGAAAAAAACCTTACGTTACAGAAATAGCCTACCATGTAAACTCCAAATTGATTGGAGCGCAACAAATGAAAAACTAACCACGATTGGTCGGGCTATAAATACTATCTTTCGTTGTTAGGGGAGACGTAGGAAGTTAAAATTTTTTCAAATACTTGTCGAAACGTGGCTCCATTGGCTAGACTCGCTGATATACTCACTTAGGAGCGTTAGTTCGAGACCACTAGTCAAATAAGCTTGATAAAGCAACAGTGCGTTGAAGCCAGCTCATATTTTGCTAAATAAAAGCCTGGAACATAAGCAGATGGGAATTTGTGCCAGTAGTTGTGCCAGAATTCATTGCTAATCAACGTATCTGTGTTTGTTTCCATGAATTGTGGTAAGCTTGAAACATTCAGTATCTTTTAATGAAAATTGAATGTGAATTGTTAATTTATGCCTGTATATATGTGTAGTTCAGTAGCAAACATGATGTAAAGCCTATAATGCTCCCGCCTGAACAGAAGGTGTCGGAGGAAAGTAAAACTGCATGGAATGGCCAAACAGTACACTGACACCTAGATTATTGATTAGACAGAAATAATGCTGGAAGTGCAGAGGCGTGGTAACCATTAAGGAGGTAAATACTGGTATAAAGTATTTCAGATGAAGCTGACAGTTGGCCTAACGCTCTGAACTCAATGTTTGTGATGTATTGTGATCAGTGTAAAAAGAGAGTATAAGTTAGTTATGAAGTAGAAGGTACATCCTTCTTGTTTTCAGGGACCGTGGTCTTGATGGTATTGAGCAGCACCTGGTCAGAGCTTTGCTGAATCCAGAGTCGGACAGCATACTCCTTGGTCCATTTAGCTATCAGTGAGGTGTCTCCAGAGCCGAGGGGAGAATCGAGCAGAGGAGTCTGTTCCTGCCGCCATCACGCCAGATAAGCTGATGTGGCCAGCTGAGCTCAAAATTATGTACCCCCAGCTTAAAATGACCTTGTAAAAATAAAATTAAGAGGGGAATTAAATTGTGTTAATATCAGGAACTGAGAACATCTCCAATAATAGTTCCCATAAAGACAAACTATTGAAGTCATGATGACAAATACCAACAGAGCTTGAACAAAACAAAACCAGTATTACCTCATATTACTACTACAAAACTGACACACATAGGATACTTTTAATAATATATGTCATTACCATATTCATATTGATAAATTCTGTACATATAACTTGTAAGTAAAATTGATTGTGATTCCTGGTTCCCTTTGTTTTTGAATCAGGACACATATTCATTCATAACAGCAATGAATACATATTGTTATTTGAAAAGTTATCAGTGACTCCTTTAAGATATCCTTTAGAGTGTTATATGTATGTGAGTGTCATAGTGTTGTCAAGTGTGGTGGAATAAATTAAATTGTTTATCTGTCTGTTGTTGTTATGACTTACACTTCATCATACACATACCCTAGACATATAACGTAGTCATCACACTATTCCAGAATAATTCTGACTGAGATATATATATATGTGGCAGCAAGTAAGGTTATCTATAATACACTACTCTCATTAGATATAGATACCTTCACAGCTGATCTCAGTCAGTACACTAAGTCCCCCTATAAATATTTATAACATCCCACTTCACCACATATATTGGGGGCTCGTCCGGGATTTTGAATCTTTCCCTATTAAAAATATTGGGGGTAATTTACTTCAGGGAATATAAGAATTAAAAGGTATCCTTGGGTGGAATTAAATAAGGTTGAGCTCACGGTGCCTGTGTTGTCCATTAGATATATAGTTAGAAATTGAATTGTTGGTTAGACATTATATAAATTTACCTGATAGACAATGGCGGACCTGGCCAAGTTTCGATCTGCTGCTGTTCAGACTGCAAAAGAGTTAGGATTAGATGGGCAAGTTATGGTTGCCTATGTTACTACGGAATGTGACAAATTTATTGAACGCGAAGAAAGAAGGTTTGAAGCCGAAAGAAAGTTAGAGGCTGAAAGGGAAATTAAGAGGTTGCAGATTGAGGCTGAGGCTAAGAAATTGGAAGCAGAAGAAAGAAGATTGACTGCCGAAAGGGAAGACAAGAGATTAGCTGCAGAAAGGGAAGAGAAGAAATTAGCTGCAGAAAGGGAAGAGAAGAAATTAGCTGCAGAAAGGGAAGAGAAGAAATTAGCTGCAGAAAGGGAAGCAGAAGATAAGAGATTACAAAGGGAACATGAGTTACGACTCAGGGAATTTGAGTTTCAAGGCCATGCTCCTGAAAATGGTGCTAGTCCCTTTGCCTCTGATGCCACTGCTAGCCAAGGAGCCTCAACCTCAGCTATGAATTTTCATTTAGATCATTTTGTTGAGAAAGACGATGATATAGAGAGCTACCTAAATAGGTATGAACTATTAGCTACCACGTATGGGTTAGAGAGAGAAAGGTGGAGCTTAAAGTTATCTCAAGGACTTCGTGGGGCAGCTTATGAAGTTTTTGCAAAAATGAGTAGAGGTGATCAGGAAAATTATGACATGCTAAAGCAGGCTCTTTTGTTAAGATATGAAAAGAATGCAGAATTCTATAGAAAAAAATTTAGGAATGCTAAACTACTGTCAGGTGAAACCTATCACCAGTTCTCTGCACGAATAGAGACATACTTGGAGAAATGGACTTCTCTGGGGAAAACCCAAGATCTTAAGGAAATGGTCCTTATAGAACAATTAAGAGAGTCCATGGCTCCAGACCTGAGAAAGTTTCTCATGGAACAAGGTGCAGAGAGGCTGGGTGAGTTGCTAAATGTTGCTGAAAGGTATCAAGCAGCTCAAGCAGAGGTAACAGGTAATAAAAAGAAACAAGTGGATAACTTTAGGGCACCACAGAACTTTAATAAATTTGATCCTAGGGATCAACACAAAGGTAAGCACCAGTCTGATAGGCCACGGTATGAAAATAAAAATAAATTCCCACAATTCGATGAAAGGAAATATGATGAAAGAAAATCTTTCAACCAAGGAAAAAGGTGGTGTAAAAATTGTAAAATGAACAATCATGACACTGACCATTGTAGAAGGAAACCTCCTCATTTTGCTGCTATGACATCGGGGAAAAAGGAAAAGAAGGGCAAACCTGAAGAATTACAGGAACCATACCACCCCCCAGTGTGTGAAGATGTCATCTGTAATGGTGTCACTATAAGATGTTTATATGATACCGGTTTAGATTACGATTCCGTTGTGAGTTCTCACCTGGTGCAGGCCGATCAATACACCACGGAAACAGTGGAGATTCAAACTGCAACCAAGGATGTAGCTACCATGACACTTCCCGTCGCCCGAATAAAAGTGAAAACGCGATATGTGGAAGGAATCATAAAAGCAGCAGTGATAAATGAGCCAATCTACCCTCTAATATTGGGGTGTAGATATGTCTTCTTGGGGAATCCCAAGAGACCTGTGATATTGGCAACAGTGCAGACCAGATCACAGTCAAAGAAGGAGGAGGATAATCCCATAAATACTCACCCAGATGAGATGAGGAAGGCACAGGCTGAGGACAAAACACTCAAGCCATGTTTCAAGAAGTTGCCCAAATCTCATACACCTCCAGGCAAGGGAGAGTTTTATATGAAGAACAAACTGATATATAGGAAGGCTGGATCTGAATCCAATGGTCACGGACAGCTGGTCCTTCCCACTTCATATAGGACTAAAGTGTTGGAACTAGGGCATGCGATTCCCTTCAGTGGTCATATGGGAATCAGCGCAACAGGACAGCGAATAGCTTGTCACTATTTCTGGCCAGGAATAACTGAAGATATCAAACGATATGTAAAATCCTGTCCAGAGTGCCAACGAGTAGCACCTAAACATTGGACTGCACCAGCAACTCTGGGGGAAATGCCCATAGTGGGAACACCCTTTGAGAGAGTTGCCGTGGATCTTGTGGGACCTCTCACCCGAACCAAGAGAAGGAACAGCTACATTCTGACTCTGGTGGACACTTGTTCTATGTGGGGAGAGGCAGTAGCCCTGTCATCGATTGATTCAAAACATGTGGCAGAGGCATTGCTCACAATTTTCACAAGGTTAGGCTTTCCCAATCAAATCTTGACTGATAATGGCTCTCAGTTCAAGGGGAAACTAACTGAAGAAGTTTTCAGGATCTTCCAGGCCAAACACTTCCATTGTAGTGTGTATCATCCCCAAGGGAACGGCCAAGTGGAAAGATTTAACGGCACATTGATGTCGATCCTGAGAAAGTTGGCACACGAAAAACCAGATACATGGGACCAGTACCTGCACGCCGCCCTCTTTGCTTATCGGGAGGTACCCCATAGTTCAACCGGTATGGCCCCGGCAACATTATTGTTTGGAAGGCCAATAAAAGGTCCACTCGAAGCTATGTTAAGAACGTGGACTGATGAAAAGGCAGAGGAAAACATTACATCTTCATACCAATATGTGAATGAGCTGACCACTCGGTTAAAAACTGGCTGGAAACTTGCCAATGAAAATTTGAAACAAGCCAGGAAGAAACATGCTGCCTATTATAACAGGAAGGCGAAAGACAGAAATTTGGCTGTGGGAGAGAAAGTACTGCTTCTTTTGCCCGGGAGTCAGAATAAGTTACAAATTGGATGGCAGGGTCCATATACAGTTCTAGAGAAGGTATCTAGAACAAATTATAAGATAGATAAGAAGGGGAAAGAAAAAATCTATCATGTGAATCTCCTGAAGAAATATTTGGAAAGAGAACATCAGGAAGAGACACACTTGTTGACCTTGTCCATCGCCATGGAGATGAAAAAGGAACCACTTTCATCATTTGAATATCCATTACACCCCTGTGAGACAGCAGCACAGGTGAAAATCAGTACACATTTAACGAAAACTCAGAAAGAGAGAGTGCAACAGGTTCTAGATAATCATGCAGAGGTGTTAACAGACCGACCAGGGCATACAAACCTATTGGAATATGATATGAAACTAATAGACTCCACACCTGTCTGTATGAAACCATATTCGATTCCGTTTGCTAAGGAAAAAGCTTTGAAGGAAGAGATAGACTATCTATTGAAGGAAGGAATTATTTCGCGCAGTGAGTCTTCGTATAGTTCCGGTGTGGTACTCTTAAGGAAGCCCTCTGGAGAACATAGACTCTGTATAGATTACAGGAGACTGAATGCTATTACAGAAGGACAGGTGGATCCATTGCCGGATACAAATCAGCTGTTTGCCAGACTAAATAAAGCTAAATATTTCTCCAAAGTGGATCTGAGTAAAGGATATTATCAGATTCCAGTAAAGCCTGAGGTTAGACCATACCTAGCTTTTAGTACCTCAGAAGGACACTATGAGTTTAATAGATTGCCATTTGGATTGAAGAATGCGCCTAGTGTCTTCTCTAGAATGATGAGAAAATTATTGGATCCTCTGAATAATCCCTGTATAACAAATTTTATGGATGATATCCTTATAGCAACAGAAACATTTGAGGAACACATTGACTCTCTGAACATGCTGTTTGATCGACTTAGGGAGGCAAATTTAACAGCCCGACCAACCAAATGTTGTGTTGGATGTAAAGAATTGGAATTTTTGGGACACACAGTTTATCAGGGAAACATGACCCCTGACCCAAAGAATTTAGAGAAACTACAGAAAGCCCCGAGACCACAAACCAAGAAGGACGTGAGATCCTTTGTCTCATTATGTGGTTTCTACCAGAAGTATATCAAAAACTTTAATTCCATATGTGCACCGTTAACTGAATTGACACGTAAAGGACATCCAGATCGCATTACATGGACACCACAATGTGAAATGACTTACCAAGAATTGAAGGAAAAGCTCACAAGTAAACCCATTTTGAAATTACCTGACTTAAGTCAAGAATTCATAGTAAGGACGGATGCAAGTAATATTGGGTTAGGTGCAACTCTACTACAGAAATCAGATGCATTGGATGGGGAATTAAGCCCAGTGGCATATGCTAGCAGAAAATTGAATAAAGCTGAAATCAATTACTCAACTAGCGAAAAAGAATGTCTTGCAGTAATATGGGCAATAAAGAAATTCAATATTTATCTGTATGGGAAGGCCTTTAAGTTGCAAACAGACCACAAACCTTTATCGTTTCTGGCACAGGCTAGGCATGAGAACTCCAGGTTACTCCGATGGTCTTTACTTTTGGCTCCATATAATTTTAGCATTGAGTATATATCTGGAAAAACAAATTTGGGAGCGGATTTTTTAAGCCGCCATCCGTGTGATGAGAATCACCGTAAACCCCAGAACTAATAATAAATTTCTCTATGTGTATATAGAATAAAGGACTGACATATAATGTCTGTTTTAAGAGGGGAGATGTCGTGGAATATTCTAATCCACATATATAAATTATCAAGTAAATATAAAGCCTAATAAATACATATAATAAATAAAGGAAGAAGAATGGTAAAGAACAGTGCTGTCACAAAGAAGGTACTCGAAATCCCCCTTGTTTTCTGCTTCGTCTGCAAATTGTAACGCTTTCACGTTGATAGTAAAAGCTTACTGTATTATACCCGCTTTCTTCAATGAAACGTGTGCTGTATTTCTTGGAAAAACATTGAGAGGCAGACTGCGTAATGACCTAAATTAATCCTAACATTAATTATACTGCGTTACCAAAACGAACGAACAGATGGACTCAAATAGAAAGAGAGAGGGGCGAATAAAATCAGGAACGCATGCCAAATTAAACACGCGTCTCGCTATTAATGCCACCCCCAACAAGCGTAACGCGATACACAATTACTACTATCACGCGTGTTAGGCTACATGCACTAACTTTTTCGGACGAACAGTGATAAAATACACTACCCTGTTACGGTATATGATATTAACGCCGTCTGCTAAAGGTTACCAGACGTGCAATTGTAAAGGTTAAGACATTTAATATATTGCGATAGATGTTTCAATTACTGAACGCTTCATACACGATCGATTATGACGTGTATAGCGTTGTTTAGGACACAGTCGGTAACTAAGAAACGCTACCCTTTGTTACTTGACCGCCAAGCTGAATAGCTGCGTTTTTCTAACCTTCCAATTTAATGGCAGGATATAGCCATTTTATGTGTATTTTTGATGGACCAGGGTCAGTCCTAGAACTCGATATGAGAAGGAAATATATGGAGGTTAGTACTTAACTAGAATCCTCAGAAGGATGAGAATAATCGTCAAATTCGTATGAATATATTTCAGACTCGCAGTCTCACTGTCGGCAGGTAGCCATGTCTATCTGCTCGTGCATATAGCTGTGATGTTCTGACGACAATACTGCATTGTATCCTCATAACGGACATTGACACATAACCAGCAGTCTACGCCATTGATTAATTTATGCATGACTCATGTTTTGTCCCTATTTGAAATGTGTACATGTGAATTAAATGTACGGACTCGATGAAATGACTTATCAAATCAATCGTATTCCAAAGTTCAAGTATTGTTTGGAATCTTCCACCCCCGCATTCGTTTAATCTTCCATCAAAGGCACGATGCACTAAAACTAACATATCAAGGAAGAAAACAATGGCCAGAATTTTATAATTGTTTTATTCATAACACATGGAACATTGTTCAGAGCGAATCACCCACGCAACAGTGGTGTCCGGTGTCTGGGGACGAAAGAAAAACAAAAAAAAAAAAAAAAAAAAAAATTTCTTCATGACTTTCGAATGAAATGTTTACGATCAAGTTTCGATCACATGACCAGTACGAGGCTGACGTGACGCAGTACTCATTATATGCCTAACAACGTGACGTCACTGAAAATCGTGTAGGTGATCGGTCGAAGAAACCAGCCGTTTCTAAGTCTAACCAAAGGAAACATAAGCCATTTGAAGCCAACACATGATATGGACTATAGGAGCAGACAGTCAGGGGCTTTAGCCTAGCCGTTGACGACCGCTAGCACTGATCGAAGCAACGGTAAAGATAAATCTAGGTGTTTAACTGTTGCGTGGGTGATTCGCTCTGAACAATGTTCCATGTGTTATGAATAAAACAATTATAAAATTCTGGCCATTGTTTTCTTCCTTGATATGTTAGTTTTAGTGCATCGTGCCTTTGATGGAAGATTAAACGAATGCGGGGGTGGAAGATTCCAAACAATACTTGAACTTTGGAATACGATTGATTTGATAAGTCATTTCATCGAGTCCGTACATTTAATTCACATGTACACATTTCAAATAGGGACAGAACATGAGTCATGCATAAATTAATCAATGGCGTAGACTGCTGGTTATGTGTCAATGTCCGTTATGAGGATACAATGCAGTATTGTCGTCAGAACATCACAGCTATATGCACGAGCAGATAGACATGGCTACCTGCCGACAGTGAGACTGCGAGTCTGAAATATATTCATACGAATTTGACGATTATTCTCATCCTTCTGAGGATTCTAGTTAAGTACTAACCTCCATATATTTCCTTCTCATATCGAGTTCTAGGACTGACCCTGGTCCATCAAAAATACACATAAAATGGCTATATCCTGCCATTAAATTGGAAGGTTAGAAAAACGCAGCTATTCAGCTTGGCGGTCAAGTAACAAAGGGTAGCGTTTCTTAGTTACCGACTGTGTCCTAAACAACGCTATACACGTCATAATCGATCGTGTATGAAGCGTTCAGTAATTGAAACATCTATCGCAATATATTAAATGTCTTAACCTTTACAATTGCACGTCTGGTAACCTTTAGCAGACGGCGTTAATATCATATACCGTAACATACCCTTCCCAGAGTTAGGTTTTAAAATCATAAAAAAACGCTTATTAGGAAAGATAACAATAGATGGGTTTACGTTTGAAAACATTACAGTACCCAGACAGCACATCTTCGAAACAGGAGGATAAAGAAATTGCATATTTTGAACGCAGCCACGTAGCTCTTTTAAATTTGGATATTTGGGTTCCTTAGGGCTTGCTGACAAAGAATATGTAAAACGTTACGCAAATAGTCCAGGAATTAATAAATTATAACCAAAATAAAATAGTGGGGATGCCTGACAACATGAAATCATTTCTGCTCATAAAATTTTTTTATAACGTGTTTGAAAAAAACCTTACGTTACAGAAATAGCCTACCATGTAAACTCCAAATTGATTGGAGCGCAACAAATGAAAAACTAACCACGATTGGTCGGGCTATAAATACTATCTTTCGTTGTTAGCGGAGACGTAGGAAGTTAAAATTTTTTCAAATACTTGTCGAAACGTGTCTCCATTGGCTAGACTCGCTGATATACTCACTTAGGAGCGTTAGTTCGAGACCACTAGTCAAATAAGCTTGATAAAGCAACAGTGCGTTGAAGCCAGCTCATATTTTGCTAAATAAAAGCCTGGAACATAAGCAGATGGGAATTTGTGCCAGTAGTTGTGCCAGAATTCATTGCTAATCAACGTATCTGTGTTTGTTTCCATGAATTGTGGTAAGCTTGAAACATTCAGTATCTTTTAATGAAAATTGAATGTGAATTGTTAATTTATGCCTGTATATATGTGTAGTTCAGTAGCAAACATGATGTAAAGCCTATAATGCTCCCGCCTGAACAGAAGGTGTCGGAGGAAAGTAAAACTGCATGGAATGGCCAAACAGTACACTGACACCTAGATTATTGATTAGACAGAAATAATGCTGGAAGTGCAGAGGCGTGGTAACCATTAAGGAGGTAAATACTGGTATAAAGTATTTCAGATGAAGCTGACAGTTGGCCTAACGCTCTGAACTCAATGTTTGTGATGTATTGTGATCAGTGTAAAAAGAGAGTATAAGTTAGTTATGAAGTAGAAGGTACATCCTTCTTGTTTTCAGGGACCGTGGTCTTGATGGTATTGAGCAGCACCTGGTCAGAGCTTTGCTGAATCCAGAGTCGGACAGCATACTCCTTGGTCCATTTAGCTATCAGTGAGGTGTCTCCAGAGCCGAGGGGAGAATCGAGCAGAGGAGTCTGTTCCTGCCGCCATCACGCCAGATAAGCTGATGTGGCCAGCTGAGCTCAAAATTATGTACCCCCAGCTTAAAATGACCTTGTAAAAATAAAATTAAGAGGGGAATTAAATTGTGTTAATATCAGGAACTGAGAACATCTCCAATAATAGTTCCCATAAAGACAAACTATTGAAGTCATGATGACAAATACCAACAGAGCTTGAACAAAACAAAACCAGTATTACCTCATATTACTACTACAAAACTGACACACATAGGATACTTTTAATAATATATGTCATTACCATATTCATATTGATAAATTCTGTACATATAACTTGTAAGTAAAATTGATTGTGATTCCTGGTTCCCTTTGTTTTTGAATCAGGACACATATTCATTCATAACAGCAATGAATACATATTGTTATTTGAAAAGTTATCAGTGACTCCTTTAAGATATCCTTTAGAGTGTTATATGTATGTGAGTGTCATAGTGTTGTCAAGTGTGGTGGAATAAATTAAATTGTTTATCTGTCTGTTGTTGTTATGACTTACACTTCATCATACACATACCCTAGACATATAACGTAGTCATCACACTATTCCAGAATAATTCTGACTGAGATATATATATATGTGGCAGCAAGTAAGGTTATCTATAATACACTACTCTCATTAGATATAGATACCTTCACAGCTGATCTCAGTCAGTACACTAAGTCCCCCTATAAATATTTATAACATCCCACTTCACCACAAGGAGTCAGAATGAAAATCTAGTTTCAAACTCTGGTTAATATCTATCAAACAGACGAAGAGGTGAACGTTAATTTCGCAAAACGAAATAATCTCCCCTTTCCGTTTTTAACACCTTACATTTAACACTTCTCATTACTAGACGTTTGCCATAACTGACAATTCTCGTCTTCACACCTCGCGCTGACCAGGGCCCACAGTGAGTGCCGTGTCAGATGGGATTTCCAGACAAATGTCTCAAACTGCGTCTAGGAGATGTCGGTTATCGCGCCTTACCTAAGCGCTCAGCCGAAGAAAACGCGCGTGTCAGCTGAAAGTGCAGACATAAGTCTGCTCGTGTGTCTGAGATAAGCGAAAGTCACAGTTTCGTCCACTGACATCTAATGCAATAGAATGCATTTTAACGCTCTCCCGTCTCGTGTAGAGACTGACACGTTATGTCATACATGCGTTTACCAGTATGAGAAAGAAAACGGTAAAGTTGAGAATCGGAAAGAAAATATTTTTCGCAAACGAATGGATGCGAAAAATACAGGAAAAGGGTAAAGAGTGATAATAGAATAGAGGACACGGGTGAAGAAAAGAAGAGGAAAATATAGAAAATTTAATGATCATAAACTCTCTGTGACATATATATATATATATATATATATATATATATATATATATATATATATATATATATATATATATATATATATATATATATATATATATATATATATATATATATATATATATATATATATATATATTATATATAATATAAATTTATAATATATTTATAAATCTAAATATATATAAATATAATCTTATAAATATAGAAGAGGTGTTAAGAATAGACAGTCCTAGGGAACTGCATAATATAGTCAAACAATACTTAATACGAACAAATGTTAATATATAGTGGCTGGGAATGTGAAGGTCTGATGCTGTTCTTACAATACATATGACTTTTAATAGGCGAAAGTCAATTAAATATCTGTTAAAGTCAGTTATATTACTGTAACCACAAGATCTTTACACCCCTCCATTTTAATATTATTCTTGTACAGAGTTTCTTCTTTATTTTTATTTTTCATTTTTTTGTTTGTTTGTTTATTTATTTAACGTAAAAGCATAATTGTGATTGTCCCTATTTACAATGATTTGACAATTTTTTTTAAAAATTTGTTTGTTTGTTTGTTTATTTATTTAACGTAAAAGCATAATTGTGATTGTCCCTATTTACAATGATTTGACAAATGTGATGCCCCTTTCTCTTATCGGCAGTTGTTCATATTATTTTGAATTGAAAACAATATATATTCTAATTATAACCCATCAGAGGCTGAACGGGATATCTATTTTCATTAATTTAAAAAAAAAAAATCTTACTCGATGCTTATTCTCGCTACTAGCCCTGGTATTGTCCAGCCGAAAATGGCATCTACGTCGTTCAGCCTCGTTTTCGATTCTGACATAGTTGGCGTAACTCTCTATAGATCTAGGGGCACTACAGAAAGCGAGAGCTAAGTATGAAACATAAGAAAAAAAAATAAAAATGGGTACTGAGTTGGGGAAGCCCTCTAGGTTTTGCAAGAAAGCCCTGGAACTCACCGCCAAATACATAACCGTAAACAGTGGTTTGGTTTAGTTTGGTTTGGTTTGGTTTTTAAGGACTATCTTCATTGCACACAGACAACTCCATCAGTGCTCCGATCTCCTCCATTAGATCACACACGGAGGATCTCAGCGCAGTACACGAACTCCGTAGCACCGGCGAGAATCCCAATGTGTGTGTATACTGTATAGGAATCACATATTCTATAAATATTTTTGTATTGGGTAGGTTTCCAAACTTTTTAAATTTTGCCAGGGCAGCGGCCTTATGGCCTATTCTTTACGATTTTGCAACTGCCGTGGGATTTTTAACGGGGCGCAACTTGTACACGGGACCTCCTATTTTTTCGCCCTTATCCTAGAAGGCTAGGCATCCGATCTCACTACCCATGAGACCAGGGGGGAGTATGACATAATTAGGACCATTGGTTCTGAAAAAAAATATTTCCATAAATTATAATCTCTCAACTGGGATTCGAACCCGGCACCTCTTGAATACGAGGCGAACGCCATACCTCTTAGCCACTCCGACCCCCAATGACAGTGAAAGATTCAAATCCCTGGGGTTCGAAAGAAGAAGAAGACACCTGGAGGTTCGGTACCCCAAGTTGGAAACCCCTGCTCTAGGCCTTGATGTAATGACGGCCTTGACCTCAAAGTGGTTAAAGTGCGACCCGATTTTAGTCGTTAAAATCTGCTGATTATTAAAGGATTTTGACCTACAGGAGGAGATTTGTGACGTGTATAAACGGGCCCCTGTGCGCGGTTGAAGAAAAGTACAGCCTAGGTACGGACAATGATCTAGGCAACTTGGAATTGTTTACATCGGTAGTAAATAATATTCATATATTAGGAAATAATGTTAAAAACTTTGTAAATTCTTCTTCAGATTTCAAAATTCGTAGTTGATTATGTAGTTAGCATGATATCTGCACCCTACTAATGACTACTGTACTATCAACAGTTAGCATGATATCTGCACCCTACTAATGACTACTGTACTATCAACAGTTAGCATGATATCTGCACCCTACTAATGACTACTGTACTATCAACAGTTAGCATGATATCTGCACCCCACTAATGACTACTGTACTATCAACAGTTAGCATGATATCTGCACCCTACTAATGACTACTGTACTATCAACAGTTAGCATGATATCTGCACCCTACTAATGACTACTGTACTATCAACAGTTAGCATGATATCTGCACCCTACTAATGACTACTGTACTATCAACAGTTAGCATGATATCTGCACCCTACTAATGACTACTGTACTATCAACAGTTAGCATGATATCTGCACCCTCCTATGACTACTGTACTATCAACAGTTAGCATGATATCTGCACCCCACTAATGACTACTGTACTATCAACAGTTAGCATGATATCTGCACCCCACTAATGACTACTGTACTATCAACAGTTAGCATGATATCTGCACCCAACTAATGACTACTGTACTATCAACAGTTAGCATGATATCTGCACCCTACTAATGACTACTGTACTATCAACAGTTAGCATGATATCTGCACCCTACTAATGACTACTGTACTATCAACAGTTAGCATGATATCTGCACCCCACTAATGACTACTGTACTATCAACATCTCCCGTTGAGTTCCTGGGGGTCTCTGAAGAGACAAAGAAAGAATATGCCTACTGCAACCCAGTGCCGTCTTAAGGCATGGGCACAATGGGCAGTGCCCAGGGGCCCCACGATTCTAGGGGCTCCATGCTGGGATGCTGCCATATTGTTCATACATCATTTTTATTCCCGTGGGTGGGTAGGGCTGGTAGGGACCCAGTGCATTGCTTTGCCCAGGGCCTACAATGCTGTTAGGACGGCCCTGCTGCAACCTCAGGCATGTCGTACAAGGCGACTAATATAGGTTGTGCATGGGGCTGGCAACCTCTATATGTAAGATAAATTTCCACAGACGCCACAGACGCCACAGACGCCAGAGCATGTGAATACTTGGTGTAGGCTACCTATAAAGTAACCAGCTACAGTGGCGGTTTCATGTTCCATAAGGAACGCTAAAGAAAATGAATGAATGGAATTAGCTTCCATATCGCCTTAGTTATTACCAGGCCCCACGACAGCGGGGACCACAAGGGTTATTTATCCCTGGCTTCGCGTGATAAGATCCGCGATAGCGCAATGGTTAGTGCACCTGACTTCCTAGTTCATGGTTCGATCCCCAGTATGGGGCCTAACACCATATTCCCATTATGCTTCAATGGGCGTGTAACTGGATCCTCGCATGATAAGAGGACTTCATCTCCTCTAAATATGCACGATCCTCCACTTTGAACCCGTCTTCACAAACAATGAGAGGGAAGGGGGGGGGGGGGGGCCTCCCATTGTAAAACAGCCCTGTCCAGATTTGAGCTCTCTGAGGGCCTGGTTCCCATCGTTCCTGTCTTATTCTGATGCATTGTTTTATACTTGTTCATCATCACAGCGACAACAACCACCTTCTTCTTTTGCCATACTCTTTCAGTTGCTGTTGTTATTATTAAGTATTATCACTCACCACAGAAGGAAGGTCAGATCATCTGTTTTTTTCCGGATCGTCCCGTTGTCTCTATGAATGTAACACAAAATATTTTTCCTATTTCTTACTCAGTTGGAGATATAACACAGTTTCCTTGCATCTTTCATCAAGATTTGTTTATTATTTTAAAATAAAATTTTGCCTCGTTTTGCCAACCTAGTCGGTTATATTAGGGCGCATGTCAAAATATAAAAGACCTAGGACTGGTAACAGTTATGAGTAGGTAATATTATCATTCATCAAGAGAAAGAAATAAGATGATCTCCCTTTCCTTGCTAAGCGTGAAGGAGAGGAGACACATACGATGATCAACCAGGCACATAAAATAAAAGATATCGATAACACTGGTGTTACGTGCAGTCTTTGATATCTTACAATATTATACATTAGTATACTTGTTATGTTCGCAAATATTTTGTAAACAAAATAGGTAATTTTTAGTGCTTAAGGGAAAGTCATTATTGAGTTACTTCCCTTGAAAGTTGTGCCGTCTCTTCGATCGAACTCCGCGGATGAATCCATTTTACTGCGATTTATTCGTTGTTTGGGTAGTAATAGATTGTTCTTGCTTCAGAATATCTATGGCCTGAATTTATGTGTATTGTTTGTCTGAGTAGGACGAGTCTGTCTTATATTTGTATATCTTTACATATCTAAGTCGAACTATATGTTCTGTTGTCTCTAGGGAGGTCAAAGGCTATTCGGCGGATGTGTCGCTAGAGTGTGGTGTGATTTGGCTTCGTCCTGATAGGGACTGTGTTTTCTATGTCGGCTTGTCGCCGGGGAAAAAGTGATCTCAGTATTTGTGGGGAAAGTGATAGTCGTCTAGACCTATCGTGTATGCTTTACCCCAGTGTTTATTCGTATTGCCAAGGAATGGCAGAATCATATTTCTGATACCAAGGTAATAATAGACACTCTTATGAACTCTCGTACGAAGCCACCATTTTCGATAGGTACGATTTGAATGTCTAAGAGAATATATTTGACTCGATGAAAACGACTTCGATTCCTAGCAGCACTATATCCTGTAGATTGCAGTCAAGTGTTCATGATCAAATCTACAGAGCAATGAAAGATTTAATGAATGACTAACTTTAGGACAGATTCATTATCTGTATCCAAACGTGAGTGACAGCTCACGAGTGAAGCCATCTTGGAACCAAAACATGTAGTGACTTTCAAGAAGAGAAAAGGGATGCCCGTATTATCGCTTGATTAGTCCAGAGATCACTGCTACACATGAGAACCCATTGCTAGCGGTTCAATATTATTATATGAAAAAACTGTGCTGAACCTTATGTTAAAGAATCTTCGCTAGACGAGATGAGGTAGAAGCCATCTTGGATATTGTTTATAATCTGACGTGCTTTGTCAGTAAACTCAGTTGATATATATATATGGGCAATACTGAATGCTTGGCTACTGACAGTCCATTATAATATTATTCTACATGAGTGCCCATGTAACATAACATTGCAAGACCAGTTATCCACTGTACCATGATGTATTATGCCAACCTGTGATTTGTCACTATCTGTGCTGTCGAGTGTGTACGTCCAATTAAACTTTAGTAAAGGTACACAGTCGTTGGTGTCGATGACTTCCAGCCATACATGAGTGTAAGAAAAGAACATTTGTCAACACCACGAACCCTTCCTATCATTCGCACATTATACACTCCATCTATGTCTACACACCACTGCGTAGGTCAAGTTGACATTCCATACTCGAACCACGAGCAACACAACAACACAGTATTTAACTCTGGTGATGTTCGAGCGAGCTTCAGTAATCAGAACACCAGAGGACTTTATCAACTCTTGCTCAGGGCAAGGGTCTTGTATTAAGAGTTTATCAACTGATGATGATGATGATGTCTGCTTCCATCCACTTATAATTATCTTTTGGTGGACATCATTAACGGGAATAAAATACCAACTTTATCAACTGGTATACACACATTTTGGTGCCTTAAATTTTATAGCTGTTCTTGTGTAATTTTGGGTTGCTGATTCCAAAAATGTAATCAGATTTTTTTCTATCAGCTCTAGTTTTTGAGACAACTAAGAATGACCATATTAGTAGGGCAATTGTTATGTACAATCCTAGAGTTAGGTGCTATCAGTGGCATTTTGACTTTAGTCTGCATTCATATTATATGTAATTACTGTGCATATATTACCAAAAATGTAATAAAACTTTATCACTAGCACTTGTTTAGTCAACACGCAAAAAGGATCTTTTCCAGGACTTTCTGGATGTGATATGCCCGGACAGTCACGCTTAAGGGTCCAACAGTAATCTGCCATCATGTGGGCATCCCAAAGTCCCTGGTATCTCTCTTCCATTGTTTTTATATCTTGGTGAAATCTTTCACCTTGCTCCTCACTAAAGTCGCCAAGATTCTCCGGAAATAAATGTAAATGGTTATGGAGGTAGTGCAATTTTATGCTCATGTTGCATCCAAGTTCACAAAAACTCGACAGCATGTTTCCAACTAATTCATAATAATTGTCTGCTTTAAAGTTACCCAGAAAGTTTTGCACAACTAAAACAAATGATGACCAGACTGTGGACTCTGTTTTGTTCATGGAATCAATACAATTTGGATCGTTTATTAACTTTCTAATTTGAGGTCCATCAAAAATTCCAGCTTTAAGTTTGTCTATGCTCAATTCTGGAAACTTTCTGCATAAGTAATTAAAACAGGTACCATCTTTGTTCAGTGCCTTAACAAACTGCTTCATCAAGCCAAGCTTTATATGTAATGGTGGCAGTAGAACTCTTTTTCGATCAATGAGAGGCTTATTGACAATATTTTTTTCTCCAACTTTAAATTCATCCCTCAACGGCCACTGTTTCTTTGTCCAGTGCATATCTTTTGCCCTGCTATCCCACAAACATATAAAGCATGGATATTTGGTGAATCCCATTTGCTGGCCAAGCAAGAAGTTCATCATTTTAAGATCTACACAAACCATCCAGTTATGTTCTAAATACTTCAATTTTTCCAGAACTGTGCTTATTGTTAACAAGACCTCCTACATTAGTACAAAACACAAGGTTGTTTTCTTTACAAAAGAATGGAATAAAACCTTGCTCTCTGCTGCGATAAAATGTAACCTTTGTTTCAGCAGTCAGTAATTTTTTTTTCTTTCAATCTTGAAGCCAAAAGTTCTGAAGATTCCTTGGAGAGATATAGATCTCGGATTAGATCATTTAGTTCAAGCTGGTCGAAGCGTTGAGCATCTGAAAAATCATCTTCGAAATCACTATCACTGTCACTTGTCATTCCACATGCCACTGCTGTCTCGTCTTCTAGCAGGGAATCCGAAATCTGATTGAAAGTTGGAATTGGTATGTCATCTCCGTGTGGAACAGGTCGCCTAGCAGAATCTAAATCTGGATATTTCCACTTTTTGTGATTTTTTTCCATTAATTCCCTTAATATTCACAACACAGAAATAACAGTCATCATAGTGGTTCTTGGGCTCTCTCCAAACCATTGGAATTCTAAATTTTAAACATTTTCTTTTCCCACAAGTCCACTGTTGCAGGTGTTCAACACATGTTTTGCAAACAATACGAGGAGCCCAAGACTTGTCCTGGTCACCTAGTTTTGCTTTAAAGTAAGCAAAGTATGCCTTTTTCACAAAAACAGTAATATGCTTCCTATGTTCTTCTTTGAAAGTGTACTCTCCACAAATATAACAAAATAAATGCGGTGAAAGAAAACATGCTCTTCTTGAAGATGATGCCATTCTCTGTTAGAAGTGTAATAAATAATACAGGGTGACCCAAAAAAAACGGGTCATCGCGCGCATAAAAAGTGTGAGCTCGGGCCCGTTTTTTTTTTTTTTGGGTCACCCTGTAGTAATGAAATACAAAAATGTCTGTATCTCAAAAACTAGAGCTACTACAGACAAGTAAATGTTATATTTAGATTGAGCAGGCCTCATTTATGTACAATCAAGAGTTAAATGTTTGGCACCAAAAATTTTTTTTTTGTGGTAGGGCTGTGTAATGTTTCATGCTCAATCAATCAATCAATCGATCGATCAACCAATCAATCAACCAACCAACCAATCAACAAATCAATCACTCAAATAAATAAATCTATCAACAAATCAGTCGTTCTATCTATCTATCTGTCTGTCTGTTTGTCTATCTATCCTGTCTGTCTGTCTCTGTCTGTCTTTGGCTGTCTATCTGTCTGTCTGTTTGTCTATCTGTCTATCGGTCTATCTGTCTGGCTGGCTGTCTGTCGGTCTATCTGTCTGTTTGTCTATCTGTCTGTCGGTCTATCTGTCTGTCTGTCTATCTGTCTGTCGGTCTATCTGTCTGGCTGGCTGTCTGTCTGTCTGTCTATTTATTGAACATATGATATCTCGGACCGTATGGACCTATCTAGAGTCTGAAAATTATTGCTTGTTTTCTCTGTCCGCAATTCAAGAGAACTGAGATACACTGGACACCAGTTCACTGCCATATCCTTGAGAATTATAAGGCTCATAAACTAATAAAAACGAGTAGGGAAACTACCTGAGCATCCAGGTCACACACAAAATGTTGCATATTAACAACTCAGCAGAACAGAACAAGTAATAGTCTTCGGACTCCGCGCGGGCCATAACAGATTGAGATACCATCTATTCAACAAGCTAGGGATGGGAACTGCCAAAAAGTGTAACTGTGGCATTGATAAAATGACTGCTGAACATCTGCTTCAGGGATGCCCAACATGTGAGGAACATAGAGAGCACATGTAGCCGCCACCAGTACCATTCTCGGAAAAAACTCTATGGAGATGCAAATAGCCTGAAGCTGACTACTGCTTTCTTTGAAAATATTCAAGCAGACGTCTGAGAGTATACGAAGAAGAAGAAGAAAAAACCGACACGAGCATAGCGTATGAATAGGCCACGATATTTAGCAACAGCAGATGCAGACAAGAACAAGTGAGAGATAAGAACAACCTTCGTCTTCTCCTTTCTGGTCCCTGTGTGCCTCTTATGGAACATCGAGCCGCCATTGCAGCTGGTTCCCGTGTAGCTGCAATCGTGGTTTATGTAGCAACATTTTTAGATGATGCGGTTACCAAATCCATGCATCTAGCAACCGAGAAAGGAAGGGAACGGGCACTATGCTTTTGACAACTCGTAATCATGCAACCCAATCAGCTGCAATAGATTTCTTCAATTACCGCAGATCTTGTTTGGCAAACGCTATAGAGTAGGACGGATATAAGTGGCATAAAAGAAATGTAGAGAGAGGGACCTAAAAACACACATAGGAGGAAACTGGACGAAGACATGAGAGGAACAAAAAAGACACGGAAAAACGTTGAATAAATGGCACAGTGAAGGAAGGCTTAGCGTGGTTTTTAAAAGATGTCTAAAATTACACCTTTTTGGCCACACGGTCACATATTCCGCCCCTACATTTTTTGTGGTCCCCACAAACCTACTCTGCTCCATTGTCAGTTCTAAGTTTATGTCTCTTTGCTTGTCGTGGTCTGGGAGAATTGTCCGCTCGTACAGCGTCGCTACTTGGTTGAGAGTTCAGCGAGTTAGTGCCTGCAGTTATCGGCCTTGGCGGGGGATTGCTTCCACCATGTTTTACACGTGTTTTCCGTCGATGTTGGCGTGTATTCCCCCCAATCTGATTTAGATTGGTGTCCTCTCCGGAGCGTCGGTGTGTATTCCCTCCTATCTGTTTAAGATGAGTTTCCTCTTCTGAACGTTTGACCGCTTTTCTTGGCGCCCTTAGGGTAACAGTTGTCACGGCCATCTCTTGGCCTGCACCCTGAAGGCAACCTAGATAAGGCGGTACGTTTAGAGAGGGCGCTCTTTGAGGGACAAACCGATATCAAGTGCTCTGGGGACTTACACTGAAAACATCGCTTCGGAAGCGGGCCCTGAGGGCACTTGGCTGCCATGTGGTCTGTAAATTCTCCACAATTGTAGCATTTTTGTAGGCTTCATCTGTGCCATGGGTCGCCTCCTGCTACCCTTACATTCCTGGCCGCCAATGCCGCATACAAAGACCGCTTCAATGCCCTGAACAGATGGTTTGCTACCAATGGTATTCGCTCATTTCTCGCCAGACTACGGAATCCTTTTTCTGAAAATTTTAGTCCGATGTACAAATAGATCAAAACCTCCATCATCCGGTGTAATAAATCCCCATCCTTTATCGACATTATACCACTTACAAAATCCTTGTCGCCTTTTTGGTGCATCTGTGTTTTTACGCGTACTTACCTCTAAATCACTGCGTTCACTATCAACTGCCTGACTCTCACCTACAGGAAGGTCTAGTTTTGGTTCCAGTTGATCCAAACCTTGGTTCTGCTCTAGGTTTTCACGCGATTGGCACTCTTTCCTTCTTCTTCGCGTCTCCTTTTGTGCTGGCGCCCTACTCTGTGATAGCTGTGCTAGCTGGGACGTTAGGCGAGCTACTTCTACTTCGAGTTCGTCCTTTTCAGTGTGAGCTTCTACACTGGTTACCTGCACTGGTGCATCACGCTCTTTGCCTTCCCAGAAAAGGGCATAGTCCCTAACTTCCCTAAATGAGACACCAGGATTCTTTAGCACATGCTCCTTCACAAATGCCCTGCTCAGATCATTACTAAGCTGGGCAATAAAATGATCCCTGAGCATGGATTGGTCTGCGGGAGCCAAGCCTTTCTTCACGCGCGTTGCATTCAATCTGAGAAATAATTCATGCAACATGGGAGAGAATTCCATTACTGATAATCTGGGCCCCTAACTCATGGCAAAGAAATCCCTGGTCATCTCATTGACTAGTCGTCGCTCGCTGTAGGCTTCTTCAACAATTTCCAGCAACTTCTCTCCACGTATCTCCGCCACGTATCCGTAATTCCCTAGAGACCCCTGATGTAACGTTATTCAACACAATGTCTAACTTATCTTCTACAGTTAAGGGCCCTACTTTCCATGCAGCTTTTACCTCTTTCACAAACTCTTGTCAAGTGGGGCCTGGCTTTTCACCAAATCGCCTTACCTCCGGCACCGTCACGTATATTACCTTCACACGCACATTGCTCTGGCTCTTTCCTGGTGTGAGGATTTCTTCACGTATTTTAAATTGATAGCGAAAATAAAAAGTTTTCTGGTACTTAATTTTGCATATTTTAGCAATTAAACACGCCACAAGGCCGTTTGTTTACAACCGGTGTAGTTACTGACATCACAGTCAGAGACTCAACCGATGAAACGCGATAGATTATTTCTAAATGAATTTTAATGATATTGTTAGCTATAATAATCTTTTTTTCGATTAAGAGAATAACGTTTCACAAATGTCTTGGAATGACATTTTTAAGTACTAATTTCATTAATTGGCGTGTCACGGAACTGGGTAGATGAGATTATAGTTCAGCAATATGTGACCACCCAAACAAAAAATTAGAAAAAAACCTCATTAAAAATTACAGAAGTTTTTTGCCATTGTGAAATGTTTAAGAAGAACTGAAATGATACGTGTAAGAACCGTTTCTTGTTTACGATTAATGCTTATTGTTAACACGAGCTGAAAAATTTGAAATGACATGTTTACAGAAGAGCTAAATGTTTACGCCGGAGGCTGTGAAATGTTTACGTTTAAGACGAGCCAAGCTGAAATGTTTAAAAGAAGCTGAAATGTTTAAGAAGAACTGAAATGATTACGTGTAAGAAGAGCTGAAATGTTTACGTTTAAGAAGAGCTGAAATGTTTACGATTAAGAAGGGATGAAATGCTTATGTGTAACACGAGCTGAAATGTTTACATTTAAGAAGAGCTGACATGTTTACGTGTAAGAAGAGCTGAAATGTTTACGCTTAAGAAGAGCTGAAATGTTTACGATTAAGAAGGGCTGAAATGTTTACGTTTAAGACGAGCTGAAATGTTTACGTGTAAGAAGAGCTGAAATGTTTAACTTTAAGAAGCTTTGAAATGTTTACGTTTAAGAAGAGCTCAAATGTTTACGTTTAAGAAGAGCTGAAATGTTTCCGTGTAAGAAGAGCTGAAATGTTTACTTTTAAGAAGCTTTGAAATGTTTCCGTGTAAGAAGAGCTTAAATGTTTATGTGTTTAGCGAAATTTGGTTCCTCTTGCTTTGTTGTGGAAAAAAAATGTGTAGCGCGACTCCCACACACACACCAGCGCAAGGTCAGCGCGGCGGTCTTTCTTTGAAGTTTGTAGTAGACCGGAAATGTGAATTACGGTTAAAAGCCATACAGTATTACCGAAGAATGATGAAATAGCTAATAAGAATGAATGGCGGACTTTCAAAGTTTGCATTTACTGGACATTAAATTATTAACTACCGGAGAACGCCCGGTTGGAATAATATTAAATAAAAATAATTCAACAAAGGAGATAGACTAGGAATTATATCCAAAAGGATATTATTCAAATATAAATAGTTTTAAAGATAATTAATATTTTTCACCTTCATCACATCGGCTAAAAGTTAGCTAATAATCTTTAAAAATTTATTACACTAACAAGCCTCAACGGATTTGTATAAAACTTATATGTAATGAAAGCCTCATATGGGGAAAAGGAAATGATACATAGAAAGGACGGAAGAATATAAGTGTGTAGTGAACAGAAGAAAAAAACAAGTACAGGAAAAACACAGATTGCTTCAAATAGCCTCAAACCAGGAGATGAAACGAAAATCTTTTGGGACTTTTAGAGGTGCTTTCTCGTACGCGCGAGAGACTGAAATATAAGGACAGAGGGACGCGTTGAAAATCACACACACCAAATCCAGAAGCCAAAGTGAGAAACTGGAAGACAGTATCTGCAAGAAAAGTTATTTTTTCACGCTGCATGCAGGGCAGATTAACTTCAACCAAAATAATCTCACCGTGAGCTTATAGATCCTAAGAGGGTATGTAAGTTTATTAAAGATATATGTATGAATAATATCATTTTATTTCAGATTTTATTTCTGATTGATTGTATCAGATATAATAAAAAAGAGAATGACGCTAACCAGAGATAACCTTCACCGGCATTGTCAGGAAGCATAACGATTAATTGGTTAGCCACATATATCATGGCTAGTTCTTGCCTGGAAGCTTACGACATACCAGCAAGTACATAAGTGACTTGACATCCATAAGTGGAAGGCAAAGGTTATATCGTACCCATGTATCATAACCTATGATTTATTCATGTAATTTGTTAATTCTGCACAGTATACATTATCTTATCATGCTATCTCTGTAACATACTACCATGATTCATTCATTTATATACAAACACTGAAGACATGGTCGCATCATGAACAGTAGTTGGTGGTGAGATTGTTGGAACAACATGGCCACCTATTACTTCTTGTTCCAGGTTTTTATGATCAGTGTTTATGATCATTCCTGATCGAGGAACTAAAGACTTGAAGAAGTTGATCCAGCTCACTGAAGCCTAGAGGTCAACCAAACTTCAACTCCTTAGTCCCCCGTAGTTATAGGGCGGGCTGAAGGAAAGTCTTCCGTACTCCAGTGTGTCGGAGGAACCTCGAGCAGACGTGGCTAAAGTTGAGTTTCTTTGTATCCATCCAACAAATCCTGTGAGCAGTTTCTAAAACGACTGTCTAATGATGACAACTAGATGGCAAGAGATAATGTGACAATCCTTTTGTTGTAAATTCAGTGGAAGATAAATCCAAGACTTTTTCTATTAGTTATTTTAATTTGTAACTGTAAATAATCATACATTTTACCATCTTCCAACACCCATTTATCATTACAAGAATATATAGATGTACATAATAAATTGGATAATTGTACTCATTTGACTTGTTAAATTTTTAACTGTTAAATTTTGAGTTACCTTTTCAAATTTAATTATATTATCACATAGGGTTACGATAGCGAAAGTAGCAACTTATACTTCTGAAGCCTAAATCTATTGTCCAGCTCAGAGTATTCACAGCTGTAACTCACTTGTGATACCAGTGTACTTCTCGGGCACTGGAACTTCATACTTTCTGGAGAGAGATTCTACTTCTGCTCTACCACTATTATCATAATAGGAAAACCTTTCGCTACAATGTGTAACACGAGCTGAAATGTTTACGTGTAAGAAGAGCTGAAATGTTTACGTTTAAGAAACTTTGAAATGTTTACGTTTAAAAAGAGTTGAAATGATTACGTTTAAGAAGGGCTGAAATGTTAACGTTTAAGAAGAGCTGAAATGTTTACGTGTAAGACGAGCTGAAATGTTTACATTTAAGAAGAGCTAAAATAGTTACGTGTATGACGAGCTGAAATGTTTCTTGCCCTTAATATAAAATCAGACCTAATGGTCTTTTATATTTGGGCATGCGCCCTAATATAACCGACTTGGGTTGAACGTGACTCGCCTCGCGAAAACAAGGAAATATTTTATTATTAAAAGAAAAATTTTCCTTTATGTCACATGCGTGAACATATACGAGGGTCGTTCAAGTCAAACCGGGACTTTTTGTTCTGGAAGTACAGGAAGGAATGCTAGCGTAGTGGTACCACTGACAGTAGTAAGTAACAAGTGTGACCTACTCGTATTATCGTTACCGTTACCGTTATTACCTTAGGTGGCGTACGCGTCACGGGTCAGTCCCTGATAGATAATGAAAATGACGGACAACAGAGTTAGTGCACGGTGGGTGCCAAGACAGCTTTCCGCTTTTGACAGGCAGAGAAGAGTTCAAGTCTGCACTGAGTTGAAGCATCTTTTTGGCAGGGAAGGCCAGAATTTTCTGAATCGCTTCATTACGTGTGATGAAACCTTGTGCATCATTTCACTCCGGAATCAACACGAACATCCATGCAGTGGAAGAATATGGACTCACCACCACCCTAAAAATTTCGGAAAATTGCGTCTGCTGGGAAAGTGATGGTGAGTGTTTTCTGGGACAAATGTGACATTATTCACGTGGATTTTCTACCCCGTGGTGCCACTATCAACAGTGAAGAGTACTGTCGCATTCTAAGTGATGTGCATAACCATCTGCGGAAAAAAACGGCCTGGTTTGATAAGAAAAGGCGTCCTGTTTCTACAGGATAACGCACGACCACATACCGCTCACCGCACCCCGTGCAAATTACAGCAACTCGGGTGGGAGGTATTGCCACATCCCTCTTACAGCCTAGATCTCGCTCCGAGAGACTTCCACCTGTTTGGAACAATGAAAGAGTTCCTGGGAGGTCAGCATTTTAGCACTGATGACGAAGTGAAGCAATGTCCTACGAAGGTTCAGGAGTACTGACATATTCTTCTACGCTAAAGCTTTTCAAGCATTAATTAAACGCTGGGATAAGTGTATAAATGTTGCAGGGGATTATATCGAAAAATAAATGGCAATTTCACTCCTACAAATTTGTTCTTTTAGTTTGTACAAACAAAAGTCCCGGTTTGACTTGAACGACCCTCGTACTTGCAGTGTTAGCTACTTTAAATAAATAAAAGAAGAAACAATCAGGAAAATGCTAAACAGCCAAAGGAATTTTCTGATGCCAAACGATCTTTTAAACAGCCAGGTTTCTGAAGTTAAGAGTCAAAAAGTATCACGTGCAACCATGCCTATGGTTCACAGAGAGCTGAAGGGTAATTCGAAGAATATCATGTCAAAATAACCCACTCAAAAAAAAAAAAAAAACCATTTTCCCACAACAAGGGAACAGCAGACATGTGAGGAGTACACTGGTGTGTATTTCACAGCATTTCAATTATGACATTTAAGACCTGAGTGGGAACGTCGCACCTGTGAGCCGGCATGAGACATTGGAAGGGTGGGTATGAGTGGGAGCTACTGACGTGCAGCTGCTGTCTGGAAAACACACCTTCCCTAACTAATGAGGTCGGATAAGCACTCGTTAAAATGGGTCGTATTCGTTAACTCTTGACACCAGAACACAATCTGGCTGACGTAAGTAGTGTACTTAAAAACACGTTGACAAAATGGCGTTGGAGAGAAAACGGAAAGGACACCACGGATCTCTGATAATGCGACGTATACAAATTAGACAGGATGTGGACGACCCAGTTTAGAAGTCCTGTGAATGTGATAAGTATTCACTAGATAAACTGGTAAAGGTAATTCCACAGCATGGGGGGGGGGGGGGGCGCATGCAGCGTTAGAGACTTCACTATACTACGTCTCAGCTTTATGAGGCAGGTGACTAGAGGGTGATTGAAAAGTCAATTCCAGTTTTTACCCTGTTACATTCTCACGTGTATCTATTGGATATACACGAAACAAATATCAAAGCAAGGAGTAATACCTTCCATGTGACAAAAAAACTTTCGTTCCCCCCAGAAACGAAATTTAAAAAAAAGAAAAAAAAACTATTCAAACAAATTGACGTGTAAAGATAGATTGAACTTTTCCACCATCTATCAGGACATGTGTTGAACTAGTTGGATCTCACCTTGCATTGTAATGTTAATGTAAAATAGCATTTTATTTAGGAAAATAACAGTGAAGTCTCTTTATTTTGACTTTTGTTTCATACAAATTAGTTGTAAAGGAGTGATGAATTACATATTTAAAGATAAGGAGTGACTTTCCCATCACCGTGTGATTCCTTTCCTCGTTACTTTTGCCTTCTCTAACTCAAGAGCCGTGAGGCACACATTTATAGTTAGGTAGATTAGACCCAGTCGCTAGAGCAGTGCTCAGAAATCAGTGTGCCGTTGTATACTGATGTGCCGCAGGTGTGTGCCTGGTGTACCGTGACACTAACAGAGTACACTATATAATGTTATACAAAATTATATGTCAATGTAAAATATTACAAAAGAATCTCACACGTATAATTTTGCAAATAATAAGTTGAGTTAAAATCATCCACGAGTCCAGCACAAAAAGAATTAGGTAGCGTTGTCTCATGACTGCAGCGAGTTTTTTCATATTTACCATACCCAGCTACTAAAAAATTATAGTTTCACGTGGAATTTTGAAAGGCAATTAAGTGTGCCGTCAAGTTAAAAAGGTTGACTGAGCGTGATTTTGACCGCGCCATTAAAAGAACTATCACTGAAATGTGAAGTTAACAAGGGAACTTGTTTCATTAACAAAATAAGGCCCCTCTCGAGTTCAAAACCATGTGGCGTTACGCTTCAGTCTACATGGCAGCAGACTGGTATCTGAGTGCTCATGCATTGGAGAAGGCAAGGAAGGAAGGAGGTCACCCCACCTCATTATGCTGCACCTAATATAATGAAGTATCTAACAGCTCATTCCTTACGGCCTATCTGCTACGGGATTACCTTTACCTTTTATAGGCGCCTTCTTAACGGATTTCACCATTTAATTAAGGGAAGTGTCACCTCCTGATAGGAAATCTTTCGGTTAAACGAGGCGCGTACCGCCAGCAGTAGAAAACAGCACCAATTGCTCCATTTTTTAAAATGTATTTGTTGAAGGCCTATTCTCTTTGGAAAGCTAAATGGTATTGCTTTATTGATTTTAGCCTATATGGGTGCTGCTAGTCTGTTACAATGGTTATAAAGGGACAAGTCTCTGTCACACAATTGGGTTCGCTCTCTTTTCCTCTACCGCAGTATTGTTATTTTAGAGTAATTGTTTGCACTTCGTCTCCGTAATAATTCGTCTTGTCTGTTTACCTGACCATCCCTGCTGAGAGAGTAGACAGGTAATGCAATATACTGAACGACACTCATTGTAAATTCCTTGTATGCCAAACATTGCGACAGTGGTTGTTTTGAAAAGGTGATGGGTGGAGAACGGGCACTTAACAGCTGACCATTATTGCCTCTTCTCGTTCCATCTTGGTCTACCCTGTTCAACATGAAAATTGGTTATAATTGGGATATTAAGTGTTATTTTATTTACTAATTTTGTATTCAATTTAAATAACTATTGTCTTTTGCAGTTGCAGGTTTTAATTTATATTAGCATTTGTCATTTTATTTTCAGTTTTGTATTGTATATAGATAACTATTGTCCTTTGCACTTGGTTTTAATTTGTATTAGTATTTGTTCTTTTTCGGTTGGTGTTTTTTTTTAACCTCGTTGTCTTTCCTTGTCCTATGAGTAGTTAGTCTTCTTCTTCTTTGATCCTTAGCCGCCGACCGTCAAAGCAGTCAGTGGCCATCACGCCTAGTGGCGTCTTGTAGGACAACAACAATGAGTAGTTAATATAAGGGCCGTTAGTTTACTAAACAGCCACAATTATTAATAATGTATTGTACCTTATGAAGCATATTAGTTATTAATTAGCATTATATTGCTTGTACTTTTCTCCTTACCTTACTATTATCAAGCATGACGAGTTCTACATTGTGTACTTACCCTCGGAACGTCAGAGGATGTGTCCTGGATCGTCATGTACTTTAATTTCATTATGTACTAGGATCATTACATGTCAAATAATGTACTATTTAAATTTTTCTATCAGATTTGTACATCCATTTTTAAGACAATATTAGAGTATGCTATTTAATGATGACTATGGTAACTTGCATACATATATTGTGTTTACATGCTAGCGTGATGTGTGTTGGTGACACCTCCCCGATATGAATAATTTTTTGAGACATTTATTTTTCTGTTGAGATATATTCTCACCAGACACTCTATATTTAGCCTCATGTTAGGCAATTTAATTAATTATCCACGCATAATTCGTGCGTTTTGAGCCGCTTATCGCATGCTCTTGGATATTTAAAAAAAAAAAAATTTGTTCCATATTTTTTTTTTATCGGGAGGTGGTGGTGATATGTTGCGTGTGAAATTCTCGCAACATCGTTTTATGTACAATATATATTTTGTAATGAAAGGGAAATAATCATGTGAAATTTATAGTCACTTTTCATGGTAAGCAGTTGTCTTCTCGCGTTGGTGTCGATGGTTGTTAAATTTGTTAAGCGTTCTTGAATCGTGCCCATGTATGGACTTGCTAGGCCGCTTTTTAAAAAAGCGGTTGGCAACCTGTTGGGTTATCCTTATAAGGTAATCATTCTTAAGCTGGTTCTTAGTAAAGGTCCTTGTGTCTTAAGTTATCTGAGCTGTGGTCGATTCGCGCTGGACTGCGCATGTCTAAGTCTTGGGTCTTTGTCGAACGGTTTCCGCCCACCAGTCAGTGAGCGAAGATTTCGATAGCGAAGGGACGTCTCTGTGAGAGCGTCTCTGCTAAATTATTCTGTCAGGAATGTGAAGTCCTCTTATGGATATTTCGTTTATTCGAGATGATACCTCTAGTGTATTTCCACACGCCGGAAGGCGTATTATTTCTGTGGTTATTTCCTGAAGGCAAGGTAAATTACATTTACATTAACTTTATCGATTTCTGTTCGTGAGTGACATTTGATTCATAGCCTGTCTTTGAAAGTCGTCATCACGAGGTGTTTTCTCAGCTCACATATTGCTACATTGAACAGCATCGGGTTGATGCATGTCCCAAGGACTATTACTTGCTACTTCGCTACATGAACAAGGTTTGAAACCTTTTGTTATCTAGAGGATATTTTTTGAGGACATTATTTATACTTCAGAAGACGTGTCTGTCTTGCTGAAGTCAGATTAAGGAGAGTGAACTGATCTCATACATCTGGTTATCTCCTGGCTAAGATAGAAAGGGATGGAGAATTTTCCCGACTACATTACAGCCTTATAATGTATTGACATGCCTGTGAATCATCTTTATTATGATGCTGTCTACCGTCCATTGCTGTTTTGACTATGTTGCTGTGATAATGACTGTCTGATGTACCTACATATTCGCGTATACATTTTGTCACTGTGGCGTCCACAATAAATGATACAGAAAAACGTCACTAGCTGTTACAAGCATCATTGACTTTATACGTCGTGAGTTAACTGACGTCCTTGTGTGGATTGCCCTGTTTTTGTATGATCATTGTTTGACTGTACATCATCTACACACTACACAAAACCAGACATGCGGATACCATCCATCATCATATGGCATCACGCAACATTTGGTGGCCATAAGCTGGTTTGATCTGGTACCAGCATACATGGGGTCCCTTACCCACTTCATTTTCAACAAGAATTCATCAGCATCCTTCAAGAAATCAACATTCTTCAAGACAGTCAACATCTTCAAAATTTTCAAAGTACTCGGCGTTGTCCGGTAAATGTCAAAATTGCAATTTTTTGACTGAAACAGGAATTTGACAGTACCCGGCGTTATTGTATATTGCCGGATAACACGGACTGCTGTTGTCTTTAACGCAAGTCAAGCAAGTTGCTGCTGTCAAGGTTCCAGTGCTGTCGTTTTTTGAGAAGGTCAAGTGCCGATTCTTACAAGTTCTTGTGTTAAGAAGGCCAAGTACCGAGTGAAACTGGTGGCTGTTATATTTAAGAAGGACAAGTGCCGTAACAACGCTACCTGTATATCAGAAGCTCTAGTATCATCGTCGTGGCAGTTGAGCAGTGCAGATGCATCATCGTTGGAGCTTCGCTCTTTAGGACGTTGATGGACATCTGTTTTTTCTGCTGTTCTACGATTGGAAGCCTATAAGTTAAGTGGCCTGTTTGTACGTAAACTGTGCCCTTATACTTCTGCTGAGTCTTCTGTGTTTCATCTCATTCTTTTGTCATATTGTTATATGTTATTTGTTTATATGTTATTTGTATAACTATATGTTTATATTTCGCGGGTCTGGCTGGGTGGCGACTCCTATAGATCATACCACATAGCAGAGGTTTTCTATTGAGAGTGTTCTGTAGGGTGTGCAAATTTCCGATACTGGAATTTGCTAAGCGACTTTTGTTGCTATTTCTGTTAGTTGTGATGACATGTGTTAATATTGTTTTCGTTATTATTTCGCATTCTTTAGTTTTGTTTTGATTTGTTTGTATTTGTTAGCCTCCTCTTTACTATAGTTTAGTTTCATACAACATTTTTGTTTATACACTGTGGTGTCATGTGTATTGTCTAATATCCTCGCAGATATCGTCACATTTTTTGTGATATTTCTTTAATTTCCGCTTTATTTTTAGTTGATTTCTGCGAATGTTTTTGTATTGTTGCTGATCGTTGTTATTGTTTACATTGTTATTGTTTACATTGTTTACATTTTCAATGTTTACATTCTGCTTGTGTTTACATAGTCATTATTTACAGTTATAGTAATTAGTTAATGGGCTATGCTAATGCACTGTTACTACTACACTGATGATAAATGAATGATGAATAGTGTCGTGCACTATTGAATGAGAAGTGCACTTATGATCAAGAATTGATTGTTGACATTTCATATACAAGGTCTTTGATTGGAGACTTGTTTTCCCACAGAGACTGAGATAATATAATGGGATGTGAATATACAAGTGCTTAATTAAGACTTGTTACACTTAGGTTTGAAATAAATTAGTTAATTATTTCAGGTTCTGGACTCATATTATTAGACATAATGGATATGTTGGATTATTTTCTCCGTGAAGGAAAAAAAATTACGTTTATTTGGCTCAAGCTGTGAAGAATATGCCACAGAACAGCTCCTACTTCAAGTGAGTCAGGATCTAAAACAATATGCCTTGTGTAAGTTTGGATACGACTATTCAAAAGAGAAAGCATTGAGACTTTCCAAGTTGATATCTACAATTTTTTATGATGAGGGAAAACCAAATACTCAGAGGAGCAGTAGTTTGGAGTTGGATTCATTAAAGGAAACAATAAATGAGCTTCAGAATGAAAAGAAAGCTCTTACTGATAAGTTATCAGCAATGAATTCTGAAAATACTGTGTTAAAGGGTAAAGTGACAATGTTGATAGAAGATAATAAGAAATTCTATGACTCTTCTCTTAGTCAGAAGAAACAGTTAGATGATGAAGTAATCTCATTTAAAACAGTTGTTGAATAACCAGATGGAGCAGATGAACTCTTCCACGCTTGATTTAAAACTACTGTGGAAGATAATAGAAACATTAGCTCTTCCTCATGAGAATGAGTTAAGACATTTTCAACTGGAAAAGGAGAAAAAAGAGTTGGAAGATGAGATGAACTCAATTAAAGACAAATATCTATGTAAGGAACAGGCTCTTATTAGAGAGCTAGAACAAGTCAAAATGAACAATGAGAAGTGGAAGTCAAATTATATAGATTTGGAGTTTGAGATTGAAAAACAGAAAATAGAAATTGAGGATCAGAAACTTAGAGCTAAAGAGAAAAAATTTCAGATGCACATGCAAACTGAAGAAATTATGAACTTGCATGAGGAGAAGATGTCATCTATGGAACTGAAAGAAACAAAGGTAGTGAATGAGAAGGATATAGTTGTTCCTGAAAAGATTGATGAATTTGTAACTAGCCAGCATAGTGCTATTGAAGCACTTAAACTTGAATTGATTCAGGAAAGAGCTACAGTTTTAGAAACTACATCTCAAAATGAACAATTGAAAATAGATCTTAGAGATAAGATCACTAGAGAAAAGACTCTTACTTCCCAGCTACATGACATAAGGTTGGATTATAACAGGAAAGTTAAAACCAACGAGAGAATATACAAAGCTGTTGCTAGAGAGAAAACTATTGCAGAAGCAGAAGTTACAAAACTTCGTAAAAGAGTTGACGGGTTATTAGATATTGTTTTGTGTAATAAGATATTATCTACTACCAAGGTGGATAGATTTAAACATAAACCTGATGGTCATTATGTTACGAATGCAAAGAGCCAGCCACATGCACTCAATGCTCAAAGTAATAATAAACAATATGTGAATAAATCTTTTCGTGGCAAATATTGTTTCCCACGAAATGGCGATACTGCCTCTAATGGGAGTTGGCGTCAGGCCAACAAAAGTAATCCGACTGTAGTGGTCAGTCCTGATAGGTTGACATCAGAAAACAAACCTATTAGTACTCATTCCCAGAATGGTAATCATTATCTGCTAAACAAAAAAAATTCTACCATTGTGGTTACGCGTCATACTCAGCCCAAGCAGTATGATCCATCTGTTAAGCACATTGCCACAGGCAAAAATAATAACAATTTTGCTAGGAAAGATAATCGTGATTATGAACAGCGCCAAGAGCGTTCATCACGTAATAATTTTCCTTCTTCAAGTAATTGGAGACAATTTAAAAGTCCTCAGAATTTTGGTTCTAATATTTATAGGAACTTTTGAAAAGGTGACTCCATTAGAGGTTGTCAACCTTGTGGTAATTTTTTCTGGAGACAAAATCCATCACAAAGATATTTGGACCAAAGAGGAAATAACAATCGCAGCTATGCTAAATGGAGGTCAAATAAGAGCAATGGGCTCAACAGTGATAAGAATTTTGATAGATCTCGTTGTGATGGTACACCCCACATGATTCCTAACTAATACTTATGTCCTATTTCTAGATATTACAGAGTCATAACACACCTATATTACTACAATAGATTAGCACATCTGTACTCACTTTATATGTACACATACTATCGTGCTTTGTTATCATCTTCTTCTGTTTCATTTTTTTAAGATGATAGAGGAAGACTGAGTAGTTAATATAAGGGCCATAAGTTTACTAAACAGCCACAATTATTAATAATGTATTGTACCTTATGAAGCATATTAGTTGTTAATTAGCGTTATATTGCTTGTACTTTCTCAGAATGTCATTGATGAGCTGAGGACTTACCTTACTATTATCAAGCATGACGAGTTCTACATTGTGTACTTACCCTCGGAACTTCAGAGGATGTGTCCTGGATCGTCATGTACTTTAATTTCATTATGTACTAGGCCCATTACATGGCAAATAATGTACTATTTAAATTTTTCTATCAGATTTGTACATCCATTTTTAAGACAATATTAGATTATGCTATTTAATGATGTCTATGGTAACTTGCATACGTATATTGTGTTTACATGCTAGCGTGATGTGTGTTGGTGACACCTCCCCGATATGAATATTTTTTGAGACATATTTATTTTTCTGTTGAGGTATATTCTCACCAGACATTCTATATTTAGCCTCATGTTAGGCAATTTAATTAATTATCCGCGCATAATTCGTGCGTTTTGAGCCGCTTATCGCATGCTCTTGGATTTAAAAAAAAAAAAATATGTTCCACATTTTTTTTTATCGGGAGGTGGTGGTGATATGTTGCCTGTGAAATTCTCGCAACATCGTTTTATGTACAATATATATTTTGTAATGGAAGGGAAATAATCATGTGGAATTTATAGTCACTTTTCATGGTAAGCAGTTGTCTTCTCGCGTTGGTGTCGATGGTTGTTAAATTTGTTAAGCGTTCTTGAATCGAGTCCATGTATGGACTGGCTAGGCCGTTTTTTAAAAAGCGGTTGGCAACCTGTTGGGTTATCCTTATAAGGTAATCATTCTTAAGCTGGTTCTTAGTAAAGGTCCTTGTGTCTTAAGTTATCTGAGCTGTGGTCGATTCGCGCTGGACTGCGCATGTCTAAGTCTTGGGTCTTTGTCGAACGGTTTCCGCCCACCAGTCAGTGAGCGAAGATTTCGATAGCGAAGGGACGTCTCTGTGAGAGCGTCTCTGCTAATTTATTCTGTCAGGAATGTGAAGTCCTCTTATGGATAATTCGTTTATTCGAGATGATACCTCTAGTGTATTTCCACACGCCGGAAGGCGTATTATTTCTGTGGTTATTTCCTGAAGGCAAGGTAAATTACATTTACATTAACTTTATCGATTTCTGTTCGTGAGTGACATTTGATTCGTAGCCTGTCTTTGAAAGTCGTCATCACGAGATGTTTTCTCAGCTCACATATTGCTACATTGAACCGCATCGGGTTGATGCATGTCCCAAGGACCATTACTTGCTACTTCGCTACATGAACTAGGTTTGAAACCTTTTGTTATCTAGAGGATTTTTTTGAGGACATTATTTATACTTCAGAAGACGTGTCTGTCTTGCTGAAGTCAGATTAAGGAGAGTGAACTGATCTCATACATCTGGTTATCTCCTGGCTAAGATAGAAAGGGATGGAGAATTTTCCCGACTACATTACAGCCTTATAATGTATTGACATGCCTGTGAATCATCTTTATTATGATGCTGTCTACCGTCCATTGCTGTACTGACTATGTTGCTGTGATAATGACTGTCTGATGTACCTACATATTCGCGTATACATTTTGTCACTGTGGCGTCCACAATAAATGATACAGAAAAACGTCACTAGCTGTTACAAGCATCATTGACTTTATACGTCGTGAGTTAACTGACGTCCTTGTGTGGATTGCCCTGTTTTGTATGATCATTGTTTGACTGTACATCATCTACACACTACACAAAACCAGACATGCGGGTACCATCCATCATTATATGGCATCACGCATCAGTCAGCCTCTCTTTCGTTTTCCTTCAGGGGTCCAAAACATAGCTGTTCTTGTGATGGCATCGGGGTCTTGATAAAACCTCCTTTTCCAATTAATGATGTCCACCAGTTGATAAAGTCTATGGTGTTGTTTGCTCCACTGTAGTGTACACAAACCAGTGCTACAATCTGTGTTGTTGTGTTGCTTGTGGTTTGAGTATGGAATGTCAACTCGACCTACGCAGTGGTTTGTAGACATAGATTGAGAGTCTAATATGCGAATGATAAGAAGAGTTCGTGGTGTTGACAAATGGTCTTTTTCTCACACTCATGTATGGCTGGAAGTCATCGACACCAACGACTGTGTACCTTTGCTACAGTTTAATTGGACGTACACACTCGACAGCACGAATAGTGACAAATCACAGGTTGGCATAATACATCATAGTACAGTGGATAAATGGTCTTGCAATAATACATGGGCACTCATGTAGAATAGTAGTATAATGGACTGTCAGTAGACAAGCACTCAGTATTGCCCATATATATCTATCATCTGAGTTTACTGACAAAGCACGTCAGATTATCAACAATATTCAAGATGGCTTCTAGACCTAACCTCGTCTAGCGAAGATTCCTTGAACTAATATTCAGCACATATTTTTCATATAATCATATTGAACCGCTAGTACTGGGTTCTCATGTGTAGCAGTGATCTCTGGACTCATCAAGCGATAATACGGGCTATCCCTTTCTCTTCTTGAAAGTCAATAAATATATGGATACAAGATGGCTTCTCTCGTGAGCTGTCACTCACGTTTGGATACAACTGAATCAAAGTTAATCATTCATTAAATGTTCTCGTTGCTCCGTAGATTCTATCATAATTTAATTGATTTCATCATACAATATATAGTGCTGCTAGGAAGGAATGTCGTTTTCATCTAGATAAATATTTCCTCAGACGTACAAATCGTGTCTATCGAGAAACGGTGGCTTAGCCAGAGTTCATAATAAGTATCTTTTGTTACCTTGGTATCAGAAATATGATTCTGCCATTCCTTGGCAATACGAATAAACACTGGAGTAAAGCATACACGATAGGTCTAGACGACTATCACTTTCCCCATAAATACTGAGATCACTTTTCCGGCGACAAGCCGACATAGAAAAATCACAGCCCCCATCAGGGCGAAGCCAAATCACACCCCTCTAGCGACACATCCGCCGAACAACCCTTTGACCTTTCTATCGACAAAAGACCATATAGTTCGACTTAGACATGCAAAGATATACAGATATAAGACAGACTCGTCCTACCCAGACAAACAATACACATAAATTCAGGCCATAGATACACTGAAGCAAGAACAATCTATTCCTACCCAAACAAATAATAAATCGAAGTAAATCTGGATTCATCCGCCGAGTTCGAACGAAAGTCCTTTCAAGGGAAGTAACTCAATAATGACTTTTCCTTAAGCACTAAAAAGTATCTATTTTGTTTACAAAATATTTGCGAACATAACAAGCATACAAATGTATTATATTGTAAGATATCAAAGACTGCACGTAACAGTCTTACCACACCTCCCGGGGAAAAAAAAAATGGAACATTTTTTTTTTTTGAAATACATCTAGGAGCAACGTACAATAGGCTCACAACGCATGAATAATGCGCAGATGAAAATATCAGGAATAAATATAACGCCTAATATGAGGCTAAGTCGACTTATGGAGCGACTGGTGAGAATGTATCTCATAAACTAAGAGAAATTATTTCTCTACAAGTAAATTTTTCCAGGAAGGTGTCATCAAAGTATAATACAATTCTGGCAATTACACAATGCCTAAAAAATTTCATACCATAATTTCGTATTAGATATCTTAAATTTATGATTTATGAAGAAAAATCATCAAAGCACAGCGGTGAATAAACATCAATGAACCGCTAAGTAGTGATACAATCATTATATTATTAAATTACAAATGTGTATCTATCTTGATATAGAAAGGAACTATTATAAACTAGACATATCAAGAAGTCTAAGACCTAATAGTTATGTGGAATCATGTGGGCATCTTGACAGAATGTCTGCCCTCACATTATCTGATCCACGAATAGCTCGCACAGAGAAATGAAAAGGTTGAAGAGCAATTGCATATCGAGTAGACCTCGAGCTCTTCAAATTCTTACTCTGTATAGCAGTAAGAGCTTTTTGGTCGGTTTCTACTATGAAATGTGCGCCTAGAAGGAATCTCTGTAGTTTGAGGATCGACCAAACCATAGCTAATAGCTCACGGTCTAAAACCGAATAATTCCTTTCTGCCGCATTAAGTTTTCTGGAAATATACATTACAGGATGCAGAGTTCCAGAGTACTCTTGCATTAGTGCCGCTCCAATCCCAGTGGATGAAGCGTCACTACGAAGAACGAATGTCTTATCTTTAGTGGGTAGCACTAAAATAGGTGGTGTTGAAAACAGTGTTTTAATCTTATCCAGAGAGCATTGGCATTCCTGAGACCAGTGGACCACATTAGGCGAACCTTTCTTTAGAAGTGTTGAGAGAGGTGCCATGATAGAGGATAGATTCTGAATGAATCTGCCATAAAATTGAATAAGACCTAACAGACTTCTCACCTGTTTTTTAGTCTTAGGGATTGAGATGTTAAGTATCTTACTAGTATTATGGTCCTCTGTCTTTAGGAAACCATGACCAACTCGGTGGCCTAGGAAAGAAATTTCGCTAAAACCAACATAGGCTTTAGAGGGTTTCGCTGTCAGGTTGTGCTCGCGCAAAGTAGACAGCAATTCATCTAACCCTGAATAGTGATCTTCCCAAGTATCGCCGAAAAGACAGATGTCGTCTAGATATGCAATGACATCTGACCGATAAGATAGGATTCGGCGCATCATGCGTACGAATGTAGCTGGTGCGTTCATAAGACCGAAAGGCATAAAATTCCATTGGAACAAACCTCTAGGTGTTGAAAAAGCCGTGAGAGGTTTGGCGCGTTCAGATAAAGGAACTTGCCAATATCCTTTAGACAAATCAAGTTTAGTGAAAAAATGAGATTTGGAGAGTCGAGTAAGTAGCTCTTCCAGTAAAGGCATAGGTTCGGCATCGAACTTCGTTACTTGATTCAATTTGCGATAGTCGACGCAAAGACGTATGTTATTGTCTTTTTTTCCGAACAATAACCATCGGCGAAGAATATGCAGAGGTGGATGGTTCGATTATTTTCAAATCTATCATCTCATCCAACTCTTTCTCGACTTGTGCTTGAAAATGTATAGGTATAGGATAAGGTCTAACCCTAATAGGAGTATGGTCAGTAAGAACAATGTCATGTTCAATGACATGAGTTTGTCCAGGGATGTCAGTGAGTACATCCTGAAATGTTTGCAACATAGTTGAAACTTGTCGCTGTTCTCCTAGAGACAAATCAGGAGAGACAGTAACGTTCTTCCATGATTAACTAGAATGAAGTGGGATCATTGGAAGAGGAAGATTTACATCTGAAAAACTCGTTTCCTCATCCTGTATCACGGACAGTGATGAGTAATGATCATGTTGTACTGGAGAATTGTCCGTTGCTTGGAAAATGGGTTGCAAATAATCCGGACGTTCATGGAATTCAGTAAGCATATTGATGTGGAAGGTTTTATGCTTCCCATCAATATCGACAATATAGTCGACATCGGAAATTTTCGATATTATATCGTACGGACCTTTCCAAGAAATAAGTAGTCTGTTTTCCCTACAAGGTAGTAATACAAATGCTTTGTCCCCAGGACAAAGTTGTCGTAAGCATCTCTTCTTATTGGCAAATTGCCTTGCCTTCTGTTTCGCAAATTCAGAAGAAGTTGCTAATTTGCATGCTTCGATAATCTTTTGTCTCAACGCGATGACATATTCGTAGGATGACTTTGTGTCATCGTCAATATTGTCAGCTGTTATGACATCATGAAGCAACGACATAGGGCCACGCGGACGCGCGCCAAAGACGAGTTCAAAGGGGGAAAATCCTGTATGTTCATTGGGGACCTCTCTGTAAGCGAAGAGGGCCGCAGGTAAAACTCTGTCCCAGTCTTGAGGATGATCCTCAGTTATCTTCCCTAGTAAGTTTTTAAGTGTTCTATTAAGGCGTTCGACCATCCCATTAGACATTGGATGATAGATACTACTTAAAGATCTATCTATCTGCAGAGTAGACATTACTTGAGACATGGTATCTGATATTAGTTGGGTGCCATGGTCTGACAATATCTCTCCGGGGAACCCCAGACGAGAAAATATAAGCCAAAGAGCATCTGCAATATCAGCAGTAGTAATGCTCTTCAGAGGAATAGCCTCTGGCCAACGTGTGCACATATCAACACACGTCAAGATAAACTGATGTCCTCTGGCAGACTTGATCTTTAATGGACCAATAATGTCTATGGCCATTTTTTGAAACGGCCGAATAGGAATGTCCGCCGCCTGAATGGGTGCAGCATGCCGTGGACCTTTGGATTTAACTTCCTGACATACTTTACAAGGTCGACAATAAATCCGTATGTCCTTGTTTACCAATGGCCAAAAGAAAGCCGCAAGGACTCTTGACTTAGTACGGGAAAAACCCATGTGTCCAGCACACTGAGAGTCGTGAGCGTGCTGCAAAATTTTAACTCTCCAATTCTTGGGAACCAGGATTTGAGAATGACTTGACGTAATGGAGTCTTGAACCATACGTACAAGTACGCCATTCTTCTTTGTAATCCACGATTTACGACTTGTGTCTTTATTCGGATCACCTTTAGTTGCAAGAATGAAGAATTTCTTCAGAGTGGGGTCATCTTCTTGCTGTTTTATAAACGAGTCACGAGAAATTACCAAGGGATCATCTTGGTTATGCACTTCATTATCTTCAGTAGATGAAGTTTGAGGCATATTAAGAGCCTGAGCTCTAGTGACTACAGCGTTAGCAATCTGCATGTTTTGCCTTTCCCACGTGGAAATTTGTTGCGGAGTGCATTCTTTGACTCCATGAATGCGACCGATGATGAGGTCAGCGATCGGATTCGGAAGAAGACATGCGTGTACATCTCCTGTAAAGAAAGGAGTAGCAATCCTAATGATAGCAGTAGAGTATTTCTCTAATGTGCCGCCAAATGTTACACATTTGACTACTTGTCCAGTGGCACGGGAAGGATCTACGAGTGACTGCCTAACACCAATTGTGGTGCATCCAGAATCAAATAGCACGGAGACTGGATTGTTATTTACTAAACCCTTATGTAAGACAAGAGAACCTCTTCCATCATGCGCGACTGATGCAGGAAGAGCAGGAAGAGGATGGCCGCAGCTTAAAGTAGACACTGTGGTTGGCTCAAATAATGTTTTGCATTGGGGGCACTGAGATGCTCTCCCAAAATCAAAAGCGGCACATGCCATATTATTAGCGTCATTATTGTCTTTACTTTGTTTATAGGCTTCATGGGACTCTTGTTGTGCAGAGTTTGCCTGAAAATGTGGTTTATGTCTTCTGTTTTGAGATCTACCTCGGTTATTATTACCTCTGTAGTTATTGTTACCTCTATTGTAACCCCTATTTGGGTTTGAGTCATAGTTCTCTTGGTTACCATTATCATATTCATTATAATGAGTATCTCTGTAATTGCGATCTTGTTGACTCCAAGACGGATACCTCGGATAGTTTCTATAATTACTTCCTCTATGGAAATTACTATAATTGTGACCACCCCTGTGTCGAGAGCTATCAGCTCGTCTCCAGTTCTTTGAAGAAGAACCCTGAAATGATTGGTTACCTTGGTTTTGATAACTATTATGGTTACCTTTTTTATCAAATCTGTTTTGAGGTCCCTGAAATCTGTGTGAATAATTGGGATTGTATGGTGTTGCTGAAGCAACTGGCATACTCTCCTTAATCTTAGTGTTGACAAAAGTCACGTCGGGGTGTGCAGTGACATATTGGGAACAATATTCTTCCATTTCCTTTAGAGATTTGGGTTTACGCTCATGTATAAATTCAAGGAATGGTTTGTTAACACATGACATAATCTTATCTCTGAGCAACAAATCCATAAGTCCTTCATACGTTTTTTCTGTTTTGGAAAGCTCAATCCAACGATCAACTGTGAGACGTGCCTTTGCAATGAATTCTGAGAATTCTACACCTGTCTCAGGCACCATCGTCTTAAACAAAAGGCGATAGCCTTCCTCACTTAGCTGGTATTTTTTTTATCAAAGCCGCCCTAATGACATCATAATTATCCTTATCTGCTTCTCCTACAAGGCATAATCTAGTCAGAGATTCACCTTTCAAGTTTTCTGCTAATTGGTTAGCATATTGTGATTTATCCACATTATGTGTACGACAAGAACGTTCAAATCTATCCAGCCAGAATGTAATATCGTCACTGGACTGATTGAACGGTGGAACCTTAACCTTGTAAGTAGAAGGTTTACCATTACCACTAGATGCCTGATTAACATTACTTATACTTGTCAATCTCAATTTCTCTAACTCAAATTCATGTTCTCTTATTGCTTTTTTTTTCTTCAGCTTCTCTGTCTAATCTTTTTAGTTCAGCTTCCCGTCTAATCTTTTTAGTTCAGCAGCAGCTTCTCTTTCTAATTTTTTTGGTTCCGCTTCACTGTCTAATCTTTTTTGTTCAGCAGCAGCTTCTCTTTCTAATTTTTTTTGTTCAGCTTCAAATCTCCTTTCCTCCATCTGCATCTGCAATTTCTTTAGTTCAGCAGCAGCATCAGCTTCTTTTTCTAATCTTTTCTCTTCAGCCAGAGCTTTTCTCTCCTCTGCAGCAGCTTTTTTCTCTTCAGCAGCAGCAGCTTTTTTCTCTTCTGCAGCTAATGCTTTGTCATATTGAGCAACTGTCCATTCTTCTAATTGTTGACCAGTCTTATCAAGGGCTTTCCCTTGTATAATGAAGTATTCTAATGTAGACATGATGTCTAACAATAATACTAATCACCTGAAATAATAATAATACCACAAGTTCTTAATGACTTGATTAATCAGCACACTATCCCAATATCTGTGGGTCACAAGCCTTAATAAGGTCTTGTATAACAGTAATAATAATCAAGTACTGGTTTATACCATAATCCAAGTGCAGTGCACAAGCAATAGTGTCTTATGAAATATACCTATATAAAACATATGTCAACCAACAGAATACATAAAGTACAAATAAGAATGACAATACGAAAACGTTTGCAGAAATCAAATAAATCAAATAGGGAAATCAATGAAAGTAATCACTGAATCTGCAAAGGAATAACAACACAAATGACGTCACAGTATATGAATATAAATTGTGAATAGAACTGAAAGATAGAAAAGGGTAGACCAACAAATTACAAACAATTCAAAAAAAAAAAACTAAAGAACAAAGAAATATTACAAAAATAACAATAATTACAGTCTTCACAACTAACACAGATAGCAACTAGTTGTTGCAAGCAAATTTCCAATTAAGGAAATTGCACCTAAAGAAAACGCCCACAACGGACCCTCTATGACGTGGGATATTCTGTTGTGAGGACACCGCCCAATCTAAACACAACCCGCTGACATATAAACTAACATACTATACAAACAAATAACATGTAAACATAAATATATAAATTATGTGTATGATAGTATGTGTTGCAAAATAGGCTCAGTTTTACAGTAATGGCAAAGTTATTCTTATGAAAATAAACAAACTGCCACTTTATTGAATTACAAATTCTGGCCTTAAATATTAAAGTTCATATATAGAAAACAAGAAGATCCATCGATGAAAATAGGACTTCTTAGTTCAATAATACTGTCTTCCTGTTAATATTGACAAGAATTGATCCAACTGTTCTGTGAAACTCTGTAATGTCTAATGTAAAAATGTCAACAACGCTGACCTACATACTGCATTCACTTGACAGGTCACGTGACGAAGTGTTGACAAAGAGCAAACTAATACTGCAAGTGTGTCGTATCAGCCACAGGAAACGGTCTGGTATCGGTAGTCTGTTGACTTCTTAACTTCTGCGAGGTCAAACCCAGAAAGCTGGTCCACCAAATGATAAATACATGGTGTTAATGATGTGTGTGTGCTGGAAGACGAAGGTCAGCAACGACTGTGTACCTTTGCTACAGTTTAATTGGACGAACACACTCGACAGCACGAATAGTGACAAATCACAGGTTGGCATAATACATCATAGTACAGTGGATAAATGGTCTTGCAATAATGCATGGGCACTCATGTAGAATAGTAGTATAATGGACTGTCAGTAGACAAGCACTCAGTATTGCCCATATATATCTATCATCTGAGTTTACTGACAAAGCACGTCAGATTATCAACAATATTCAAGATGGCTTCTAGACCTAACCTCGTCTAGCGAAGATTCCTTGAACTAATATTCAGCACATATTTTTCATATAATCATATTGAACCGCTAGTACTGGGTTCTCATGTGTAGCAGTGATCTCTGGACTCATCAAGCGATAATACGGGCTATCCCTTTCTCTTCTTGAAAGTCAATAAATATATGGATACAAGATGGCTTCTCTCGTGAGCTGTCACTCACGTTTGGATACAACTGAATCAAAGTTAATCATTCATTAAATGTTCTCGTTGCTCCGTAGATTCTATCATAATTTAATTGATTTCATCATACAATATATAGTGCTGCTAGGAAGGAATGTCGTTTTCATCTAGATAAATATTTCCTCAGACGTACAAATCGTGTCTATCGAGAAACGGTGGCTTAGCCAGAGTTCATAATAAGTATCTTTTGTTACCTTGGTATCAGAAATATGATTCTGCCATTCCTTGGCAATACGAATAAACACTGGGGTAAAGCATACACGATAGGTCTAGACGACTATCACTTTCCCCATAAATACTGAGATCACTTTTCCGGCGACAAGCCGACATAGAAAAATCACAGCCCCCATCAGGGCGAAGCCAAATCACACCCCTCTAGCGACACATCCGCCGAACAACCCTTTGACCTTTCTATCGACAAAAGACCATATAGTTCGACTTAGACATGCAAAGATATACAGATATAAGACAGACTCGTCCTACCCAGACAAACAATACACATAAATTCAGGCCATAGATACACTGAAGCAAGAACAATCTATTCCTACCCAAACAAAGAATAAATCGCAGTAAAACTGGATTCATCCGCCGAGTTCGAACGAAAGTCTTTTCAAGGGAAGTAACTCAATAATGACTTTTCCTTAAGCACTAAAAAGTATCTATTTTGTTTACAAAATATTTGCGAACATAACAAGCATACAAATGTATTATATTGTAAGATATCAAAGACTGCACGTAACAGGTCTCTTCTGAGAACATGGCCAACCCAGCTCCAGCGTCTGCCAGCTATGATGGTGTGCATGTCCTCTTGCTTGCTCCGAGTAAGCAGATCTTGGTTGGTGATGGTATTCGGCCAAAAGATTCGGTGAATTTTTTTTAGGCATGTTGTGTGAAAAGAGGACAATTTGGACATTTCCTTCTCTGTAACTCTCCAGCATTCCGCACCATAGAGAAGCACAGAAAGCACACAGCTCTGATATAATCTTAATTTTGTGCTTGTGCTGTATTGAGAGGATTTCCAGATGTTGTTTAGGCTAAAAATGGCTGTTCTTGCCTTATTCATTTTGATGTTGATGTCTTTGCCTGCCCCGCAGTCTGGTGTTACTATGCATCCTAGGTATGTGAAGGTGTCTGTCTGTACCAATTGCTGATTCCTTACTGATATGGGCTCAGGGTTGCTCACATTGAGCGTCATGACCTCTGACTTCTTTAACTTGATGTTCAAGCCCACCTGCTGGCTAAACTTATTAAGTCTATCCGTTTTTTCCTGGATTTGTTGATGTGAATGTGCTAGTAGTGCAATGTCATCTGCATATTCCTGATCTTCCAATGTAGAAAATGTAGTCCATCTTATTCCTCTTGGACTGTGTGACGATATTCTCAATACAATAGCTAAATTAGATAATATTGTAGAGCATAAAGTCAACAATTAAATAGAAAATAAAAATTGAGTCCAGCGTAGTATTCTCCTACGCCCGCCCGCATGTCGATTCTGATAAACCTAATAGCCGAACGAAAGATACTGTCTTTTCGAAAAATTCGTCCTTGAGATTAAATGTAACACTTTTGCAAGGTCAAGTCGAATTGCCAAGACGAGAGTGAAAGAATAAAAGAATAAAAGAGGGGAAGGATGGAAAGACAGAACCTAGAGAACGTAGTCTCGCGTTGATTTCACAAAAAGCCAACTCGAGCGACATAGCCTTGGGCGATTCCCAAAATTACGATGCAAAACTAAAAAACGTTCGTCAATTTGGTCATGTAAACAACCTTAGCTCTTATAAGGAATGACGTAATTCTAACGTACTACGGACAATCCTCGTAATTAGTTTGAAAATAGCTGTAAAAGAAGTGAACAGGTGGTAGTTTCTAGATTTGAAAGACTAACATAGAAAAAATATGGAATTATGAACCATAATACATAGGGCCATAACAATTATATATTCGGATGCCTTATGATGTCCTGAGCAATAATATGGTGTCAGTTACCCACTAGTACAAAAAATAACCAAAATAATGGCAATAATATTATGTATGATAAGACGGACTGACGAGAAAAAAGATCACGCCTGCTTAATTTTTTTCATGACATATTTTGAAAAAAAGCTTTGGGTAAATAGGACTAAAAGGTACCAAGATTTTGATTGGCTGTATTTTAAAGGAAGGCGAGAGGGGATTGGCTAACCTAACACTAAAAATATACTTGTAGCAGTAAACGTAGTATTTTGGGAATTGTTTTTTTAAAGTTCGATTTAAAATTCATAGTCGTCTGCTTTTATTGACCAGCTTAGTTGATATTGAGGAAAAATTGTTAGGCTAGGACGCCATTTCTTTAAAAAATCTTGCCACGAGACGATGAGAGCAGAAGTGTAATTCTAAATACAAATATTATAAACTTCTGGACAGGGCAGTGATAACTTGGGCCAGATCTGCCAGTCATCGTTGTTTGTGTGTAATATTCATTGAAATTGTGGTAAGATTGAATTTATTAACCATTTTATTTAAAATAAAGTTTGAATGTGAGATACTAACATACGACTGTAAGTAAGTGAGTCGATGGCAGACTTAGGCAAAGCCTAGAGATTGCTCCATCATATGATAGCCTATCAGAGAGGTGTAGAACTACAAAATTATATATGATTGTCATCATGGAGCATAACACCTATCCTATTGTATAGAAAAAGATTACTGTTGGAATTGCAGAGGCGTTGTAACCATTAGGGGAGAGGAATACTGGTATACATTGTCACTTCAAAATATAATGGTACAATAGGTTGTCATAAAGCGCTGACCCTATGCGTTTGTTTGTACTGTACCTATACTTAACTGTGGAATATTATTGTATACTTATTATAAAGAAGGATGCATAACCTTCTTATTTCAGGGGTTTTGTGGCCCTGACAGTCACATAAAACCAGGCTCGTGGGAATTGATTGATTCCTGACTTTGTTGCATAATTCGGGCACGTACTGGAGGCCATTGCCTTTTATGAAGTGAACCAGATGGTCCATCGAGCCTAGGACAAGACTTACCAGGGTTCTCATTCGAAGTTAAGTGCCCGTTCGGCACCGAGAGTCTCAACCTATATGAACCGCAGTTATTAGACATAAAAACTGACATTATCAAATAAAAGAATTCCACCTGTGATTCATGAAAAGAAAATGAACGATAGGGAGTGATGATAACCAACAACCTACCATTTTACATATACCAGTATTATCCTATTTAGAAAACTACACCTACACACTTTTATTATATTAATACTTGTATTATGGACAGAAGATCCATTGTATAAATTGAATATTGTAAATAATTTCATTGATTTCACTTTTGATTGTCAATCCTGATTCAAACAAATTAGAGTCAGGATAATAAATTGAAACAATTATTAACGTTACACAAAATTCAACCACTGACTTACTTAAGATAGTCTTTTAAAGTGTAGTGTGTATGTGATTGTTGTAGTACTGTTGTGTTGTGTTGGATAATAAAATACTTGTGTATATGTTTAATTGGTTAATGCATCATTACACTACTTATACATAACCCTAGACACCAAGCGTAGTCATCATCATACATTTTAGTCAAAGAATAAGTCTGAGTGAGATCATAAAGGTGGTAGCAGAAAGGTACCCTGTAACTTACCATAATATTTATTATATTCAGGGACCTTCACAGCTGACCTCACTCAGTACACTAAGAGTACATAACAACAACATTTCATAACATCAAATCCACCACATGCGTTATGTGCTGGATGTGTCACTTCTTGTGCTACTTTGCTCAAATAATTTAGCCTTAGTTCTTCCTGTCTTAGATCAAGGGCCGGTATACCGAGAGCTACTTCTAGTGCTTCTACTGATGTTGATTTAAATGCGCCTGAAATGGTTCTCATGGCTGCATTTTGAATTCTGTCCAGTTTTGCTTTGCTAGAAGTTGAAGCTGAGTCGTAGACTATGCAAGCATAGTCTAGTTTCCCCCTGATGAATGACTTATAGAACATAAGCATTATTTTGTTGCTCTCCCCCCCCCCCCAATCCATTACCTTTTATTACCCTTAGCATATTCAGGGGTCCCCTACAGCTTTCTACTAAATTATCTATATGTTTATTCCAATTTAGTTGTTTATCTAAAGTCGTGCCCAGGAATCTAGTTGTTGAGGAGGTACCTATTTTCTGTCCTTTAATGGTTATATTGATTTTGTAATTTAATTAAAAAAAATCCCTTGCTGAAAATCATAACAACTCTTTTGTTTTTGCTTTAATTTGGAAGCGCCAAATGTTCATCCATTACGAAACTTTGTCTTTTTGATTTTGCAAGTTTTTTGTATACAAGGTTTAGGTTTTTTCCAGACCGCAAAATGGCACAGTCTTCTGTAAATTGCGATAGTGCAAATCTTAATGTCTTTAAACTCATCTGCTAGATCATTTACAAATATTGTGAAAATAGAAGGTGAAATCACTGATCCCTGAGGAATCCCATTCTGTTGTTCATATATTTCTGACTTATCGTTGTTTACCTGTACAATAAAATACCTGTCCTGTAAAAAGTTTTCTAGATAACTATGGGTTTTGCCGGTAACGCCAATCTTTTTCATCTTGTAAAGAACTCCATCTCTCCAGCATTCATCATATGCTCTAGCTACATCTGAAAAGACTGCCACAGTTTTCTCTTTCCTCTTGAACCCTAATTTGACTTCATGTTCTAGTCCTGTAAAATCTACTCTAGAATCGTAGAGCAGAGACTCCGACGCCTAGCTGAGCCACAATTGGATGAGATCCAGTGCGGATTCCGAGCAAACCAAAGTACTCAAGACCTAATCTTTACACTCAGACAGCTGTGTGAAAAAGGCCCTATCTGCATGATTTGAAATGATTGGATCTTTCTGATTAGATTCATAACAACAATGTTTGGGAAGATAGGAATATGACCATTTTCGCAGTTTTTTTCACTGTGATTTTCACGCTCACCAAAACAACATCAGACCTCGCCAGAGTGAAGATTAGATTCATAATTCCTTTTGTTAACCGGGCCTTTTATTGGAGAACCAAATAAGACTTACAAAGCACATGACATCTCTACATTTTAATAAGGAACACCGGGACTAGGAAACTGAAGAAACACACGGAGTCAGAGAGGGAATCTATTTTCAAATTAAAGACACCCCAGACGTGTGTAAGAGACCGACTCGTCTCTTTTATTCATCTGAGCAGCACGTCTGTAGCCAGGATTGGCGTAAGTTGTGATTTACATTTCATATTTTATTACTAACATGTGAACTAACATATATATGTATATATTACCATGTGGTTTAATGGGTGAAACTCGCTATTGGATGTCAAAGTCATTTGAGGCTGGCAACCTCAGTGTATAGAATGATGATTCATGAACCACCACTGCACGGGCTGGTGATTGCTTTACTGCTAGTTTCGTAAAGAGAACTAAAAGCGTAAAGTAGTTCCAGGTTCCCTATGGAGCAGGGAGGGAAAGATGAAAGAAATAATGTACATTCTAAGTATAATAATTACATTTTCAAAGCAGTGTAAATGTCCCTATAAACATATTCACTTCAAAATTAATGTAAGTTTTCATGCTTTAAACCAGTGTAAATGTCTAATTGAAATTATTCATTTTAAAGTAATGGAAGTTTCAAACTTTTCAATCAGTGTAAAACATATTCAATTTATATTGTAAACACTATTCCATCAATGGAGATGTATATGTAAACAGACTCTATCTGTATTGTTAACTTTTTCATTTAAATATAAAGTAACTATGAAAGCTATTTTATTTGAATGTAAAGAAAGTTTTATCCCGAGGGATCTAATTTAATTCTTATCGAGGGTAAAGTCTGAGTAATTGGGATGGTGGTATGGGAAGATAGGAACCCATAACTATGGGGTGGGAAACGCCATACTCAGAAGAGCGTTTCCTTCTAGTCTTTTACATAGATATTGGTGGTACCAGCAGAACTTAAAATCTCTGGAACAAGAAGAGAACAGTGGCCTAAGCTTTAAGACGAAGGACACACTTGGTAGACTAACCTTGACATTTCTAGGAAACGAGCTACAACCGACAACCTCGACCAGGACGAGCGTGAGCGGAGTGACAAGAACTAACCCATAAGAAGGAGCATAACCGTCTGTGGTAAAATGGGATGTTATAAATATTTATAGGGGACTTAGTGTACTGACTGAGATCAGCTGTGAAGGTATCTGTATCTAATAGGTGTAGTGTTTTACAGATAACCTTGCTTGCTACCACATTTATGTCTCAGTCAGAATTATTCTGGAATATTGTGATGACTACGTTAAATGTCTAGGGTTATGTAAATGATGAAGTGTAAGTCACAACAACAACAGACAGATAAACAATTTAATTTATTCCACCACACTTGACAACACTGTGACACTCACACACATTTAACACTCTATAAGACTATCTTAAATGAGTCACTGGTAAAGTTTCAAATATTTATATATTAATTACTTTCACTACTATATATATACAAGGGGATTGACATAAGTCTTGGGCCTGACCATGAAGGACATGTCACAGAGAGCTGAAATTTTGTATAGTGTTAATTCCTTTTCAATATAGCCACCGTCTGAATTGACGCACTTCTGCCATCTCTGCTTGACCTTGAAAAGACCTTGGGAGTAGAACACCCTATTTTTCAAACTAAACCAGTCATCACATGCCAGTATAACCTCTTCATCGCTGTCAAAATGATTTCCTTTTAGCTGTTTTTAAAGATTTGGGAATAGAAAAAAGTCTGATGGAGCCAAATCTGGAGAATATGGTGGGGGCGGAAGAATTTCAATATTCAAATCGTTGGCTGCTAGCTGCTCAAGCCGTGCTTTGTGAGAGGGCGCGTTGTCTTGAAGCAAAGAAGATTTTGAGTGCGCGTTATCCCTCGTTTCCTGGTCACAACCTTTCTTAGTTTGGTGAGAAGATCTGCATAGTACTGTCCATTAACTGTGTTGCCATGAGGCAGATAATCTTTCAAAAGGACACCTTTGCCGTCCCAAAAAAACAGTCAGCATCACTTTTCCTGCAGATTTCTGCGCTCTCGGCTTGACAGGTGTTGGGGAGCCCGGGGTTTTCCATTGCATGCTGGCAATTTTGGATTCGGGGTCATAATGGTGTACCCAAGTCTCATCTACTGTCACCATGGTCTCCAAAAAATTTTTTGACTGACACTTTTTGAGCAACTGTTGACAGCAATTTACCCTCGTTTGCTTCTGTTCACGTGTCAACAGTCGTGGAACCCAGCGTGCACACACTTTTCTCATGTTCAGTCTGTTGTGTAAAATTCTATAAACTGTTCTTTCATTTAGTTTTACTCTACTAGCTATCTCCACAATTGTCATTTTTCGATCCTGGTCAATGATTTTCTTCACTCTTGTTGCATTTTAATCATTGCACTCTGAGGCTGGTCTACCAGATCTTGGCAGATCAGCCACATTTGAGCGGCCGCACTTAAACTGTTGACACCAGTTTTTTTTACCGAAGTATATGAAAGACAAGAATCACGAAACACTGGTTCCATCTCCCTGTGTATTTCTGTAGTGTTTTTCCCTGAAACATCCGAAATTTTATCAAAGCTCTGGCCTCCTTCTTTTCCATTGTTTTGTCAAATCTTGGGAGCAGCAGATCCGGTCAATAGGGTACATTGCGCCGTGCACCGTAGCGGGAAAACCCATTGAAGAAACAAATGCGTACTTCACACATTCAGTGCAAATATGATGAACTTTAAATGTGCCGAGTTTCATCTTCCTCTTGTGACTCCTTCATGGTCAGGCCCAAGACTTATGTCAATCCCCTTGTGTATCCTGATTCAACTACAAAGTGAACCAGGAATCACAATCAATTGTAATCACAATTTATATATACATAATTTATAAATATGAACCTTGTAGGGACATATTTTATTAATATTATCCTATGTGTGTCAGTTGTGTAGTGGTACTATGAGGTAATACTGGTTTTGTTTTTCAAGCTATGTTGTTATTTGTCATCATGACTTCAAGTGTTTGTTTATCTGGGAAATAGTATGGGGGAAAAGTTCACAGTTCCTGTCAATTTAAACAAGGTATTGTCCCTCTTTTTTACTAAAATGTCAATTTTTGTTTGAGCTTAAATGGCCACAGAGGCTTAACTTTCGTGATGGCGGCAGGAAAAGACTCCTCTGCTCGATTGCTCCCCTGTGTTCTGGAGACACCTCACTAGTCGCTATCTGGACCCAGGAGTATGCTGTCAGCCTCCAGGTTCAGCAAAGCTCAGACCAGGTGCTGCTCAATAACTTTAGGACCACAGTCCCACAATTCATGGAATAATACACAGTTACGTTGACTGGCAATGAATATAGCACAATTTCGATGTGCCGATGTCCCAGGCTTTTATTTAGAAAAATATGCACTGGCGCTCAACGCACTGGTTCTTTAGTAGGTTTATTTGAAAATGTGGTGCTGACCTGACGCTCCTAATTGACTATATTGGCGGGTCTAACCAATCGAGCCATGTTTACACAAGAGTTTGAAAAAACGTACCCTTCCTTCCGTCTCCCCTAACAACAAAAGATAGTATTTGTAGCCCTACTAATCGTGTTTAGCCTTACATTATTGCGCTCCAATCAAATAGGATTTAACATGGGGACCTATTTCCCGTACAATGGTGGTGTCAAAATCTGCCACTGAGCGATTCTGATTCTGGTGTTGTCTGACACCCTCACTATTTCTTTTGGCTATATTTTGTTAATTCCTAGACTATTTGCGTAACGTTTAACATATTCTTTGTCAGCAAGTCCTAAGGAACCCAAATATACAAATTTAAAGGAGCTAAGTGGCTGCGTTCAAAATATGCATTTTCTTCTAGGATAGTCGTGCTGTTGCCACCTCCTCACTTCCAAACTTTATGGTGTCTGCTGTACTGTCATACTAATGTCAGGATTTCAGACATAAAACAGTAGAATGTCATGTTTCCTAATAAGCGTTTTGTAAGTTTTTTTAAACCTAACTCTCGTATGGGTAGTGTTTTTTTTTCACTGTCGATTTGAAAAAAGCTAGTGCTTGTGGCCTTACACGCGTGATGGTAGTAATTGTATAGCGAGACGCGTGTTTAGTGTTGTATGCGTCCCGGCTTTCAGCCCTCCCTTCTCTCTATCCTAAGTCCATCTGTCCGTTCGTTTATGGTAACTTAGAGTATAAAATGACATGAATGGAATATTAAATATAGGTTACCTTGCGTATCTCAAGGTTTTTCTTAGAAAGGCAGTACACGTTTTATTGTGTTGTGGAAACGCGTGTATGCTGCAGTAGGCTTTTACTATCAACGTGGAACGTTATAATTTGCAGACGAATTAGAAAACAAGGGGGATTTCGAGTACAGTCATTGTGACAGCACTGTTCTTTACCCTTCTTCTTTCCTTTTATTGAAGTTATTTGTTAGGATTTACATTTACTTTTTAATTTATATATGTGGATTAGAATTTCACACGACACCGTCATTGGCAGCTAAGTTCAAATATATGCTGCCACTTGAACTTCTTGTAATATCTTACATTCCCTAAAGGCTGTGAGGATAACTTTTCTTGATTCATAACTATTCAAATTATTTCCAACTGTTAAAATCTAAAGTGATTATTAAATTTTGTTATTTGTAATGTTACACATTTAACTTCGATTTAATCATTTTAAAGTTACTGCATGTTTGTCTCAGTCAATTTACTACACACACTCTAAACAGAGCTGTACTAGAATAATATAATTTCACTGAGTAAATCAGGGGTGGGGGCTTAAACGAGCTGAACTTAAGAAGTGCTTAAATCATCCAAGAAAGCGTCGTCAGAATTACAGAGTTAACATACTCCGCCAAAGCAGCATTGTTCTCGCTTATTCTGAATATCTTGTGAAGACTCCTTGGAGATACGTAAAAGCGTTTTGTTTGTTCTATTTACATATCTGCCAAGAGTAATCTTGTGCGAAGGTAGATACCTTTGAAGCCCATATTAGATACTCTTGAGTTTTGGCCACTGTTGGACCACTACTGCAACGCAGGGTAGGCAATACCGTCACATTGCCTTAAGTTTATTCCATACTTCTTTAATTTGAGTGCTAGGTTTAAGTGACTGACAAAACTCCTTCCAGTGAGTTTCTTTGACTTTAAATATTATTCTGTTAGATTAATTCCTAATATGTTTATACTCACCATAGTTTTTTTCTGTTCTGTTATTTCTATATTTTTGTAAGTTCCTTTTTCTTTTCTCATGAATTTCTGCACAGCTTTTATTCCACCAGGCAACTGGTTCTTTATTCCACTGAGTTTTTCTTTTCTTATTAATGTTATTTATTGGTTTTAGGTGCTGTGGATTTTTTTTATTTGGTATATACAGTAGAACCTCCATAGTTGACCACCTCCCTACATTGACCACATTTTCCATGTACTATGGAAGACGTTGACCACCTCTGTAAGTTGTATCTTGACCACTTGGACTATGACACACAATAGTAATTTACCCTCTATTACTTGACCAGTTTAAAAAAAAAAATCAAGTGTCTTTGAATTTTGTCGGCACAGGCTTTCTGACCGTTTTTCGAATGATGCTTGCCGACAAAGAAAATTAACCTGACCTCTTTGATTTTTTCGCAAACATGCAGTATAAAAAGACCAACTTCTAAGCAAAATCTTCATTCTTGCTCTGACTGCCCTGCCGGTTGATAGTAATTCAACTACTAAACTGTAAGTTCTCTCTCAGACTGTGTTTTATACACTTTATCGTTGACAAAATTAACCTAACCTTTTTGATGGCCCAAAGGAAAGAACTCAAGGAGCTGACAATGAAGGAAAAGGTTGATCTTCTACATTTTCTGGAAAGCAGCAGCCAAAGAAAGACGGCAGAACATTTTGGGGTTAGCAAGACCAAAGTTAGCAACATCCAAAAACGTAAACATGAGTACTTGGAGAGATGTGGTAAGGAAATCGGAGATCTACAGCGGAAAAGGAGGAAAACTCCCCTAAATGAAGTCAATGAAGCCACATTAAACTGGTTCAAACAAATGAGGGCAGTTAACGCCCGAATCTCCGGGCCGATGATTCAAGAAGTTGCTAAAAAATTCGCAAGGGAATTCGGGGTGATAGAAGATTTCCAAGCATCAAGTGGTTGGCTCGAGAAATTTAAACTGCGACACGCGATCTCCCAGAAAGTGTTGTGTGGTGAATCCAATGAAGTTCCAGTAGAAGCTGTGGAAGAGTTCATCAAAAAGTTTCCTTCGCCAGAGACTTCAAAGACGACGACATCTTTAATGCTGACGAGTGCGGACTCTTTTTCAAGGCGATGCCTGACAGGAGCTTCGCCATGAAGGGTGACAAATGTAAGAGCAAAAAACTTTCCAAAGAACGTTTCACAGTTATTCTTAGCGCTAGCTCAACCGGAGAGAAACTAAAGCCCTTAGTGATTGGTAAATCGGCAAAGCCACGCGCATTCAAGAACCTGAAGCCCGAAGACCTCCCCGTCACTTGGAGATCAAACAAATCCGCATGGATGACTGGCGTCCTATTTGAGGAGTGGGTAAGGGGCATCGACCGAGAAATGAAGAAGAAGAAACGGTCTATTCTACTGACAGTAGACAACTGTCCTGGCCACCCACAAGTGGAACATCTCACAAACGTGACACTGAAATTTCTGCCTCCAAACACGACCTCAAAAACCCAACCTCTTGACCAAGGCATCATCAAAACATTTAAAATGCACTACCGGGCCCAGCTCCTGCAGTGGGTCATTACTAAAACACAGATCTGTGGTCCGCCTGTGGAAGCAACTTCATCCGCTGCATCAGTTAACGCTCTGGATGCTGTCCTCTGGATCAGTTCTGCTTGGAATAAAGTTCAGCCAGAAACGATACAGAATTGTTTCAAGAAATGTGGATTTGTCACAACCCAAGAGCATGACGTTTTAGCCCCATCGGACAGTCCATCGCCAATGGTAGAATTCGAAGGAGTAGATTTTGAAGGTTTTGTTGCAATGGATGATGAGGTGGCAACCTGTAATGAACCTGACCCAGAAGGAATTTTCCAAGCGATATTGACCGAAGTACAGACAAGCATAACAGTGCATGAAGCAGCTGGTGAAGTTGAAGAAGCAAGTGACGATGACACAGAAATTGCAGAGACTCCAAAAGAAGAGGCTGTCAGGCATCTGATTATGCAGTTGAAGTCATTTGCTGTGGAAAAATGCCCAGGTATGTTGAGTGGTGTAGCCAGCGTTGAGAGTGCTTTCTCCACTTATGTTTGTAATAAAAATAAGACACAGACCAAGAGTGACTCCTTTTTTCAGAAAGAATGATTAAACCATGATAAAACAGATGTTGATGATTTGATTAGATGTTGTGATTATGTATGATTTCGTATGATACTGTATTCTCCAATATAAGCTGTTCAAGGAAGTAAAGTATCAGAACAATAGGCCTCGTTCCGTATGTTGACCACCTCCGTATGTTGACCAATTTTCTACACTCCCTTGGGTGGTCAACTTATAGAGGTTCTACTGTATTTTATTGCTATTTTAAGAATTTCATTGGTCAGTGTTTCTGTCCACAAGTCAGTATCATCTGATTCCATGTCTTTATATTCCATCACCTCCAGCTCGGATTGGAAGGCATCGCAGTTTGCTTTTTTATAGCTGATAGTCGGTGTCTCTGGTCCTGGGTTTGGAATGACGTTTTCATGCATGGGCAGATGATCTGAGTTTGTGTCTTGTAACATTTGTGTCCATTTACATTCGCTAGGTTATTAGTTGCTATACTTATGTCTATTGCTGAGTCTGCCCCGTTAGCTTGTGGATTAATTCTAGTGGCAGTTCAATCATTTAGTACTAGCAGGTCATTGTTTTCTATAAAATCAAGTAGGCGCTTTCTTGATTTGCCTGCATGTTGTCCACCCATAGCATGATGATGGGAATTAAAATCGCCTACTATGACTGTTTTGGGGCCTAGTCTGGTGCTTATGGCGAATATTTCTTCATCTTTAATTGTACCATTTTTAGCGTATACATTTAAGATTGTTAGAATGTTTGGTTACTGCCCCGAAGGAAGTAATGGAAAGATGGAAAGAATATTTCTCAGAACTCATGGATGGTGAGCAAGGTCAAGCATCAGAAATGATAACCACTAAGCAGAGAAGAGAAAAACAATGATGGTGAAGATGACATAAAGATGGAAGAACTGAAGGCAGCACTGGAGAAAATCAAGATGGGCAAAGCAGCAGGGCATGATGGTATAAAACCAGACATGGTTAAGTACATGGGAGCATCAGGCGACCTATTACTCTTAAGGGTCCTACAGGCATCGTTGTGCAACAAGACCATACCAAAGGATTGGGAGATTGCCACCATAACACCAATTTTCAAAAAGGATGACAATTGGCAATGTGGAAACCATAGAGGCATATCCTTTCTCAGTGTCCCTGGTAAAATCTACTCTAGAATCCTAGAGCAGAGACTCCGACGCCTAGCTGAGCCACAATTGGATGAGGTACATTGCGAATTCCGAGCAAACCGAAGTACTCAAGACCTAATCTTCACACTCAGACAGCCGAGTGAAAAGGCCCTTGAGTATAAGAGTGAGATCCATCTTTGTTTCATAGATCTGGAAAAGGCGTTTGACAGGGTCCCCTGTAGCAAACTTTGGGGCTGTTTGGCAAGGAAGAACATCCCAGCACCTCTGATTCATGCTATACAGAGCTTCTACAAGTCTTGCAGAAATTATGTGAGGACAGCAAACCCTAAGTCAGAAGAGTTCAGGACCACCACTGGTGTAAGACAAGGTGATATCCTGTCACCTTTTCTTTTCATACTCCTCATGGACGATGTCATCAAGGCATGTAAGGAGAGAACAAGAAAGTATTCAGTGGGGTACTGGAAGATGAGACAGGTCTGTATTTCAGAGCTGGAATTTGCTGAGGATGTTGCCCTGATTGCTAAATCAGAGGCACATCTCCAATCCAACCTTCAAGTCTGGAAGGAAGAGCTGGAGAAGAGAGGGATGGTCATAAGCAGCTCTAAAACAAAATCCATGGTGATATCAAAGAAGAGTTGGCCACTCGAAAAGCAGCAGCTGGGAGACTTTTTCAGGCCATAAATCAGCAAGAGAGAGGTTGGTAAGAAAACAAAATGGCTGTATACCGCTCCACCTATGTCCCAGTCTTGGCATATGGATGCGAATCATGGGCAATGACTACAACCCACAAAAGCCAGATCCAAATCTCAGAAATGAGGTATCTTAGAAAGGTGGTTGAAGTAACAAGAAGAGACATGATCCGCAACCAGACGATACGTCAAGTCCTAAAATTCCACCCCCTGCAGACCCAAGTAGAACAGTCCCAACTAAGATGGTTTGGCCATGTCTGCAGAATGGGAGAAGATTGGCTACCACGACAAGCATGGGAAACAAAGAGCCAGAGATCCAGATCCCCAGGACGACGCAGAGTCCGCTGGGAGGACAACATTAGACAATCTTTGAAGGACCGAGGACTAGAATGGAACCAGGGCAGGAGGAAGACAGCCGATAGGTAGTCTGGCGCTCTCTCTTCCAAACCTCTACACCTCACGGTAGAAGGGGAACGACTAAGTAAGTAAGTAAGAATGTTTGGTACAGCTGCTATAGTGACCTGGGTACCTTCTATGTTGGTGGTATCAAATACTTCCCAGTCTATAATTTTTAATGTTTCGTTAACTAAGACTGAAACACCCCCTCCTCTACCTTCTTTCCTATCGTACCTAAGTATTTTAAAGCCCTTACAACTATATATACTATTTGGGTTTAAAAGTGTCTCTTGAAGAGCATATATAGTGTTAGTTCCTCCTGTCTCTGCAAGTAGGAGTGAAATTTTTTTTTGGATACCCCTACAATTCCACTGTATAATTCGAAATCCTTCTAAGTTGAACTTTAATATCAACTAGTATCCCTTTTATTTGTTGGTTAAACTATCAAATTTACTCTTATTTTGTATTGTCCCATCAGTTGTCTTAGGCTTTCCTCTTCTTGGTGATTCTTTTATTTAATTAAAGACTTTTTGGAAGACGTGGGTTTGGGCAGAATGATCTGCTACGTCCTTCAACCAAACTTTTTCTATGTGATTGATGGTTGTTGTTACCCATTCTTTCCATGTGGCGTCTTCTTGTTGTTTGCCCCTTTTCTTTTCTATCGCTTTTCTAAGTGTATTTCCTGTCTTTCACTTTCTATTCTTTTTAGTGTTATTTCATTTTCCTCCTTCAACTCAGATAATTTAACTAGCATTATTTCATTTTCCTCTTTCAGTGTAGACAGTTTTACTGTATAATAGGGGAACAACAGAAGTGATTGCGTCATTAATAGGTTGGACTGCCCATTGTAAACTCTCGGTGTTATGTCTTGCGGTTCGCACTAATGACCAGTCATCGAAGCATCATATTTTGGTGATGCCTAGATGGCAGGGAGGATAATGTGATTCGCTTGCATAGCTAGGCGGTGTTGTCGCACGGAAGGTCCTGGGTTCGAGTCCTGGGTAAGCCACTCACGTCTGTTGTTTTTCTGTTGTCTAGTGTTCTACTTCTTTATTTCTTACGAGAGCCTGAAAACATACTTTTATGTTTGTCCAATATTTATTTATGGGCAGTTTGTTGCTGTATGGTTTTCATTTCTTCAAGCATTGCCTCTGCACTTTTCAGCGCATTTGTATATTCCAAAGATGTATTTGAATCATCAGACTGATTTTTTGGCACTGTTTTGTTATCATTGCGAGTTTTTTTGGGTGTTTTTTTTTGTTTTGCCTTCTTCTCGCGAGGCGTGTTCCTTTCAACCTATGTGGTTATATCAGAGCGCATGTACCATCCAAAAAAAGTCAACTCTGTTGACTGCTAACCCGATCAGCGTTGATATGTACAAAATCCTGAATAGGACTAACATTATCTAACTGCTATAGTCCGATCACCAATTGATGTTCAACTTTGAAATTTGTTTTCAAACTACCTGATGTAATGAATTTATATTTTGCATGTAGTATTATATTGTTCATGACGTTATGAAAACATTTTTTGCCTCCAGAAAATGTATCTACGCGTAGATTGATATATCTTTTCATCAGGTTATATTAAAATCACACTCCCCTACCGGTATTAAAATGTAGCATGTCAGCAGTACAGTTGTTTTGCACGGGCAATAAATGGTTTTTTAATAGAAAAAAATATATTTTAAGACGAAATCATGACATTTCGTGCACCGCAGTTGTCTGCTGTTGAAAGCTGAAATAGTGCGACATCATTAGTGCACATCTGTACCGTTGTAAGGTCAGTGGCGTATTGTGAAATTATTGTAAAGTTATAGCTGCATTGTATTATATTGAAACATATTTTTTTTCTGAACATATAGAATAATATTACATTCATTATGAGTTTGAAGTGCACATTTATAACTATGAAGAAGGTTACTATAATGCTATACAGACATTTCTGCAGGGAGGCTAAAAAGGGGAGTTTATATCACGACATCAATAGACCTGATAGAAGAACACAGGTTGCGCTTGGTATTAACAGAGTTTCTTTTTGTCGATGGATACAACATGATGTTGAGTCTAAAAATGTCAGGCAAGGAAGGAAAAAAAAAGTTGACAACTTCGATGAAGAAGTTATTCGACGTGAGATTTTCAAAATGTTTTCGTTAAATGAACTTGTCACTCTCCGCAAACTGAAAGTGAAGCTGCTAAAGAATTGTGATATTGTTATCTCAAAAACAACTCTTTGGAAAGTTGTAAGGTCCGTCGGTTTTACGTTTCGCAAATCTATCGGAGGCAGGAATGTATTATGTGAAAAAAACCACACTTAATTGCTGCCCGAAGCAAATTCCTTAGACAGATACGAGCACGAAGGATGGACGGATATGATATCGTATATTTAGTCGAAACATGGGTTAATTCGCACCATACAAATGAGAAAGAATGGCAATCTTCTGACAGTGTTCATAAAAGGACAATTCCCAGTAGCAAAGGACAACGAATTATAATTGCGCATGCTGGCAGCAGTGAAAATGGAATTGTCCATGACGCAGAACTAATGTTCCAGGCAATTTCAACAGATGGTAGGGACTACCACACTGAAATGAATGGACATATTTTTCGTTCTTGGATAGAAACAACTCTTCTCCCCATTCTTGACAGACCATCATGTATTGTAATGGACAATGCATCCTATCACAATGTTGTAGCTCAGGAAGACAAAGTACCAACTTCCTCAAGCACAAAAGATGCAATAAGAACTTGGCTACGAAATGAAAATGTCAATGTCGACAATACCTATTTGAAACCTGAATTGTTACAGCTTGTGAAACAGACTAAGAAGACTAAGGCGTATTGCGTTGACAAAATAATTGAATCATATGGTCACACTTCTCTTCGACTACCACCTTATCATTCGCATCTTAACCCAATAGAGTTACTTTGGGCTAAAATCAAAGGACAGGTTGCAGCACAGAATACCACATTTAATTGATTTAAAATGAGCGACGTGAAAGTTCTTACACATGATACCCTAAATAAGACAGATTTTCAATTCTGGAAGAAATGTGTAGATCATGTGCTCCGTGAAGAAGAAGAATACTGGCAACGTGATGGATTACAGTTTATCCAACCATTAACAGTTGTTAATCTAATGGAATCGTCAGATACGGACTGAGATAAATGTAACTTAATTGAGATATCAAAAACATAAAACAATGTAATTATGCTCCTTCAAAACACGACGAAATAGTGCAGGTATATATGTAAAATTTACCGTGTCGTATACAATATAGTTTTGAATACAGTTTTTTACCCCCACGTTTCAGATTTAAATGTATCACTACTTATAGCTGTTTTCTAAGCGGTGAGCAGATATGGATACGCCTCTGATCCTACTTTTGACATTTATGACGTAGTATACTGTAAAATTTAATTTTTAAGCCGTGCTTCTTGTAAGATTCGGAAAAGATTAAAGGAATTTACGGTTTTGAAGAATGCAGAATTGATATTGACTTCACAACAACATATTTGTAACGTCATGGATAATATAATACTACACGCAAAATATAAATTCATTACATCTGGTAGTTTTTTAGAAAAAAGAATTTTAAAGTTGAACATCAATTGGTGAAATAGTTTTTTTTATTTTTTAAAATACCCCTTCTGGGGCTCAAAGTGAGGTCTATTGACTTTATTAAGTAGAATGTGTAAAATTATGTGTGATCCCAGCCCTGGCTAAGACACTTTGATCTTAGCCAAAAGGCCGAGAATTATTTTTTTTTAAAAATTTTAATTGATGCCCCTTCTGGGGTTCAAAATGAGGTCTAATGACTTTATTAGGTTTAATGTGTTAATTGTGTGTGATCCCGGCCCTGGCTAAGACACTGCATACCTTAGAAATGATCCCTAAAAGTATACACTTTGATCTTAGCCAAAAGGCCGAGAAGCGAGTATGAAGCCCTAAACATTCCGACGATGATTGCGAAGTTGTTGTTGTTTTGATTATTTGATGGGTGGATGGAGATCGGGCACTCACCATCGATCGTTCTGCCTCTTCTCGTTCCATCTTGGTCTACCCTGTTCAACCTGAAAGTTGGTTATAATTGGGGTATTTAGTGTCATTTTATTTACTAATTTTGTATTCAATAAATAACTGTTGTCTTTTGCAGTTGCTGATTTTTATTTGTATTAGTATTTGTCAATTTTATTTTCTCTTTTGTATTGTTTATAGCTAGCTATTGTCCTTTACACTTGGTTTTAATTTGTATTAGTATTTGTTCTTTTTGAGTTGTTGTCACTTTTTTAATACCTTGTTATCTTTCCTTGCCCTATGAGTAATTAGTTTTTGTTAATGCTTTGTTAGTTCTTGCTGCTTAATTTCTATTTAGTTGGATGTTTTTCCTGAAGTTCTAACCTTATATTTTTTCCTTTGTTTTATGTATATATCTTTTAAGTATTGCTTGGGCATCTCTTGGGGCATCTATACTTAAAACCTTATCACCTGTTAAGTCTATATTGTGATTTCTATAGTAAGTTTTTAATTCAAGCCTTTGTTGTTCATACTTTTTACAGTGGATCAGGTAGTGGTCTATGTCATTCTCTTCCTGACATTCTTGGCAGTGTGGTTCTTCTACCATAAAGTATGCTGCACCGAGACGGAGACGCCACAGTTTTTTTGTTCGATGGTATTTTTAATTCTTCTCTGACCTGGCACGTCCTTGTTGGTTCTTTCAGCAGTTTGAACGCGTGTCTGCCTTTTCTACTTTTCTTCCATGTTGTCTTCCATTCCTCATTTATAGTTATCTTCACTTGGCTCTTGATCTCTGACCTTCCCAGTCCTGCTTTTATATTGTTTTTACTTGTTCTTCCATTCTTGGCGTTCTGGTCTGCCAACTCGTTGCCAGCAATACCTATGTGTGCTGGAACCCACACTAGCCTCACCCTACATCCTCTGTTCGCTGTGATGTATTAATTGCTAGAATTTCTTCCTTTATGTCTGGCCGGCTACATTTACCTGGGTGTTCTAGTGCTTGTAGTGATGATAGTGAGTCTGTACATACCGTAACAGCTTCTGGTGGGTTATCTTCGATTATTTCTAAACTTTTAAGAATTGATACCATCTCTGCGGTAAAAATCGAAGCCCCTTCAGTTACACTGTAGCTCTTTTTTATTCCCCATTGTGGTATTACAACTCCGGCACCTAGTTGCCCACTATCACCCTTGGATCCATCAGTGTAGACGGCCAGACTTTGTTTAGTTAGTTGGTCTATGAACTTTCTACTTATCATTTTGGCTTCCTTATCTTCTATGTTTTGTTTGATCTTTTTAGTCAGTGAGTAGTCTATGATTGGTGTTTTTAGTTCCCAGGGTGGTATTTTGCTTCTGTATTTATTACTATTTTCAATTGTGTTTGATAGTTCTTTGTACTGCGTTAGGTCTTCTATAGTTCTCCACCCTGTTGGATATCTATCTTTATTTAAGGGGACGTCCCATACACTTGGTTGGTTTTTGACAAATGCTTTATGTGCTGGGTGGGTCACTTCTTGTGCTACTTTACTCCAATAATTTAATCTCAGTTCTTTTCGTCTTAGATCAAGGGGAGGTATGCCAAGAGCTACTTCTAGCGCTTCTACTGGTGTCGATATAAATGCACCTGTAATGGTTCTCATGGCTGCATTTTGAATCCTGTCCAGTTTTGCTTTGTTCGAAGCTGCAGCTGAGTCATAGACTATGCTGGCATAATCCAGTTTCCCCCTGATGAAGACTTGTAGAACATGAGCATTATTTTATTGCTGGCCCCCCATCCATTACCTTTTACAAACCTTGGTATATTTAGGGGTCCCCTACAGCTTTCTACCAAATTGTCTCTATGTTTATTATAATTTAGTTGTTTATCTAAAGTCATGCCCAGAAATCTTGTTGTTGAGGAAGTACATATTTTCTGTCCTTTAATGGTTATATTGATTTTGTTATTTTTTTTTTTAAATTTCCTTTGCTGAAAATCATTCCTACTGTTTTGTTTACATTAATTTGGAAGCCCCAACTATTCATCCACTCTGAAACTTTGTCTATTTGATTTTGAAGTTTTTTGTAAACATGGTCCAAGTTTTTTCCAGATCGCCAAATGGCACAGTCATCTGCAAATTGTGATACTGCATTCTTAATGTCGTTAAATTCCTCTGCTAGCTCATTTACAGCTATAGTGAAAATTGAAGGTGAAATAACTGATCCCCGAGGAATCCCATTCTGATGTTCATATATATCTGACCTATCATTGTTTACCTGTACCGCAAAATACCTGTCCTGTAAAACGTTTTCTATATACCTATAGGTTTTACCAGTTATGCCAATCTTTTTCATTTTGTAAAGAGCTCCGTCTCGCCAGCATTCATCATATCCTCTTGCGACATCTAGAAAAACTGCTACGGTTTTCTCTGTTCTCTTAACCCTAGCTTTACCTCATGTTCTAATCTTACAAGCTGGTCTACTGTACTTCTGTCTGCTCTAAACCCTGACTGGTTTGGGCTATATAACTGATTTTTCTCCAGGTAGAATTTAACTCTTTTGTTAACAACAGTTTCCAGTATTTTACCTAGTTGTGATGTTAAGGAGATAGGTCTATATGAACTTACATCATTAGCTTCCTTATTGGGTTTTAGGATGGGTACTATCATAGCTACTTTCCATGCTTTTGGTATCTTCCCTAAGCTCCAGATTTTGTTATAAAGGGAAGTTATTATGTTTATAGTTCTTTTGGGTACTTTCTTAAGGATTTCATAACTAAGTATATCTTGCCCTGAGGCAGTATTAGATTTATCTTTTATTGCATTAGTTACTTCTTCCTCTGTTATATCAGCATCTAAATAGTTTGTTTCATCTATCTGGTCTGGTAGTTCTTTTGAAAACTGTATCCTAAGTCTTTCTCTTCTCTAATTTTCTTCCAGTCCAAGGCTACTTTTTGCACTGACTTTATAGAAATACTCGGCAAGGGCATTTGCTTTTTCTTTATCTGTTTCTGCTCTCTTTGGTAGTTTGATTGTTGACATTATTGTTTTCTTATTGTTCCCTTTGATTGCCTTAAGCTTTTTCCATACTTCTTTAATTTGAGTGCTAGGTTTAAGTGACTGACAAAATTCCTTCCAGTTAGTTTCTTTGGCTTTAAATATTATTCTGTTAGATTCATTCCTAATAAGTTTATACTCATCATAGTTTTCTTCTGTCCTGTTATTTCTATATTTTTGTAAGGCCCTTTTTCTTCTCTCATGAATTTCTGCACAGCTTTTATTCCACCAGGCAACTGGTTCTTTATTCCACTGAGTTTTTCTTTTCTTAGTAATGTTATTTATTGGTTTAAGGTGCTGTGGCATATTTTTATTTGGTATATATTTTATTGCTATTTTAAGAATTTCATTGGTCAGTGTTTCCGCCCACAAGTCAGTATCATCTGATTCCATGTCTTTATATTCCATCCCCTCCAGCTCTGATTGGAAAGCTTCCCAGTTTGCTTTTTTATAGTTGAAAGTCGGTTTCTCTAGTTCTGGGTTCGGACTGACATTTTCATGCATGGTTATTATGATGGGCAGATGATCTGAGTTTGTGTCTTGTAACACTTCCCAATTTACATTCGCTAGGTTGTTAGTTGTTATACTTATGTTTATTGCTGAGTCTGCCCTGTTAGCTTGTGGATTAATTCTAGTTGCAGTTCCATCATTTAGTATTATTAGTTCATTGTTTTCTATAAAGTCAAGTAGGTTCTTTCCTGCATTATCTGCATGTTGTCCACCCCAAGCATAATGATGGGAATTAAAATCGCCTACTATGATTGTTTTTGGGCCTAGTCTGGTGTTTATGGCTAGTATTTCTTCATCTTTAATTGTGCCATCTTTAGCATATACATTTAGGATTGTTAGATTGTTTGGTTCAGCTGCTACTAAAGAACATGAGGAAAGAAAAACAATGCCCTCTCAAATTTATAAAGGACAAGCAAGGCAAATTGCTTACTGCCCCGAAGGAAGTAATGGAAAGATGGAAAGAATATTTCTCAGAACTCCTGGATGGTGAGCATGGTGAAGCATCAGAAATGATAACCACTAGCACAGAAGAAAAAAACCAATGATGGTGAAGATGACATAAAGATGGAAGAACTGAGGGCAGCACTAGAGAAAATCAAGATGGGCAAAGCAGCAGGGCATGATGGTATAACACCAGAAATGGTTAAGTACATGGGAGCATCAGGCGACCTATTACTCTTAAAAGTCCTACAGGCAGCATGGTGCAACAAGACCATACCAAAGGTTTGGGAGATTGCCATCATAACACCAATTTTCAAAAAGGGTGACAATCGGCAATGTGGAAACCATAAAGGCATATCCCTTCTCAGTGTCCCTGGTAAAATCTACTCTAGAATCCTAGAGCAGAGACTCCGACGCCTAGCTGAGCCACAATTGGATGAGGTCCAGTGCGGATTCCGAGCAAACCGAAGTACTCAAGACCTAATCTTCACACTCAGACAGCTGAGTGAAAAGACCCTTGAGTATAAGAGTGAGATCCATCTTTGTTTCATAGATCTGGAAAAGGCGTTTGACAGGGGCCCCTGTAGCAAACTTTGGGACTGTTTGGCAAGGAAGAATATTCCAGCACCTCTGATTCATGCTATACAGAGCTTCTACAAGTCTTGCAGAAATTATGTGAGGACAGCAAACCATAAGTCAGAAGAGTTCAGGACCACCACTGGTGTAAGACAAGGTGATATCCTATCACCTTACCTCTTCATACTCCTTATGGACGATGTCATCAAGGCATGTAAGGAGAGAACAAGAAAGTATTCAGTGGGGTACTGGAAGATGAGACAGGTCTATATTTCGGAGCTGGCATTTGCTGATGATGTTGCACTAATTGCTAAATCAGAGGCACATCTCCAATCCAACCTGCAAGTCTGGAAGGAAGAGCTGGAGAAGAGAGGGATGGTCATAAGCAGCTCTAAAACAAAATCCATGGTGATATCACGAGAAGAAAGAAAACATCAGATTAAGTTGGGAGAACAGGTCCTGGAGCAGGTCGACCACTTTAAATATCTCGGAGCTATTATAGACCGAAAGGGAGGCATCAAAGAAGAGTTGGCCACTCGAAAAGCAGCGGCTGGGAGACTTTTTCAGGCCATAAATCGTGGATTCCTCAGCAAGAAAGAGGTTGGTAAGAAAACGAAGATGGCTGTATACCGCTTCACCTATGTCCCAGTCTTGACATATGGATGCGAGTCGTGTGCAATGACTACAACCCACAAAAGCCAGATCCAAACCTCAGAAATGAGGTATCTGAGGAAAGTGGTTGAAGTAACAAGAAGAGACATGGTCCGCAACCAGACGATCCGTCAAGGCCTAAAATCCCATCCGCTGCAGACCCAAATAGAACAGTCCCAACTAAGATGGTTTGGCCATGTCTGCAGAATGGGAGAAGATCGGCTACCACGACAAGCATGGGAAACAAAGAGCCAGGGATCCAGACCTCCAGGACGACCCAGAGTCCGCTGGGAGGACAACATTAGACAATCTTTGAAGGACCGAGGACTAGAATGGAACCAGGCCAGGAAAAAGACAGCTGATAGAATGGTCTGGCGCTCTCTCTTCCAAACCTCTACACCTCACGGTAGAAGGGGAACGACTAAGTAAGTAAGGTTCAGCTGCTATAGTAACCTGGATACCTTCTATATTGGTTGTATTAAACACTTCCCAGTCTATAATTTTAAATTTTTCGCTAACTAAGACTGCGACACCACCTCCTCTACCTTCTTTTCTATCGTATCTAAGTATCTTAAAGCCCTTACAACTATATCTATTATTAGGGTTTAAAAGGGTCTCTTGAAGAGCATATATATCAGTAGTTCCTCCTGTCTCTGCTAGTAGGGGTGTAAAATTCTTTTTGATACCCCTACAATTCCACTGTATAATTCTAATTCTTTCTAAATTGAATTTTAACATCATCTAGTATCCCTTTTATTTTGGTTAACTATCCATTTGCTCTTATTCAGTATTTCCTGCACTCGTGGACCCATTATCCATCAAGTTCTCAAGAAAAACATTATTTAAACTTGTCATTGTTTCCGTAACTTTTTCCGTTATGTATGGTAAAAGTGTCTCAACGTGTCCTTTGATAGTTTCTTCTAGGTTGACCACTTTCCTAATTTCATCCAATGCTGCATTCCCTTCTCTCCCTATGTTAATCTCCTGCCTTTCACTTTCCATTCTTTTTAGTATTATTTCACTTTCTTCTTTTAGTTCAGACAGTTTGACTAGAATCATTTCATTTTCTTCTTTCAGTACAGTCAGTTCAGCCACATCCTGGGAAATTTGGTACGGTATGGCTTTCACTTCTTGAAGCAATGCCTCTGCACTTTTCAGTGAATTCACATTTTCCAGTGTTGTAGCTGAACTGTCTGGCTGGCTGTTTTCTTTTGTTTTGTTAGTTATTTTCTGTTCTTTTGACTGCAGCGTTTTAATAGTTTTAATTTCTTCTTTAAGAGACTTGATTTCTTCTGCAACTTTACTGTTTGTGTTTTTTGTGTTTTCTTTAATTTCTTTCATTACTGTTTTAAATGGTTTTCTTGTTAAGATGGATTCTTTTAGTGCTTGTTTGGTTTGCTGGTACACTGGACAGCCCTGAAATCTGGCACTGTGGTTCCCTTTACAATTGATGCACTTTCTGTTTCCATTCGCCTTTTTGTAGTCGGTATCTGCCTTTGCCTTTTCACACTGTGTGGAGGGGTGATTACTGGAGCAGTATCTACAAACTGTTTTCCCCTTACAACTGTTCCTTCCGTGGCCGAATTTCAGACAGTTGGAGCACTGTAGCACAGGGGGAATGTAAGCTTCGGTGTGCTTCTTGGTTTTCCCAAATAGTAGCGTTTTAGGGGTTTCTCTCCCTTCTGCCGTTACTATAACCACTGGGGTTATAATACTTCCTTTCACCATTATTCTGTCCACGTGTACCAGCTTTATGTCTGAGTTATGTTTTGTGAGGATGTTCATAACTTCCTCGCATGAAAGGTTAGTGTTTATCCCTTTTAACACACATCTACTGGTCTCTTTTGCTAGCTCTATCTTTACTTTTATGTCATGTGCAAGAGTCACTGTTTTGGCTTCTACTTTGAGTTCCTCTAACATCTCTTTTATTCTGTCACTCTGATTTGGGATAATTATTATGCCAAAATGAGTTTTTGAAATTTTGGCTATCGCCTTTTTGCCTAACACAGGATCAAGGATGTTTATAATTTTGTCTTCATCTAGTGTCTTGATCTTGACAGCCTCACCAGCTACTTGCGTTATCTTTAGACGACATATGTTTACTACATCTTTATTTTTGGGAACTGCCTGGGTTGCTATATGTCTTGAGTCTTTTTTGGTACAGTTGACATTCAAAAATCCGGCCATCGATAATCCGGTTCCTTCAGATTTCCGGCATGGATTTCGGAGCTCCTCAGGTCCGGAGGTTGCCGGATTTTTGAATGTCTACTGTACTTTCATTGCTATTTTTTTTTTTTTTTTAGTATTTTCTTCTAGTTTATCATGCCTGGTGTCCCTACCTTGGTTTTTAACTGCTTCTGCCCACGTTTTGCCTTCCTTTGTTGTTTTTCCTTCTGAGTCTCCTTCCACTTTTTCCCTTATTGTCTCTATCCTTTCGATTTCAGTGTTCGAGGTCCAGTTTTTTTCCGTCTGTCCGTTTATTGTCCGGGTTCCCGCGTCTTCGTTTTCGTTGTTTCTGTCTACTGCTTTATGTCTTCAGTTTTCTTTGGTACTTTCATTGCTTTTTTTTGGTTAGAAATGTCTTCTGTGGGGGCCTGACTATTCTCTTCTAGTTTATCGTGTCTGGTGTCCCTATCTTTGGTTTTAACTGCTTCTGCCCACGTTTTGTCTTCAACTGACTGTGCTCTAGTTTTAGGTGGCTGTTGCAAGTGGTGTGTTGCAAGGCGTGGTTTGGTTAGCTCTGAACAATGTTCCATGTGATATTAATAAAACAGTTATAAATGTCTGGCCATTGTTTTATCTTCTTGATATTCTTGAGTGATCGTGTATCGTGCCTTCTATGTAAGATTACGCGAATGCAGGGGTGGAAGATTCTGAACAATAATTGAACCTTGGAATACGATTGACGTGATAAGTCGGTTCCATTGAGTCCACAAATATTTAATACAGTTTACACGTCAAGACGATTCATGCATGTTGATCACAAAGGTACATATTATAACTTGAAAATATATGGCATATATATGTAGATATCCTATCAGTCCTTGTCCAATAATCAAATTACTGTATGCAGATTGTCATAGCTGTATGCACGCGCGGTTGGGGTTTCCAACGGCCGACAGTGAGTCTATGAGTCTGGCAAAATCAAATACTATGGACTGTAATTCATCCTTCCTTAATTTTCACTTTCGTACTGACCTTTAATCATTTCAAATCTTCGTAATAGCAATGGACTGACCCATGTCCGTACTTGCATAAAATATATCTGTATGGCAATACCATGCCCAACATTGGAAGGAGAGTCAGACGCGTCTTAACAGCTTGACGGTCAATGTGAAAAGGGTCGCGTTTCTTAGTTACCGACTGTGTCCTAAACAACGCTATACACGTCATAATCGATCGTGTATGAAGCGTTCAGTAATTGAAACATCTATCGCAATATATTAAATGTCTTAACCTTTACAATTGCACGTCTGGTAACCTTTAGCAGACGGCGTTAATATCATATACCGTAACAATTCCCTGTACACCGGGGAAAAAAAAATCGATAGATTTTTTTTTCAATATCTATCCGACTTAACAATTTTTCAAAAAAAAAAAATTTAACACAATTGTGACATATGGCCGACGATGTTCTGAGTAGAACCGTGTTGCGGTCATGTCAACTAACTATTTGTCATAGTCATCTAACCTAAATCACATTATATATCAATATTATACATATTATTATATCAACTAAATAAATGTCCAATGTTAATAGTGAATGGTAAAATTAAATTAAAGTAAGGTCTGTCGTATTAGTATGTCATATAGGAATTAATTTGACTAATTAAAATTAAATTAATTAATTAAATTAAGAGTTAAATTATTAAGGTTCTAATGTAATGCGATGTTATGAGAGAAGAAAAGACAAACTAAGTGAGAAGAAATAGAAAGAAATTCGAATATAAGTTTTAACTTAATTGTGTGTGTTAAGTGTTAGTGAATAATAACTATCTAATTTAACTAACTAAATAACGTATAGGTACATTAAAAAAAAAATTATTAATCTAATACTTGTGTGAGATTTATTTTCTCTTTTCATAATTTCTTCTTTTAGTATTTCGTTCTCTTTTTTTTTTTTTGTTCTTTCATTTCATTTTTTTTTTTTTCTCACATTTCATTTTATTGATAATAATTCAATTAAGAAGTTAAGTTAACTAATTAATTAGTATAGGATATGATGATCCATCCATAGTCTTGATCCTGATGAATTCTTTTAGGCAACAATGTTCAAACGTTTACGTTGGAAAGAAATGTCATTTATCCTAGCATCCAAGAATTAAGTATACACAGGAACATCAGTTCGGTTTGTCGTCAGATATTGTTCCATGATTGTTCAATGATATTCGTATATCGTGTATGGACATTAGACGAAGTTCGAATGTCTATATATACCTTGATTGTCTTTTAATTCAATTCTGTGATGCATATAGTGTTTATACAGTTTAAATTGAAGGCAAGGTTAGTTCCTTTATAGTTGATACTTCGTTCAATCCACTGTAGTATTGATTGATGTAGTTTAAGAGTGTCAATATTGATTATTCGTCGTCAATAGGATTACGTGACAATGCATCTGCCACACAATTTTCAGTGCCAGGAATATGTTCAATGGAGAACTCAAATGGTTGTAGGATGATTGAATATCTGGCAAGTTTCTGGCTTTTGTGGTTGGATCGACGCAAGGATGCGACCGCACGTTGGTCCGTCTGTATGGTGAAGGGAGCACCGAGTAAGAATTTTTCCAGCTTCGTTATTGCCCAGATCACAGACAAAAGTTCCTTGTCGACTGTTGAATACTTCGTTTCCGCCGGCTTCAGCTTTCTTGATATATATAAGGTGGGGTGTAGAATGCCATCATGGTTCTGGAGCAGGCATGCACCAATGCCGTAGTTACTAGCATCTGTTCGTAAGAAAAATCTTTTGGAAGCATCGGGAAGTCTTAAAATTGGTTCATGTGAGAACAAATTTATAATTTTGTTGAAAGTTTCATTGCATGTACCAGTCCATGTCACCTTCACCGGCATATCTTTTTTTAACAATGAAGACAATACAGCCGTGATGGATGACAAGTTAGGTATGAATCTACTGTAATATTGAACAAGTCCTAACAAACTCCTGACCTGTTTCTTCGTCTGAGGAACTGCTATGTTTAGAATTTTTGAGACTGTACTAGGTAACGTTCGGATATATCCCGATCCAATGATATGTCCCAAAAAGGTTATCTCATTACACGCGATTTGCACCTTTGTAGGTTTAGCAGTTAGATGATAATTCCTTAGAGTATCGAAAACATATCTAAGTCCCGAAACATGTTCCTCAAACGACGAACTAAACAAGCATATGTCGTCAATATATGTAATAACGTCTGGTCTACCTGATAAAATTTGTCGCATCAGGCGAATGAAGGTAGCTGGCGCATTAACAAGCCCAAAAGGCATCACGTTCCACTGGTATAGACCTTGTGGCGTGGAAAATGCGGTGTAGTACTTAGCCTTTTCGGTCAGTGGTATCTGCCAATAACCTTTAGTTAAGTCTATCTTACTAAATATAGTTGCGTTAGATAGACGTGGCAGTAAGTCGTCGATAAGTGGATGTGGTTCGCTGTCAACTATAGTCTTAGCATTTAATTTTCTATAATCAACGCATAGTCTAATGTTATTGTCCTTCTTCCGGACAATCACTAATGGAGAAGAGAATGGCGAATTACTAGTCTCAATGATTCCCAGAGACAACATCTGTTCAAGTTCCTTAGTAGTTTTAGCAAGGAAATGTAAAGGAACAGAATAGGGATGTACACGAATAGGTGTATCATCATTGAGAGTAATGTCATGACTGATAGCCGATGTGCGACCCGGGACGTCGGTCAACACATCTGGATAAGATTGTAATAGATTAGCAATCTGTAGACGCTGTTGCGGTGTAACCGTTGAAGAGATGGTTACATCCCGCCAAGATTCAGTAGGTTGAACTACTGGTACAGGTAACGGTAACTGTACCTCAGGAAAAGAAGATTCTTCTTCCTGGATGACAGATAAGTTAGTATAATGACAAGTGGATACTGTGTTGTCATCTAGTTCATGAAAAATTGACTGTAAGTGTTCAGGACGTGTATGAAATTGCTTGAGCATGTTAATATGAAATATCTTTTTGTGTCCCTTGATATCTAAGACGTAATCAACGTCGGAAATTTTATCAATGACTTTGTAAGGACCATTCCAAGATATCAATAATTTATTGTTATTGTGAGGAAGTAACACATAAGCCTCGTCGCCTGGGAATAATTGGCGTAATCGTCGAGACCTATTTTGTAGAGATCGAGCCTTAGCTTTTGCAGCCTCAGAAGAAGCTGTTGCCAACTGGCAAGACTCAATAATGTTCTTCCGAAGATTAATCACGTACTCGTAAGATGACTGAGTGTCCTGAGTCATCTCGTCGTCAATTAATAAGTCTTTTATTAGTCCCATAGGACCTCTTGGGGGAGCACCAAAAACTAATTCAAAGGGAGAGAAGCCAGTTTGTTCATGCGGTACCTCCCGATAAGCAAATAGAACAGCTGGGAGTGCTCTGTCCCAGTCATGAGGGTGCTTAGTAGTAACCTTATGTAGTAGTTGTTTAAGTGTACGGTTAAGTCTTTCAACCGCACCATTACTCATCGGATGATAAATACTACTTAAATTCCTATCAATGTCCCAAGTTTTCATGACTTCCTTCATGGTGTCAGATATAAACTGTGACCCATGGTCTGATAAAAGTTTTCTAGGAAACCCTATTCTAGAAAAGATGAGATGTAGTGCATCAGCTACATCTGTGGTAGTGGTGGTCTTTAATGGGATAGCTTCTGGCCATCGTGTGCACAAATCAATGCACGTAAGGACGAATCTATGTCCTCTGGCCGATGGTAGCAATGGACCAATAATGTCTATTGCCATTTTGTCAAAAGGTCTCACTGAGATATCGCAAGCCTGAATAGGCGCCGTGTGAAAAGCTCCACGTGCTTTCACTTCTTGGCATGTAGTACAGGAACGTACATACTGCGAAATATCTCTTGACACCCCTGGCCAAAAGAATGAAGACAGTACTCGAGATCGTGTTCGAGTATATCCCATATGTCCAGCACAATGTGAGTCATGTGCATGTTGAAGAATGTACCGTCTAAAAGTATATGGGACCATAACTTGTTGTTTCATTTGTGATTTGTCATTAAAATATCTAATCAATATGTCATTTTTAATAACAAAACAATGTTTGTTATTATTACCTGAGGATAGATTGTCAACTTTATCAACCAATTTAAAAATTTTTTTTAAAGATTTATCCTCTTTTTGTTTGGTTGCAAATGTTTCCCTGTCAATAGGTGAATTGACTACAAATTCCTCTTGGTTGTCTGCATCCATTTTATTATCATCAACTTTTTCCATGAGTTGAGTCTGCGCTCTAGTCGTCACGGCGTTTCCAGTGCATAGGTTATGTTTCTCCCATTCTATAATTTCATCTGGGGTACAATCTTTACTGCCGTGTATACGACCAACCATCAAATCAGCTATAGGCTTCTTTAGCATACATACTTTTACGTTGCCTGTGAAAAAAGGTGTGTGAACATGAATAATAGCTGTGGGGTAAAACTCTATTGTTCCACCAAAAGTCATGCAACGGACATATTCCCCCGTTGCACAGCTAGGATGTACCAGCGACTGTCTTACACCAATCGTTGTGGATCCCGAATCCCTCAACACTGAGACGACGGATCCATTAACTAATCCCCTGTTAAAAATTAATAGGCCTGTTCCATCGTTGACTGCAAGACCTACCTGTGGTATAATATGTCCGCAGTTAAGCACTGTTTCTTTCGCCTTCTGAAAAATAAGATTGCATTGCTGGCAACTATTTGCCACATTATAATTAATAGCAAAACATGCAGCAGAAGACTGTGTTGTATTATTGTCGAGTGGGACCTGAGCTATAGGGGTAGTATTATTTGTAACTGCCGCCCCTGTATTATGGTTGTAATGAGATGATCCCCGAGAATGAGATCGATTCCGAGTATAATTGTTAGAATTATCTCGTCGTCCTCTATAGTAACTATTATCTCGATGTCTCGAGCCATGATTATTACCATTCCAGTTACTATTATTATTGGGAGTATGTGATCGATTATAATGAGTGTTATGTTGACCATTGTGGTAGTTTGTTTGAGGTGAATAATTTCTATCTCGTGATCTACCTCTGTTGAACTCATTTTTATTGTTGAAATCATTATTATGTCCCTTCTGAAAGTTAACATTGTGATTTCTTTGGAACCTGCTTCTGTCTACACTGTGATGTCTTTGTTTGTTATTGTGATTGTAGGCCATATTAGACGCCACAGGTAGAGGTTCTCTTAATGAGGAGTTAGAAATGGTTGCATTCGGGTGTGCCGAACAGTAGTTTAAAGAAATTTTTTCTAACTCATCCATAGTACCTGGTTTACGCTCCTGCAAATATGCAAAAAATGGCTGGCTAACTGAAGATAATACCTTATCCCGCAGTAGTAAATCAACTAATTTGTCGTATGATTTGTTGACTTCTGCCAGTTCAACCCATCTATTAAATGTATTGCGTATGTTCGCAATGAATCCTGCAAAATCCCTTGGAGATTCAGGTAAAATTCCCTTAAATTTCAACCTACAGTGTTCCTCGTCCAGGTGAAACCTTCGTAAAAGCAAGGACTTAATAGCACCGTAGTTATTAGCTATTGATGGGTCAGCATTTTGAGAAGCTGTCAATGGTTCTCCAACCAAGAATTCATTTAATTTGAGTACCCATGACTCTTCAGGCAAATGGTTAGATTTGCAAGTCTGTTCAAAACGTGCCAGGAACGATGAAAGGTCGTCGACGTTCAAGTTGAAAATGGGTAATTTAAAGTTGTAGAAGTGTTTAGGTTGGCTGGATGATGATCCATTTTGTGCGTTATTATTCTGGTTTGCATCAGCACTTTGTGCTTGTAATCTTGCTGTCTCCAATTTAATACGCGCCAATTCCATTTCTTGTTGTAAAATAATTTCCTCTCGTTTCAATTTATTCTCTTCTTCCTGTTTGGCGATTGTTCTTTGCTCTTCTCTTTCACGTTGAGCAATCTCTCTCAATCTATTTTCCTTGGCAATTTGCTTCATCTCAAGTTCTGCTTCCTCTTTCTTTAATGCAGCTTTTTTCTCTTCTTCCTCTTTCTTTAATGCAGCTTTTTTCTCTTCTTCCTCTTTCTTTAATGCAGCTTTTTTCTCTTCTTCTTTTCTTTCATATTTTTCCAGTTCTGATTCAGCAAACTGACGAAGTTCTTGAGATTTATAACCATATTCACGACCAATCTTAACGAAATGGTCTATAGTAAGCATTTTGACTTTTATCTGTAAGTAATTATTGATAATTACTGATTAAAATAGTCAATAGTAGCTTCAGAGTAATTATTATACTTACTCAACTTAGAAATATTCAATATAAGTAATCACAATAGTACTGAACTTAATGTCTAAGTTCAACTAATAGACAATATTTTGTAACAATATTGTATCTAAATAATACTATATCATAAATAGTTATGATATATGTTAAATATAATATAATTATATCACACAATTAATCTCAATATCCAATAATGTTGGGTATAATTCCTAGTAATTATATTATTCAATGTACTAAGTCACTCTCTTAGTACAAGAAAAGTATATTAAATAATATACAATGGGTCTATTACCTCAAAGGTAGATATAAGATTAGTTTATTTTGTCAATATATATATTATATTATTATGCCCTAGGCATCTATTATAAATTGTAGTGCTACTTTCTTGGACTATCACTGCATAATTATGCAATGTCCCATATTAACCTTAAAATTTTAAAAAAAATTAATTAAATTAAATTACAAGTGTATTATTGCATATAATTATCATATTATTAATGTAATATTAATATATATTATGAGGACAGACAAGCAATGATGCAACTAAAGGGTACAAACAATGTCAAGACGCAAACAAGACATTTTCACAATTAAAAATGAATTTATGAACTAAATAAAATAAGCGGAAATGTCACAGACCAAATGAAGGGTCAAGGTCTGACCGGAGGTCAACTGAATATTCAAGGTACACACAAAAAAAAAATGACTGCGAAAAATGATGACGTCACAGGACTCATAACGGACGAAAATTTAATAATCATAAAATAAATGATAGTCAGAGGAGAATGGACGAAATAGTAACGAACATGGTACAGAACTGAATAAAATTATTAACTGAATACGAATAAAATACACCAATTATCTACGGGACAGTACAGCTAACGCAAAATCGTCAAACGATAGCAGATTTGGACAACAAGTCCAATGTCAAACCTCAATGGGATTCCTCTTCCAAAGGTGCAATCGTTTAACTGCCCTAAGAAACGACCGAAATTAATTCAGGCATCGTGAGAGCCGCAGAATTTAATTTCAGTTCATTCTCCCTACCTCCCACGAATTAACAACAAATACATACGATGGAAAACAAATTTAACATATATACATGAAAATACATAGACATGCCTGATCAAAGCAAAATGGACTCAGTATTACGGTTTTGCAATGACGACAATTTAAACAGCTAGACTTATCTTTCCCGTTGCCTCGATCAGTGCTATAGGTCGTCAACAGCTAGGCTAATGCCCCTGACTGCCTGCTCCTGTAGTCCATTTCTTGTGTCTGCTTCAAATGACTTATTTTTCCCTTGGTTAGGCTTAAAAGAACGACTTCAGTTTCTCCGATAGTTTCACCTACACGAATTTCAGTGACGTCGCGTTGTTAGGCATTAGACTGAGTTCCACGTCATCTTCAGCTGGATCATGTGATCGAAAACTGATCGTAAATATTTCCTTCGAAAGTCATTCAAAAAAATTTTTTTGTTTTTGGTTGTTTTCTCGTCCCCAGACACCGGCCACCACTGTTGCAAGTGGTGTGTTGCAAGGCGTGGTTTGGTTAGCTCTGAACAATGTTCCATGTGATATTAATAAAACAGTTATAAATGTCTGGCCATTGTTTTATCTTCTTGATATTCTTGAGTGATCGTGTATCGTGCCTTCTATGTAAGATTACGCGAATGCAGGGGTGGAAGATTCTGAACAATAATTGAACCTTGGAATACGATTGACGTGATAAGTCGGTTCCATTGAGTCCACAAATATTTAATACAGTTTACACGTCAAGACGATTCATGCATGTTGATCACAAAGGTACATATTATAACTTGAAAATATATGGCATATATATGTAGATATCCTATCAGTCCTTGTCCAATAATCAAATTACTGTATGCAGATTGTCATAGCTGTATGCACGCGCGGTTGGGGTTTTCCAACGGCCGACAGTGAGTCTATGAGTCTGGCAAAATCAAATACTATGGACTGTAATTCATCCTTCCTTAATTTTCACTTTCGTACTGACCTTTAATCATTTCAAATCTTCGTAATAGCAATGGACTGACCCATGTCCGTACTTGCATAAAATATATCTGTATGGCAATACCATGCCCAACATTGGAAGGAGAGTCAGACGCGTCTTAACAGCTTGACGGTCAATGTGAAAAGGGTCGCGTTTCTTAGTTACCGACTGTGTCCTAAACAACGCTATACACGTCATAATCGATCGTGTATGAAGCGTTCAGTAATTGAAACATCTATCGCAATATATTAAATGTCTTAACCTTTACAATTGCACGTCTGGTAACCTTTAGCAGACGGCGTTAATATCATATACCGTAACAGTGGCATGTTTGGTTATGAGCTATGTCCTAATTTCCTATTTGAATTTATTTACTTTATTGTTCTTTCCTATTTCTTTTAGCTCCCTTTCTTTGATTTTGTTATTATTATTTTAATTATTTTATTGTGCTATCTTGTTCTTATTCTTAGAAGTTTTGTCTATTTTGGTTCAACTTTTTTGATCTGGCAAATCTAAAATTCCCTTAACCACTAATATTTATTATTAATAATTGGTTAACCCTACTAGGATCTATGATTACAGTTTAGGAGGATTCAACTTATTGCTATTTCCTGATGAGTTAAGAAAAATATAAATGTCTGCCGTACCACGCAATGGAAAGCACGTGGCGCTTGGGTCTATTAACATTTGTGTTTCTCTTTAATTTATGGCTATTCCTAGTTTATATTATCACTTCTAGCCATTATCCAGCAATCAACAAATACTAATTATACTAACTGTTTAAATTGTATACAGAACAGAAACAGAAAATAAATTAAATTCAACTTATCTGGTTTGTAATCCCCTCGAAGCAACGTGCCACAGCCGTGGAGGTTCTAACTCGGAGAGGTAAAGTGAGATTTATTGCGAAGTTACTTTGGGGTCATTATTTAAAATAAAAATCAAGTGTAGAATTATAGTTTAGCAATTTTGCATAAAGTAGTAACAGACTGTAAGACCTTACTAAATGGGAGATAAAATGGTGACGTAGTTCTTTTTTTGGCAAAGGGAGATAAATCTTTTATTATACCCCTTAAGTAAAGGTTGTGCAAGTTTTGCACGGGAATTGTTGTACGATTATGTAAACTGTACGTGACAAATAATTGTAATGGAAAATCGGGGTTTCTAGTTTAATCATTTCAGATCAAAACGCGTTAGGCGTAAGATGGGAAATATTTTCTCTCCCAAGTGTTAAGGGGGCATATACACCCAGAAAAAGACAAAAAAGGTTATTTTTGATTTTCATATAATAATTGTGTTTTAAATATTTATAAGCCTTTTTACTTTGATATTCTTTTTGAATTATGTGTTTATCTGTAATAGTTTATGAGTTATCAATGTTCAAAGAGAATCAGATAAGTGTTTTAACATTTTAAAAACTAAACTTTAACGAAAACAGGGCTTGCGATTCACAGTTCCGGTGATATTTTCTACAATTTTAAAGCTATAGCCTTCAAATTTTGCACACTTATAGCCCATGTTATCCTTTATGGCATGAACCTCCACTTTTTTCTTACATGGTATAGAAACAGAGATATTGCTATACAAAGTTCTAAATTTGTGCTATTTAAAAGGGTCATATTGCAAGAGCCATATCTACAAAACTCATTGGGGTAGACATTTTTGGGTGGTTCACGCCATAGGTAGGGATGTTATGCACATCATCTGCTGGTTTGGCATTCTTTGCACCTTTTATGTGAGTGAAATTCATTCCCAGGTGCACTGGGGGTTTTCCTTTCTTTTTTTTTTTCATCACTTCATGTTAATTAATTATTTTCACATAAAACATTAAAATTTATAAAGTAAACTTTGTTCATCATAAAATATAATATCTCTTGTAACATGTGGCCAAATTTTATGTCAACAGGTTTGTTAGTTATTTTTCTGTTAATTTTTTAAAAAGATAACCAATTTCTGGGTGGGTGTTCCCCATTAAAGTTGCGGATATGGCGAGCGATGTTAGAAAGTGTCACACAGACAGCATGCCAACGATTTGGTTGCTTCTGTGATGACAGAAGATGTACTGTTGTCGAGCTCTCTAATCGCTTAGTACGCCATCATGATAGTTAGTAGAGCTGATTCAGTAAATCCAGACAGTATCTATGTACAAGAGGTTGTACAAGTTCTCAAGTTTTACAAGACCATCAGGCATGAATAAATTGTAGAATTCGTGAGAAGAAAGTAAGCCGCAGCTAGCCACAAGAAGTGTGAACCATAGACATTTGGTAGAAATAGGCAACCCGGGCGGTGTAGGCCAGTCTTATCACAGAGATACACCAAAGCGATTACACGTAGACATTGAAGTTTAGAACCTACTGAAAAGATAAAAGTGTAACATAGCAAGTAGACGTGTGAACCGTGACAGTAAGGGTTACATGACAACAGTGGTTCTCATGCCATTACTATTTTGACCCCAGAGTCAGTAGATGAAAATATAGAAGCAGTGACAGCGTCGAAAGGAATGTAAGGAGTATGCAAGGACAATGTTTTTATAATTTTCATCATGAAATAATGTTGCTGTACAAAAGTTGTATACCTCAAGTGAAAGGTTGGGCAGAATATCCCCTTCCAAATTGTTGTTGAAATCAATAGATGAAAATAAACTTTTCACGTTACATTTCTCTGCTGTCGGCGTGAAGCAAGTTATCAGATTTAATCGTCAACCATCTGTTGTCCAGCTGTTGTATTCGTCAGAAGTAGTTAACATCATCATCATCTACAACTACCTACTGTTAGGGCAGCGATACAAACCCACTATACTCACGCACGGTCACAACATTGAGAGCGACAGATTAACACGACGTACGCCCAGCAAATTTATTTAGCGCTGATATGGCTTTTGTGATTCACTAATTACTGTCGTGACGAGTCACAGCCCAGATGGTTAAACGAGGGTCGGTGTTTGCACAAGGATGGGGAGATCAATTATCCGTCTGCGGATATATTACAAACACGCACCTGAAAGACGGAATGTTATAATAGCTTCCAGTCAGAACTGTTACGAAGACATTATTTGTGATAATGTAGGGAGTTGTTGTGCAAACATTACTGCGAATCGACGGATATAACAATTCCATATTTGGAAAGTGACTTCTTAAATAACACGCAGAATTTTCCTATGAGGAAATTTTTTGAGTAGACCCCATCAAACCACGCATGATTGTAACTATTGGCTGGCATTCACGAAGTAAACATAACAACATTTCTGATTGGAGCCTGGTCTAATAGTAAACAACAACGTGCGTGGGATGAAAGTTGTAATATAACCTGACACTTTAGTCGGGTGAAAGCACTGTGAAAATTCAACTCATGAAGAGACCAGCCAGACAGCAAGAGCAAAGAATAAGATCAGAATTCCATTTATCGGACAGGACCTTGTTTGAGCATCTTGAGGACTTATTTCCCAGGAAAACTCTACCTTTATTAACACGGAAAACCGGAATCCTAGGAATCTGAACACGATGTCAGAGTGGGAGCTTATTGTAAAGGAACACCCCAGAACACGTAGAAGAGGCATCTTAAACACATTTCCTTAACTGTTTCTCTGAGCCAGGAGTTTGTGATCCCAAAGACAATTTTGGAGTGAGTTGTACATTTATAATTCTATATTTTACATTATTAACACGTGAAAAATATGTATATACTGACATATGAATATTAATATGTGAAAACTGCTAGTGGATGTCCAAGTCATACGAGGCTGGCAACCTCAGCATATAGAATGATGATTTCATGAACCATCACTGCAAAGGGTGGTGACTGCTTTATGTGAGTTTCTTATATATAACCAAAAGCAGAGGTAGTCCCAAGGTCCATATGGAGCAGGGAGTGAATGATGAGAGAAATGATGTACATACTTATTATATTGTTATATTATATTGTCAGCCAATGAAGAGGTGAATGTAAATCTACTCAAAATGGCATCAGTATTTAAATTTGCACCTGATGTGAAGGATCAACCATATTCAGGAATATTAGAAGGATCAAACTATTTAAAAAAATTAAAGGATGTACAGGAGAGGAACAAACCAGATGATGGTTAATACTTATAATGTAAATACTAATCCTGTATCATTGAAATGATGTTCTTACTTACTATGACTGTAACTTTGACATCTGATGACAGACGAGTCTGACATCTGTGCTAGTCAGTTACAATTAATTGAAATGTTAATGCTTCTACTGTATCACTGAAATGATGTCCTTACTTACTATGATTGTATAACTGTGACATCTGATGACTGACTAGTCTGACCTCTGTGCTAGTCAGTTACAAGTCTAGCCAGATACTAGCCAAAGCTGATATGATGTTTCAGGTTCCATGTAATAACTCAAACCAGACTGTCAAGTATCAGAAGCCTGTGTTGTTCATCAGAGGCAATCCCACAAAAGTGCAGGACCCCAAAGAGTGAACTACAACTGGTCATTGGTATCACTATAGCTGGGTCTGCAAATGCTGATAATACAAGTGACAGTTCAGTGTCAGCAGTAACAAGATAAGTGTCACTTAAGACACTGACAATCCATTTATGAACCAACAGCCAATATTTGCGATATAAAACAAACTTCTACAACAGTATTCAGATTATTGTAGAATTCAGTCAATTGATGACAGTAATGTGTAAAGTCACAGGACTAAGAGAACAGTGATATAATAATAGTGATTCCAGTATTCATTAACTTTATTATACAAGAGGATATTGTTCAAGATGACAATACTACTTATTAACATTGCTGAATGACTGTTTCAAGTAAATAAATTTTCCACAAGGACAGACAATCCTACCAACCCATTAGTTAAAAAATAACATTAATTGTGTGAATATTTTATGTATATGTTAATGCTCATTTCCAAATAGCAGAAAAAGAAGATTAATGTAAATATTAAAAGATTATAATTGTACCTGAGGACTTATTCACTTTTTACACTTGTGTTTAAAGTAAATGTTCATTTTATTTATCCCCTAGAAATTAATTAATCATAAGATAGTCACAGGGAGGAGACACCTTAAATCCTGGTACTACTTCTTACCATCTGGGCCAGGATTTTCACAGTCTGACTATTTCTATGATATCCATACACCAGTGCTTATTTCTAAGACTGGGGTATTACTTGTAAGACCAGAACTCTTTACTGGAATACTATCCTGGTATCATATGATACACCTGGATATCCATCTGCCATCACTATACTTACATAATCTTCTTCTTCTTCTTCTTCCGTCCTTAGCCACCGACCGTCAAAGCAGTCAGTGGCCATTACGCCTAGTGGCGTCTTAGGGCAACAGCAGATAGGTTTTCTTTGCCATTGTTTCCCATCACGCCTATTGGCGTCTTTAGGGCAATGGCAAATCAATCCATTTGCTGTTGTTTCCGTAATCGAAGTGACTGGCAAACGGGTGATCAGCCCGTTGGTACTTACATAATAACATAACTTAATAAAACCTCCCGCTACACATGGGTGTGTGTCAGGAAAACACAATACTCAAGAGGGTATTTGTTCTATTCTTTTGTGACACTAGTCGGTGATACCAACTGAGAGTACTATCTCTGGAACAAATGAGGGTATGAGTGGCCTGAAGTCGACGCTAGACACCATCATCAGACGGGTCTCAGAGACGCTGGACCAGCTTTGTGATTACTCCCTGATACTTCTTAGAACGTGTTACAGCATTCAGACTTGACCAGACGAGCGTGCCACATCATTTATCTGCAAAAGCAAAACATCAGCACGAGCAGAAACCATCAAACTATTGGAAGCTAAGTACAAACTTAAAAGCTGCCAAGTGAACTGTCCATTTTTCGAAAACCATAACTTTACCCTATGATGATTACTTTTTTTACACGCTTTTATTTAACTTCACTTGTATGTCACTTTCATGTCACTTTCAAATCTTGCAATCGATTTTTCAATCACTTCCAGATGAGCAATAGCTCCGAAAATTGGCACAGTTGTGTAGCCCGATGACCATACAATAATCAGTCAATTATTTAATAAATTAATACTGTAATTATGACATTATGAGTAATTAAAGTTTTTCGTAAAGAAATGTAAACAAATCAGGGACCATAATCAAGTTAATTAAAAATTGAAAACAACGTGGTGTGCTTTATTTTTTTCTATGCGTAAAACAGGGCAGTACTCAAACAAGTGTCTAGCTAAATCAAGGGAAACAATCCAAATTATACAATTATGAATCAAGGAAAAGTCGAGTTCGAACTCTAGTTGGACTTCAAATTAAAGAAATTGATTGCACCAAATTAACAAGCACAACGCCATGTAATATTGACACTCTAAAGGAAATAGATTGCTTAAGAAATTTTAGACCAGATTTACAAAAAGTAAAAATATTGTTTATGTTGTAGTATGTCATAATATTTCTAAAAGAAGAAAATAAAAAATATTTTAAAAATGCACTAAAAACCCAAAAATAATTTTTCAAGGAGTTTATAGCTTGCAGTAAAAAAATGTAACATCAAATTGACAAAAAGCCTGGGGCGCTGATTCTGCATGAAATTAACTTCTGCTTTATACTTCATTAGACACTTATGGATAAAATATATGATAAGCGCTTAAGCGCCCAACGCTTCTTGTCAATTTGATGTTACATTTTTTTACTGCAAACTATAAAATCCTTGAAAAAGTATTTTTGGGTTTTTAGTGCATTAAAAGCGTGTGTTTAAAATGTTTTTTTTTTTAAATATATTTTTTATTTACAGAATTATTCAGTTTTAAACTGTTAAACATAATTGATTATTAAATTTGTTATTTGTGTATATATACATTTAACGTTAATTTAATCATTTTTAATGTACTGCACTCGTATGTCTCAGTCAATTTTCTTAAATACACTTAACCAGAGCTATGAAATAATAATAAGAATGTCACTGAGTAATTCAGTTGGCGGCTTGAACGAGCTAATTATAAGACAATCCTTCACACAAGCTGACGGCAGGTACTAAAGCTAATATTGCTAAGACTCATTCAGCATTGTTCTTGCTTTCTGAATATCTTGTGAAAAGAATCTCGAGGTAGACGCATCATTATCCTTCTATACTACTCCTCAAAAGTCAAGGGCCATTTAGAAAAACCTTGGTTGAAACCATAAAACAAATCTGATATAAACGTAATTGGTATAAGTAAAAACGGCATTTATTGAATACCAAATTGACATGTCACGTAAAGAAATGGAAACACACATTCAAACGCAATGAAGCTGTGAAGTGTGTTACCCACATTTTCAAAAGTCACACAATAGATATTGGACAAATAGACATTTCAAAATCGGGTATGACCACCGTTTGCAACAAGGCATTCAAGACAGCGTAGACGCATCGAGTCCACAAGGGTCCGAAGAGTATCCTGAGGAACAGCTTGCCATTCCTGAAGCAGAAATGCAGTCAGCTGTGCAACATCCATTGGCAGGGGGTGATTTGTTGACAATCTTCGACCAAGGACATCCCAGAGTTGCTCAATCGGAGAAAGGTCAGGTGAATGAGCTGGCCAAGCCATCCTGATGATCCCATGTTGCTGAATAAACTCATTCACCACACGAGCTCGATGGGGTCGAGCGTTATCATCTTGGAGGATGGCATTACCACCTATGGCCTCCAGAGCAGGCTGAACAATTGGTCTGAAGATTTCGTTCTGGTATCTTGGGCCGGTCAAGTTGCCTTGGATGATGTAGAGTGGGGTCCTGCCGTGTCTGTAGAAGCCTCCGCAGCCCATGACAGAACCCCTACCATAACGATCCACCTCTCGAATTGTGTCATCAGTAAATCGCTCTCCTGGTCGTCTCCAAACTCGAATCCTGCCATCATTGAATGACACAGTGAAGCGAGATTCATCAGTGAAGAGAACTTGACTCCATTGTTGCCTTGTCCATCGGATGTGCTCGCGACACCAAGCAACACGGACTCTGCGATGAGCAGGAGTAAGAGGGATTCAGACTGTAGGACGTCGAGCAGCCAGTCCAAATTCACGTAAACGTCTGCGAATGGTGCTTTGACTGACATTAACGTTTACAGTTTGTCTCAGCTGACATCTTAGAGTGGAACAAGTCACTGTTCGATGGCGCAGGGCTGACAACAAGAGGTACCAGTCATCATGTCTATTGGTGCATCTAGGGCGACCTAGCCGGTGGCGATCCTCCACACTTCCTGTGGCCTGAAATCTCTCCAAAATTTTTTGGATAGTAGAGTGTGACACTGCAAGCCGTCTAGCAACCTCACGGACAGATAAACCACTTTCAACTCACGCTATAGCCCTCATTCTTTGTAAGGTGTCAAGACTTCTTCTCGGTGGCATGGTTTTTGCAAGTGATGAAACTACCCTAAGTCTGCTGATTGTAAAACAAATTAAGAGTGAACTCTGTTCACGAAAAGTCGCCATTGCACGTGGAATGTAATCAGCCCGATTACCTCACCTGTTTGGTTGTACGGAAGTTTGAAAAAACAGATTAAAAATGTGAATTTATGGTCAGCAAACCAAATTGCACGTGATCACCATGGTTGTCGGTGAGTTGTTTTTATGCTTAACGTGCATAGAGGACTGTCAGAGGAAGATATTGCACCCATTTTTACTAAAAACTTTCTTCATTTAATCATTCAATGCACTTATATAAAAGTGTATTCAAAATAATAGGGTGGCCCTTGACTTTTGACGAGTAGTATACCTACAACTCAGCCAAGAGTTATCTTGTTCGAAGGTAGACACCTTTGAAGACCCACATTAGATACTATTGAGTTTTGGTCACTATTGGACCACTACTGTAGCTCAAAGGGGAAGCAAACCGTGACAGTCTCATGGAAAGAGAAGTAAACAAATAAAAAGGTGCTATAAAACATAGGGATGAAAAGAGAATTAATGACAGGAGATCGAAATTAGACAGCTAAAACATTTTGGCCATGAAAAAAGCTAGGTCCAGCTACATGAGGTGTGGTGTCGAGTTTCCAACCTCGCTGCCTTTGCCTCCATTAACTCAAGAGTAGAACCAGGTACCCATTTACAGCTGGGTAGACTGTAGCAAGATGCTATAAGATTTCGTTTCCGGGCAAAGTAAATGAGAAGCGAGACGCAAGTGCTGTAACCGCTTAGCCAGTCGGGCAGGGCAACTCAATGTAAGTCCAATAAAAACACAGATCAACCTGAAACTAACTACACCTGAAATGTCAGCTCGACATACCTGTCACCAAGATCCTGGAGCATAATTCAGTTGAGACACGAGGGCTGGGCCAAGAATGCAAATTTGGAAGAAGATACAGATAAGGTGAAGGTCGTTTGACAACTGGGTGAGAACAACAGCAGAATTCCCGGATCTTCTTTTAAAAAACAGACAAGGGTTTTGGATACTTTAAACCAGGGGTTCTCAATCTTTTTTTTTTCTTCTTGGGCCCCCCCCCCCCCCCCCTTTTTTTTGAGCCTCATTTACCTCTGTGGCCGCCCCCACAGTCGTTGTTAGCTGGAATAAAAAATATTTTAAAAAAAAATTAATCACAGGCTTTTAATGCACTAAAAAGCCACAAATAATTTTTCAAGGAATTTATAGCTTGCAGTCAAAAAAATTTAACATCAAATTGACAAAAAGCTTTTTTTTAAATTTAAGTCAAATGTAATCGATCCGCTAATGACATTATCAGTTTGTGATAAACGAGTCCGGGGCACAGGAAGCGGATTTCATTATTCAGTAAATTACACGGACAGTTAATGTTTTTATTTTTAATTTCTTTAATTTTGATAAGAGTTCTAAATTACATTTTTTTAAAATGTAGTTGTGTGTATGTCCATGCACGCGTGTGCCATAGTATGTGCGTGGAAAAGCGGGAGGGGAGGGGGGGGGGGGGGGGGAAGAGAAGTTTCAATATTTCTCTCAAGAGAGACAATTTTGTTGGAAAGAATACACCTAGATAATTTGCAGTTATTGCGCATTTCACTGATGATTTTTTTTTTAATATGTAAAATACTATGAACTAAATAGGAATTTACTTAGCTCTAGGGAGCCGCGCTAGCGTAGTGGTTACAACACCGCTCTGGCGACCGGGTGATACAGGATCAAACCCGGGCGACGGCATTTGAGGATTTTTTCGTCGACCGGGATTTGGACTGGATTAACTCGAGACCTGGCGATGACATTTGAAGGAGTGTCGTCGACCAGGGACTGGCGGCTCCTGAGCCGACCCAGCTGCAATGGGTACCTCCGAAATCGGCGAGTATTTGCCTGAATGGCGAGGGACACCTGTCTCTGTACAAGAAATAAAGGGATACTCACGTAAAATCAATGTCAGGTTAGACATAAAAATAATAACCTGAGATTTCGCCTCGAGTATTAGCGGGCGAACGAAAAAAAAAAAAAAAAAAAAAAAAAAAAAAAAAAAAAAAAAAAAAAAAAAAAAAAAAAAAAAAAAAAAACTTAGCTCTAAACCAATTCCATTTTTCATTTTTCTTTAAAATTAAATTAACTTTATTTATTCCACTATTACTCTTTAAACATACATAAAATCTAAATTACTATTTATTCCACTATTACTCTTTAAACATACATAAAATCTTTATTTTAAATTTTTTTTAAATTTGTTTATTCGTTGTGTTATTTCTTCTCTTCCATAATTCCGAACAAAAATAACTTATCATCAATGTTCCTTCTTATCATCAATGTTCCTTCTCCGACATGTCTTCCAAGTCTGTCGCCTCTATGAGAGGATCAGACTGACAGCACGGCCTTTTCCAACCCAGTTGAGGGAGAAACTGTATGGTGACGAGATAAGCCTGAGACGGATAGCCAACTTCACAGGAGAGATAGATGTGGTTATTTGAGAGCAAACGAAGAAGAGGAAGTTGGTTGTCCAACGTTACTGCTCCTGGGACAGGAAAATTAAAAGATTGGATGTTACATACGCTGTTTTATTTGTGCTGATTTGTGTGGTTTCCATTCGGTGTCGTCCACATATGACGTCACACAGTGGAAACAAAATAGGGGAGGTCAAAATTTTGTGACGTTGTGTGACAATGGGGGCGGGGGGTGTTGGAAAAATGTGACGTCACACAATAAAATATAAGTCATACTCGCTTCTTACATAAATTATATTTTTACTTTTATCTGCGTTTGTTAATTTTTATCCGTAATAGTTAACTTTTATCCGCAATAGATAAAAATTCTCTTGTGGATGACTGATATCCCATAATATATCTTAGCCGTTCCCTCAAGAACGTCACAATCTTTTTCCCATCAAAGTTACAGTCTGAAGCTTATACAAAAGTCATGCCCTTCTGGCCTTTGCACTAAAGAGCTCGACGCTCAATATATCGCGTAACTTTTTCGCCAAATTTGCAGTTATATTTTAAATAATAAATAGAAAACAAATGGTAAAGTGTCAAAAATCTAATATATTTTATTATTATTATTTGTTTTGCCATCTAATTATTTCCCTTTGAAATCTTCTTCTTTGATCCTTAGCCGCCGACCGTCAAAGCAGTCAGTGGCCATCACGCCTAGTGGCGTCTTGTAGGGCAACAACAAATTGATTCCACTTTGCTCGGTCAGCGGCCATCCTTCGTACAGTGCCCCAACTGTGGTTCATTCTTTGCATCTCATCCTCCACAGTCCTCCTCCAGGTTGTTTTTGGTCGGCCTCTCTTTCGTTTTCCTTCAGGGGTCCAAAGCATAGCTGTTCTTGTGATGGCATCGGGGTCTCTTGTGAGGACATGGCCAACCCAGCTCCAGCGTCTGCCAGCTATGATGGTGTACATGTCCTCTTGCTTGCTCCGAGTAAGCAGATCTTGGTTGGTGATGGTATTCGGCCAAAAGATTCGGTGAATTTTTCTTAGGCATGTTGTGTGAAAAGAGGACAAGTTCGACATTTCCTTCTCTGTAACTCTCCAGCATTCCGCACCATAGAGAAGCACAGAAAGCACACAGCTCTGATATAATCTTAGTTTTGTGCTTGTGCTGTATTGAGAGGACTTCCAGATGTTGTTTAGGCTAAAAAAGGCTGTTCTTGCCTTATTCATTCTGATGTTGATGTCTTTGCCTGCCCCGCCGTCTGGTGTTACTATGCATCCTTGGTATGTGAAGGTGTCTGTCTGTACCAGTTGCTGATTCCTTACTGATATGGGCTCAGGGTTGCTCACATTGAGCGTCATGACCTCTGACTTTTTTTCTTTTTTTTTTCCTTAACCAGCGGCACTTGGGCTTTCAGCCCTTCGGCCCAATGACATGTCATTGCGAGGCTGCGGAACCTGAGGACTTTCCTTCCAACCCGGTCAGGAGCTTCGCTCCTTCCCATCCACAGAGGGTTTATCACAGGAGCCGTTCAGGTTATTCAGTCAAATTTCCGGCCGTAAACATTTCTTCAAACGCTGACGACCGGGTTTGAACCATGAACACCTGGTCGCCAGTACAACGTCGAAGCCATTACACCAGAGTGGCTCCCTCTCTGACTTCTTTAAATTGATGTTCAAGCCCACCTGCTGGCTAAACTTATTAAGTCTATCCGTTTTTTCCTGGATGTGTTGATGTGAATGTGCTAGTAGTGCAATGTCATCTGCATATTCCAGATCTTCCAATGTAGAAAATGTAGTCCATCTTATTCCTCTTGGACTGCCCTCTGTTGTCTGGCGCATCACCCAATCTATGACTGTTAAAAATAGAGTGGTTGATAAGGGGCATCCCTGTCGTACTCCAGTCTTCACCTCAAAGGTTAGGTTGCTCTGCCCAACACTACACGTAAAGTTGGCATAGAGGCTTTTTATGATTGACACTATGCAGCTTGGAATTCCATAAGCCCTCAGTATTTTCCATAAACTGTCCCTATGTATGCTGTCAAAAGCCTTTTCAAAATCAACGAAATTAATGTACAGCTGTCTTTGCCATTCTGAGCACTGCTCTATAATGTTCCTGAGAGTGAATATATGATCTATACATCTTCTGTTCTTTCTAAATCCTGCTTGTTCTTTCCTCAGTTTGTGGTCTACTGCTTTTGAAATTCTCTGTATAATTATCCTGCCTAGTATTTTGCCTTTGAAATAAACGATGATAAATTACATCCCTGGAAAAAAATCCAAAATTTTATTTTTTTTAAACTGCACAACACTTGGTAACATAACTTCATACAGAATCAACACAATGAGTCCCCCAGTCTTCTAAATGTGATGCAGATGCTGCAAGGTGATGATGTTAGCTTTAGTTCTTTCCCCGTCATTATTTTGACGGGTATATTTACTAGTTAATATTATAATCCCTCAGCTGAAATATCAGATAGATAAGAAAAACGGTAAGGTTATCAGAACCACGACAACAGTCTGATGAAATCAAAGAAATGCATGGAGATCAAAATAAGTCACGTCCAACACAATAATGAGAATCAATTCAAATGTTAGTCCTATTGTATGGCTCTGAACATGGAGAACAACGAAAACAACAACCAAAAAGCTTCAGACTTTCCCAAATGGGCAAAAACGGTAATCTCATCGAGGATACTGCCGTAGTGGAGTGAAGTGTTAGAAACTTCACAAGACTAGCTACATCAAGGAACCACTTCCCCTCTTCACTGCCTTTGCCTTCTCTGACCCAAAAGCAGAGTCGGGTATCCATTTACAGATGGTAGACTGTAGCGTGATGCCACCTTGGTTCCAACCGGTTACCTTTGAACGAGACATCTGCGCTCTAACCAAGAAAGCTTTCATAAATAGGTGCTTGCATAAAATAGAACGATTGTAGCGGTATGACAAGATCACTAATGTAGAATTTATGACATCGAACTAGACAAGTGCCAGATAAGACACACATTGAGCAAACCTGCTGATAGATTTACCTGGCAGTCCTTGTTCTGGAATCCCAGGGGAAAGAGACACAGAGGAAGACCAGGGAACACATAGAGAAGAGAACTGGAGACAGGCATGAAGGGAATGACGAAAACATGGAAAGACCTTGAGCATTTGCTCCTTAGGGACTAGGTAAGGGGATGATGATTATAATGACTAGGTAAGGGGATGATGATTATAATGACTAGGTAAGGGGATGATGATTATAATGACTAGGTAAGGGGATGATGATTATAATGACTAGGTAACGGGATGATGATTATAATGACTAGGTAAGGGGATGATGATTATAATGACTAGGTAAGGGGATGATGATATAAAGAATGTAAGGGGATAGGTAAGGGTAATGATGATTATAATGACTAGGTAAGGGGTAAAGACTAGGGATGATGATTATAAAGACTATAAATGAAACGGGGATGATGATTATAAAGACTAGGTAAGTGGATGATGATTATAAAGACTAGGTAAGGGGATGATGATTATAAAGACTAGGTAAGGGGATGATGATTATAATGACTAGGTAAGGGGATGATGATTATAAAGACTAGGTAAGGGGATGAGGATTATAATGACTAGGTAAGGGGATGATGATTATAATGACTAGGAAAGGGGATGATGATTATAATGACTAGGTAAGGGGATGATGATTATAATGACTAGGTAAGGGATGATGATTATAAAGACTAGGTAAGGGGATGATGATTATAATGACTAGGTAAGGGGATGATGATTATAATGACTAGGTAAGGGGATGATGATTATAAAGACTAGGTAAGGGGATGATGATTATAAAGACTAGGTAAGGGGATGATGATTATAATGACTAGGTAAGGGGATGATGATTATAATGACTAGGTAAGGGGATGATGATTATAATGACTAGGTAAGGGGATGATGATTATAATGACTAGGTAAGGGGATGATGATTATAATGACTAGGAAAGGGGATGATGATTATAATGACTAGGTAACGGGATGATGATTATAATGACTAGGTAAGGGGATGATGATTATAATGACTAGGTAAGGGGATGATGATTATAATGACGAGGTAACTAATGTACAATCGATTACGTTGTTGCTTTTCAGTATTTACCCAAAAAAATCAGTATTTCCCCCCAAAAAAGAAAAAAAATTGGGTGGGGGGGGGGGGGGCCTCAACAGTAAATAATTGGACATTCTAAGCTTTGGAACTGCTAGCTTTACAGATGTTAAAGAACCTACAAGATATGTTTACGTCCTGTTTGCGATTCGTACTTCCGCATTCACGCACCGGTGCGACCGTGGAAGAATTAACAGGCGGTCGTTTCTCGGAAATCTGCTCAAGAGGTCAGATAAATCCACGACACTTTTTTTGTGTACAGTTGCAGTGTCATCGGCTTGACTATGCTATGTTTATAGCGCCTGCTGTTTTAAATATAGCTATCATGTGTAAGATTATATGCAGGAGACTTCCTTATGTGACTTTCCAGAATATGGCTAGAGCCTAGCAAATAGTTTGCTTCATTAAACAATGGCATGTCTGTCTGTCTATC